>RJWJ010000068.1:0-432198 GCA_004363605.1 Indri indri
CCCCACACACCACACACACCACACACACACCACACACACCATATACACAACACACACCACATACCACACACCACACCACACACGTACCACATCACACACACAAACATACCACACACCCCTCCCCGCGCACACACCACACCACACACACACACACACACACACCACACCACACACAAACACACCACACTCCACACACACATCATGCACCCACACACTACACGCCACACCCTGCAGGGTATTGTAGGGAACTCCTCAGGGGAGCTCAGGCCCTGGGGGAACAGTCCAATTAGCCCTTCCCAGGGTCTCCCTCGCCCGCTGCCAGTTCCGTGTCTGGCCAATGGGGACTCCCAGGACGGGAGCTGCTGGCGTGTCAGGCTCGCAGAGCCGAGAGACAGAGCACCGCAAACTGAGTGGCTGACCGCACAAATGTATCATCTCGCAGTCCTGGACGCCAGAAGTCCAAGATCAAGGTTGGCTCCTCCTGAGGGCTGCGAGGGAGAACATGCTCTAGGCTCCCCCGGTTTCGGGGGGTGCTGGCAATCCTTGGCTTTCCCTGGTTTATGGACGCATCACCCACACCTCTGCCTCTGTCCTCCCATGGCGTTCTCCTTGTGTGAGTGTCTGTGTCTAAACTTTCTCTTTTCATAAGGACACCAGTCGTACTGGATATGACCTCTTCTTAAATTATATCTGCAACGACCTTATTTCCAAATGAGGTCACACTCTGAGGTATTGGTGGTTAGAACTGCAAAATATGAATCTGGGGGTACACGAGTCAACCCATAAGGCCAAGTATGCCTGTTCCGCACCTGCTAGGGCTCACTGCCCTCTGGGGCTTTGGACTCTGGGGTCCAGATTTTGAGCAGGTCGGATGTTCAGTGCTATGAGGAATGCAAAAGTTAGCAAAGACCTGTCCCTGGGCCCTCAGGAAACCAGAAGCCGGTCACAGTAAAACCTGACAAGCACCCAGGGCATCATAGCTGGTAAGCATTTTCACGCTTATTATCCATTCTAGCCTCATAAATAACAGCGTTGAAAGGCAGGTCTGGAAAGAATTCTTATCCCTGCATCCAAAGAGAAGGCGTACCTTGTGCACAAATCGTGCAGTTAGTTGGAATTGGAAGGTAGGTCCTCGGACTCTGTGCTTGGCCCTGTCAGGAGGTAAAGCCAGCTACACGGGGTGGGGCTGTGTATGGACACCTGAGGAGGACCTTGACTAAGATCTGAGGGAAAAGGGAGCTTTTTAATCGCAGGTGACAGCTATGTGCAAAGGATGGCCAATCGGAAGTGTCCCTGAGTCCAGGGAGCACCAAAGCTGCATCGTCCTTGTTAGAATGGGATGATGTGGTCTTCGACATGATCTGTGTCACCCACTGTCACCTTTGTCTCGCCCATTACCCACAGCCTCACCCCATCTATGAAAAAATAGAAAGCTCTTACGACTTTCCATTGAGGCTCAAATCCAGTCCTAGAGGCCAATAGAACTCCTCTTCTAAACTCTCCTCTCTCAACAAAATTCTCCCCACAGCCTTAGTGTGTACCATGTAATGCAAGTAGCCCAGAATGATGACACAAAGCCAGACTCTTAATTCCATCTTGGGCTACCGCCCCCATGACTCAAATCCCCGCAGGATCATAGCACATCCGGGCAGGATTTGCACCTGCCCACCTGAAACCCTGGGACAAAAGTGACCTGTGGCTACCCCTATAGGTCGGACTGCAAACATCCGTAGAGTGCAATGGTGTTCCTGGCTGCTTTCCCACGTGTTGTCTTGTCTGGTTCTTGCAAGAACTCCCTTTTAGGGCTGGGCCGATCACGCCATTCCCAGACAACCCTCTGTCATTCGCCCACAACCCCGCAGTCATCAAGCCTCAGAGTGAGACTGCAGTTCCTCTGAATTCAAGTGAAGGTGTCATTTCCCAATCGGACTTTGCCTCTGGGCGGAGGAGCTTCTTGAGAGAGGATGCATCTGGCATCCTTGCTGAAGAACCCTCCCCGGAGGCCGCTGGATTTGCAAGATTCTCAATTCTGAGAGCATCAGAATTCAGAGGAGGGAAGGAGTCTGTTTCTCTTACAAATAAGTTCTCTGGGGAGAAGATGGTGCCCACTGTCTAAGCTTGGATGAGAAGATTTGTGTATTGCATTTAAAACTAAGAAGAAATAGAAGGCCCGTCTTTGGGCCAATTGGGATGATCGATTCAGCTAAGGACTGTTCCTAAGGAACATTCACCAGCTCTCTCCTAGATCTTTTCTTGAACATCTTCACTGTTCCACTTAAGTGTAAAGCAAAGCCCTGTTCTAGTTACTTCTTCCATTTAAATACAGGCTTAAGTGGCAGGCAGACACCTTAGGGGGGTAAGGGACCAGGCCTGCTGATGGGAGTGCTCAGTGTGGCCTGCATGCGGGCCCTAGGGGAGGGAAGAGGGACTCTGGCTCCCAATAGTGCTGACCTTGGATGACCTTGGGTGACTCGGTGGGGTCCGAGCCCGCAGACCCTGAATGATCTCTGCAAGAAGCCAGAGACACAGTATGGCCAGACAGTCTGGGAGTAAAGCACCA
Source organism: Indri indri (assembly GCA_004363605.1). NCBI lineage: Eukaryota > Metazoa > Chordata > Mammalia > Primates > Indriidae > Indri > Indri indri. The sequence continues at coordinate 2,561 of RJWJ010000068.1, forward strand.
GTCCTCTCTCCGAGGCCCCCCGTGGCGGCAGTCAGCTTGAGCTTTGGAACGTCCCTGGACCAGCAACCCGGTCCCAACCCCTGGGAAATCTAGGAGCACTGCAGGAGGATGAAACAGGCTGTGCACCAAGTATTTGTTTATAGATCGACGCACCTCCCACTTCTACAAACTCTGTTTTTCAAATATATGTGAGCGTTGTGATGAATAAAATACCGACTTAAATATTTTATCAATATATCCTCATTTACCATATATTCACTTAACATATACTAATATTTGACATAGACTAACATTTCACATGTACTAAATTATAATGGGGACAAATGAAACAATTTGACATTGTTATAGGCTGAACTGTGTCTCCCCCCCAAATCCATGTGTCGATGTGCTAACCTCTAGAATCTCAGATTGGGAATGTATTTAGAGATGGGGCCTTTAAAGAGGTGATTAAGTTAAAATGAGGCTGTTGTGGTGGGCCCTCGCCCAGTCTGACTGGTGTCCTCATAAGAAGAGGAGATTAGGACGCACGGAGCCAGCAGGGATGCAGGCATGCAGAGGAAAGCCCATGTGAAACACACGGTGAGAAGGCAGTTGTCGGTCAAGCCAAGGAGAGAGGCCTCAGGAGAAACCAAACCTGTTGACACCTTGATCTTGGACTTCTGGCCTCCAGGCTTGAGAATGTAAATTTCTGCTAAGCCACCCAGTCTGTGGTATTTTGACGGGTCACCCTAGCAAATGCATACAGTAATTAAAAGAGGTTTGCCACTTGAGAAGATTGTCTCGCACGGTTCCCACTTTGGGACACCTATGGAGTGAAGAAGTCACCCGGTAGAAGCTAGAGAGGCTCGTGGGTGGTCAGCTCGCCTCCAGCCCCAGGCACCTGTATGACATACCTGGCGATTGATACTCTTGGTGCCGAGTTGTTTGCCCTTGGTTGATGTATCCCATGGGCTTTTGTCCTCAGAGAGGCTCACAAAGCTACTCAGAAGGCTACAGATAGGATAGAAGAAAGCCAAGGCTGTGGCCAGGACCACAGCAGACCCATCCACCCCCCCACACTGGCCACTGCTGCTGCCACTGAAAGGGCTTCTTGTGGGCCCCACTTCTCACACCCACCAGCTCCTGAATTAGAACCCAGGAGGCACATCTGATCAGCTGGGCCTAGGTCACATGCTTGAGCCCTAACAGCAAGGGTGGCTGGAAAAGGTAGGAGTCAACATGCTCAACTTCTGTACCAGGAGGCTCTATACTCTGCCTCCTATGAGATCCATCCATAAGATGGAGGAGTCCCCACATGCAGTCAAGGAGTTCACATGAGGTCAGTCAAGATGGTTACAAACATCCTCTGCGTTAGGGTGTGTGTCTGTGTGTGTGCGTCTGTAGGGCAGGGCTGGAAATGACTTCAGATGAGCAGAGTAGTTAAGAGAATGACCTTTGGCATCACACAGATGGGTCTGAGTTACCAGCAACCTTACTTATTAGCTTCCGTTCCTGGCCATATACAATCTGCCTGAACCTCACTTTTTTCATCCGTAAAACTAGGCTTCTAATGCCTAGCGCACAAAATGGTGCCATCGTTATTATTATAGCTGATGCTGTTATTAGAAATATTATGATAGGCATGTTGTGGCTCCTCAATCATGGACTCTAGACCTAACTATTATACAAGGTCCGGTTAGATTGACCTTCTAATGTTTCACCTGTATCTCCAGCACAGATGGACAAATCACTTTTTTACACCTGTGTCCTGATAGAGTTCTCAAAAGGCAAGTGCTTTTAAAAGGATTAACCTAAGCTCCAAACATAAGCTTTTTATTGCTGTTTTATCCTACAGTGCAATGACCCTCTAACATTTTTTTTTTTTTATTAAAGCTATGGCTGGTTGGGTGTACCCAACGTCCTTTATAGCTCTATGCTTCAGAAAATACATAGAAGGAAAAAGGAATTAAAAGACTAAAATAAAGTAAAACAATTGTCTTTCCCACTGGAATTTGACGGAGAAGGAGTGTGGAAGTAGGGGAGTTGGAGGGGTAGTTCAGCTGGCAAACAGGCCAGTTCGGAAGGGTCACTGGAGTTTATTGACATGAAACTCTTCCTGGCAGGCACCGTGGCACAGGCAGTCCAGCGCACGCGCAGTGCGTACCCCAGTCCGCGCTCGCAGGACTCTTGCAAACAGGCTCGCCGACCACGGTACTTCCATGCACCTTTCATGAAAAGATATTGATGTTTGTGCTAATCCTGGGGTCGTATAGATCCAGAAACCATCGAATAAAGATTGGATTGTGTCCAATAGATTTTTACTGTGAAGCATATTTCATTGCGTTCTAATGCTTGGAAACTTAGGACGGATGAGTGAGGTGAACAGCAGTTCTCTGTCAACCACAATGTTTAACCGAGCAGAATACTCTGTTCTCCGCCTACCTGAATACCTCATTCTCATTGTTAAATAGGCCCATAAAGTTTGCATGGCAAACTTCAATTTTTTTCCTCCTTTTTTTTTTGCACCTAGAAAAAAAATAAGTATAGGGTACAAGGTCAATTTCTGGATTGTATCACATTGAGAAGAATTTAGCTAACCTCTCAACCAGGAGATTTGCACCAAAATTCCTGATCAAGACAGGACAGTGTGATGAACAGAGATTTATGGAAGGTGGCTTTCCCTCTGTCTCCTACCTTGGTCTTACTTCATTAGTGATCCAGGGATTCTCAGATCATATCTGCCTTTCCACATAGTCAACGAATCTCTATTGAGCATTTACAATGTGTTGGGCATGGTTGTGGGCACTGGGGGTATAACAGGGAACAGAACAGACACAACTCCTGCCCTCACAGTAGGGATGTGGCTTTCAGGTTATTCTGGGCCCAAAGAATGAAAGTTGGGAAGGTGGAGGAGATGGTGGGTGTTGTATAGAGGTCTGCAGGTGGGCTTACTTCATTTATACATCATTCAATTCATCCAGCATCTATGGACCACCTTCCATGGGCAGATTTGTGCAAGACATTGAAGATACAGAGGCGACCAAGCCCCATCTCTTGCCCTTGAGGAGTTCGAGGTCGGGTGCAGAGGCTCAGACATTCCAGGGCAGTATGTGTGAGCTCTGGGATGGAGCTGCAAATCCTACTAGAGAGGATTCAGAAGGCTTCCTAAAAGGAGAGAGAGAGGGTTGATGCCAGCCTTAGCTGACGAAGAAGAGCTTGCCAGATGGCACGGAGAGTGGAAGAGGATTCCAGGCAGGGGAATGAGAGGGCATCCACTGGGGCGGGGGGCACAAGAAGGCTGTGAGGCAGGGGAGGGCTGATGGTGGAGAGCCTGGATGGGAATCGTGGTTTTAATCTAATTTGAGATGTGATGGGGGCCACAGCCAGGTTCAGGAAGTAACTCATTGAAAATTACATTTGAGCTTGACAACCGCTGCGTGCTTGCTCAGGATCATGTCCTTAAACAGGGAATGCTCATTAGCAAACCAATTAAGGCCCTTAATAGGCAGGACTGTACTTTGCTGGGTTTTAGAAGACTTAGAGTCTAGAGAACAATAGTACAATAAATATATTGATCGAGTTTGGGTTTGCCGAGAAATTAAAGAGTCTGCATTTCACTAATAAAAGTGAAATGAAAAATTTTTTTTTTTTTTGGAAAACTAACAGTAAGGCAGTGATGACCATAATAAATCAGAAGTCCTTTGTCCACGCACTGTTCTGGTTGACAATAAGAGATTAAACATGACCCTGATCGGAATTATTAATAGCTGCGGACTTTTAAATAGACGTTTACTGCCAGTCCCTGGGGAGGAGGAAGAAGCAGAGAGGTGAGGTGTCCCTGGCTTTTCAGGGCATCAGCAAGGCCTCTTCCTTTCTCATGCTCTCTGCCCCCATCTCCTTTCCAAACTGAGAACCCAGACTCCCTGCCTGGGGGGCCGAGGGAGGAGGAGGAAGACATGGAGACGGGTGGGAGGATAAGAACAAGCCATATTCTTTATGCATTTCTTGGTATGTTTTTACTCTTGTTTTAGTTTTTTACATGTTGTGAGTTGGTGAACTTGGAGCTCCAAAATATCTCTTGGACCTTACCTTGGGGCCCCAGTTCCCAGCCTTGGCAGGCAGCAGAACCCTTAAAAAGCTGAAAACTGCACGTTCCCAGCCCCACCCAGCCCCTTTCCTGGGTCCTCTGTTTACCTGGATGTGGAGCGGAAGTGCCAACGCTGCAGAGCCTAAAGCCCCACAGGTGACTTGGACCCCTCGCCTGGGTAGAGGTACTCACTGGAGGCTCACCTGTGTTCTGTGAGGTCCTATGGTACCTTGTAAATAGCCCGGGGAAGGTGGAGCTGCTCTGGTCTTTCCATGGCCCTGGGCGAACTGTTTTAACCAGGCTGTTTTCCTAGACGTGCAGCAAGACTGGGTGCCGGGGGTGGGTGGAAGAGGACAAGGCAGAGAAGCCCCAGGTGATGGGAGAGGCTTCCAGAAGAGAGGCAGCAGAGAGCTGGGTCTTCGCCGTGCAGGCCCACGCCCTCAGGCCTTGGCACACTTATCTCTAGCCTCGCCCCTTCCCTGTGCTGGGCGGGGCACGCCAGCCTGCAGACGAATACCTGGAAAGACACCGCGGCGCACCCATGTTAGACCGGTACTTTTCCACTCCGCATGTTGTTCTGTGCTTCTAGAACTGCTGGCACGTACTCCCCTGTGACCTCCTGCAGCGCGGGGCTTCCCTGGAGCAATTTTGAAGCGATGGCTGTAGAGGTTGCCGCAGTTTTTTTTTTTTTTTTTTTTGCTCTGGGTCATTTGCCACCTTCAGTTTCCTTCTGTCCTGTGTCTGCTGCGCTTCAGCGATTTGTGATAAGGGAGTGTGTGAGTGTATGTTTTTTCCCTGTGGCAGAACCCAGCCACCTGCCTCCCAGTTTTCCTGTCGCCTTCAGAAACTAGTTATTTTTACAAAGGAGCACTCCTCCCTCTGATCCAATTTTTAAACAAACGTGGTTTTGGCACCCTGAGCCCGCCTCCTCCAGGTAACGGCCGCTACTGCCAGTTGCTACTGCCCCCCTCCCAAGTGTGGGGCCTGTGTTTCCTCTCCCTGGTTCTTCTTCATTTCCCTGCCCCTCCTCCTCTGCGGGCACAGGGCGGGCAGGGCATTTGCTCCCCAGGGGCTGCCTATCTGATCAGCATCCCAGAACTGACTGGCAGAAGATTCAGGTCTCCCTTCAAAATCTCCACTAGCATTTTAAGGTTTTTGCTGCAAGACAAATGCTGGTTTCTCATGCTTCATGCTTATCAATGTCTTTCTCTTTCTGGGGTCAGTCCGGTGTGAAGGCAGTTCCATACAGACTCTATGTTTGCAGGTCTGGCAATCTTGTACTGTGTTCTTAGTTCTTGGTGTGCTCTTGGCTGAGGAATGACCAGACACACCAAAGTAAAGCAAGCACAAGGTGACATTTACTGGGTGGGAGCAAGATAGGATTGCAGAGCAAGAGCAAGATACATACACCGGAGATGACGACTGGACCCCTTGTTGTAGCAAAAAGAGACCTTGGTTATGGTCTGGGTCTTGTTTTATAGTGTCTGGGTAGGTACCTTCCTGTGGTTCAGATGTCACCATGGAACCACTTTGATGGACAGTTGGGAGTTATATGACCTGAGTCTTACTGTGCATGCAGATCTCCCATGAGTCTCTCTGAAAGCCCATTCGGGGGGTTGAACTGAAACATAGATGTAAGCTAATGACATGATAATTAGCCTTAGGTTGTCTTGAGTCACTTTCCAGACTCTGTTGTACCTATGCTACTTGGCCCGTGGGCTAGAGAGTCCTCTGCATTCTTTTGCAGTTGGTGTGCTAAGTTCTGATTGGTGTATTGGTAGGGCATTCCTTCATCCCCCAGGTATGGCAGTCATTTGGGACAGGATTAAGGTGGGTCAGCATGAGGGGGGAGGGCAGGGCCTGGGCCCACCCTTATCTTTCTTCCCAGGTGGGGCAATTGCTCCAGATAGCACTAAGGCAAGGCACCCACTTTTGTCCCTAGGAGATCCAGAATTCCTCGCTATCTACCTAACACGTTAGGGGGCCTGAGAGAGACAAAGCTAAAAGGGACTCATCCCATTTCAAGAAGGGACTCAAACAAGATAGAATTTTCTTTCTTTCTCATGCAATAATCTGAGAATAAGCAGTCTGGCAACCCTTGGTGTCAGGGAACCAGGCTCCTATTGCTTTATTTCTTTGCTATCTCCAGGGCATTGCCCCATTTTACATGACCGATAATCAGTGAATTAAGGGCGTGATTCAGAAGTTGCACAGGGTGCCTCCATTTGCATCCTATTGGCTAGCTCTTAGTCACATGGCCATACCAACGGGCAAGTACGGCTGGGAAATGTAGTGTTTACCTGGGTGTCCGGGAAACCAACTAAAACCTCTGTTAATCATTAGAAGATTTAAAAAGATAAATGTGCATGTGTGAGAAGACTGCATTCTCTAATTGTCAGATGCAGAATTCTGTCTATGGCCTTTAGGTCAAGCTTGTTATTTGTGTTACTGTTTTGTCTGCCTGAACTATCAAGAATTGCAGTCTCCCTCTGTGATAGTAGATTTGTCAATTTCCCATGTATTTCTATCAATTTTTTGTTTCATATATTTTGAGGCTAGTTAATTAGATGCATTCATATTTAGCATTGTCATGACTTCTTGGAGAATTAATCCTTTTGTCTCTCTCAAGTGACCCTTTCTAACCCTAATTTTGCCTTTTTTTAAAATTGTATTTTGTCTGATAGTGATATATGTCTCTATCTTTTTTTTCATTTTTTACATTCAACGTTTTCATGTTTTTATACTTTAGATATATCTTTTATAAATAGCATGCAGGTGGATTTCATTTTTTAAATTCAATATGACAGTTTCTGTCTTTTAATTGGCAAATTTAGACCATTGATATATACATTTTTTCTTTTTCTTTCTTTCTTTTTTTTTTTTTTTTTTTGAGACAGAGTTTTGCTCTGTCACCCTGGCTAGAGTGCAGTGGTATCATCATAGCTCACTGCAATCTCCAGCACCTGGGCTCAAGTGATCCTCCCACCTCAGCCTCCCTAGTATCTGGGACTACAGGCACCCACCATCATGCCCAGCTAATTTTTCTATGTTTTGTAGAGACGGGGTCTCCCTCTTGCTCAGGCTGGTCTCAAACTACTAAGCTCAAGTGATCCTGCCGGCTCGCCCTCCCAGAGTGTTGGGATTACAGGCGTGAGCCACCTCGCCCAGCCCTCTTTTTTTTGAGCCAGGGTCTCACTTTATCATCCAACCTGGAGTGCAGTGGTGCAATCTTAGCTCACTGTAGGCCTGAACTCCTGGGCTCAAGGGATCCTCTTGCCTCAGCCTCCCAAGTAGCTGGGACTACAGGTGTATACCATCATGAGGGCTAATTTTTTAATTTTTGTTTTATTTTTGGTAAAGATGAGGTCTTGCTGTGTTGCCTGGGGTGGTTTGGAACTCCTGGCCTCAAGTGATCCTCCCACCTCTGCCTCCCAAAGTGCTGAGATTATAGGTGTGAGCCACTGTGCCCTGCTTATATCATTGATATTTATTTGATTTTTAAAAGGTTTTTAAATTTTTTTCTACCTCTTAATTTTAATTTCAATTAAAAAATTAAAAATTTCTGCTTTTATGTTTAGAAAATTTCATATTTCTGTCTTCTCTTTAGCAAAATAGCTTTAGCATGCCTTCATATCCTTTGAGTTTACCCCACCTCCCATGTTAAAATCCACAGAAAAAATTTCTAAGATATGAGATCCCTCTTATTTCACATATTTCTTATAGTTTCTTCAGGATTTGTTTTTCTTATTTAAATGTCACTTCTTTAAAACGTGTTTTTAATGGGGGTCTTAGTATGGTGAACTTCCTAAATCCTTATATGCCTAAGAATATTTTCATTACACACTCTCACATTTGAATGGCAATCTTGCCAGAAATGGAATTCTAGGTTCAAAGTACTTCCTTCAGTGCTTTAAAACTCGTGCTTCATTATCTTTTTGCATTTAGTGTTGTGGTTAAAAAGTATGATATCCATTTGATTCTTTTTCCTTTGTAGGCAATATACTCTTTGTGAGAGTTTTTAAAACTTTTCTCTTTGAGTTTGGTATTCCTAAATTTAATTCTAATGTGTCTAGTTGTAGGATTTTTCTTCTCTCTCCTTTTGACACTCTACACACCCTTTTCACTGGAAGTTATTCATCTTTAATTTGAAGTCTTTCATCTTTAATTCTAGGAAATTTATCTCCATGAGTTCTTCATCTATTTTCATCTCTCTACATTTATTTTTTTCCCTATTCTGTGACTCCTATTGTCTGGAATATGGTTCTTCTACTTCCATTCTCCAAGTCTCTTAACTCTTCTTTTATATTTTCTATGTCTGAATCCTTCCCTGTTTGCTTTCCAGAGAGTTCCTCAATTTAATTTTCCAATTTACTAATTCTTTTTTTTAGCTGTATCTATTCAACCATAAAGCCCATTATTGTGCTGTTTATTCCCATTATATAATTTCCATACCTTATAGTTCTCCTATTCTTGTTTTATGTTTGGACAAAGAGAGAGAGAAGGCCAAGCTTGGGGGAGAACTCCAAACAGGATGCCCCTATTTGGTATCACCCACCAAGCAACTCTTGAGTCCAGAGCTTGCCCTTTGGGTTCTTAGGAGGAGGCAGCAACAGGAAGAGCCATGCACAGTTTATCACCCAACAATCCTGGGATTGGGAGGGCAGGGAATACAGAGGCTATGCAGCCTTCACTTGTGTTCTGCAATGTTTTACTGGAACAGGGCTTCTGGGCTGCCTCAATTTTACTCTTGCACAAGCAGCCTGGGCCATTACTGCTAATTTCTAAAGGGAAAGGGAAGATATTAATTGTCTCAAGGCAATGGTGGAGGAGAAGAGTGGAATTCCAGTTGCTTTTTCTACTCTATCCTCCTAAAACAGCACCAGCTGCCCCCAGCACAGGCTGCAATCCCTACCGTTACCACCACCACACACTTGGTAGTTGCTTTTCCAGGGTTCTCATAGTTTTCTTCTTCTCATTGTTTTTTTCTTTAGTTCCGGAATTTTGGGTCTCCTACCTCGATTGGGTTGACTCTGGGGGAGACATGTAATGATTTGTGTGAATTCTCCATCTTGGCAGGAATTGGAAGCTCAGCAGAGCACTTTGTAACCCTGTTGTCTTAGTCAGGATTCCCCAGAGAAACAGCATGAATAGGATGTATATATACAGAGGAAGAGATTTATTATAAGGAATTGGCTCATGTGATCATGGAAGCTGGCAAGTCTCAAATCTGCGGGGTGAGTCAGCATCCTGGAGACCCAGGAGAAGCAATGCTTTAGTTTAAGTTCAAAGGCAGTCTGCTGTAGAATCAGGAAGGTTGCAGGTGAAGTCCTGTGGTGGTCTGCTGGAGAATTCTCCCTTGCTCAGAGAAGGTCAATCTTTTTGTTCTATGCAGGCCTTCAGCCGATTGGATGAGGCCTATGCACATAACGGAGGACAATCTACTTTACTTGGAGTCCATGGATCTAAATGTTGGATTTCATCCAAAACCACCCTCACACCCAGAATAGTGTTTTACCAAATATCTGGGCACCCCACAGCCCAGCCAAGTCAACACATAAAATTAACGATTACACCTGCTATTCCAAGTGTGGTCTGAGAATCAGCATTGGCCTCACCTGAGAGCTTGTTAGAAATGCAGAATCTCAGACCCATTCCGGGATATACTTTTTAATGAGATCCCTGCATTTTAATAAGTTATAAATCTTTTCAACTTATTGATCCAGAGCTTCATATCTGTAAAATAAAGATTTTGGTTTACATCAGAGATTCTGTGATTGAGGTCCCTGCATGGCCAGGGACTTGCCAAAAATAAAACAATAACATAAACACTGCCTGGGCTCACACCAGAGCAATTAAAACTGAATCCCTGGAAGGGGACCTAGGCATCTGTATAGTGTTTTTAAAAACTATGCTGGTGAATCTGTCATTCATTGAAGGTGAGAACCTCGAGTGCCGCATTTCTTAAACTGCAATATGCATGCATATCACTTGAAGATCTTGTGAACATGCAGGTTCTGGTCCATGAGATCTGGCCAGACTTGAGATCACATTGCCAACACATGCTGCTGTCCCAGGACCACATTTGCAGTTGGGAGATGCTAGACTGGATGATGGGTGAGGTACTTTGCAGTTTTAAACTACTCTTGTCCCTGCAAACCAAGAGAGCTTCACAGGTTCCAAGGTGGGCTCCACCTGGGAACATGTCTCTTAGTATCTAACTGAGAAATAAGGCCTTTCTCTCTGTGGTTTCCAGCATCTTTTGAACTCCCCAAGTCAAAGGAATCAGCTGTCTTCATGCTGCTGTTACCCCCCATGGAAGCTCATGTATTGCTCCTATTGAAAACTTGGCTCCATAACCTGTGGCCCAGGTATAAGGCTCCAGAAGACATTAAATGCATCCTCTGTGGGGATGGGCAGATTGGGAATGGTTATTTGGCATTAGAATAACTTTATGCAGTGACTGAGACACTCCAGCGAATTGCATACTAACTCCAAGATGGTTCTACCCTGTGCTGCAACCCTATGGAGTCTCCTCAGCTGAAATGACTTTTTCTCAACTGGCTGCTGTCTTGGCCTTTAGGTTAAAGCTCTGTTGCAATGTTTAACTCACCCTGACCTAAGTGCTAGTTATTTTTCTCCTTTTAGACAGAGATCTCCTCCAGGGAAGCCTCCACAACTCCTTGCTCCTTCTAACACCCATTTCCCGCAGCAGCCAGAGTGAACCTTAAAAACCTAAGGTTTTGTACTCTCGGCTTGGAGCCCCCCAGTGGCCTCACTTGATGCTTAGAGTAAAATTCATACTCATCTCCTTGGCCTATGTGGCCCTGGAGGTCCCCCAATGTCATCCTTCACTTCTCCTTGCTCACCCTGCTCTGTCCACGGTGGCCCTTCCCAGTGCACCAAGCTCACTCTTGCCCAAATTCTGTTCCTTCTGCCAACACACTCTTCTCCAGACCTCCATGTGGCTGGCTGCTTCTTGTCACTCCTCTCACGGCTTCGGCGTCACCTCTTTTAAAAGGAGGACCACCCTTCTGGGTAGCCTTCCCCATCCCAACGCACCGTTAATATCTTCATAGCATTTGACAATTAGAATTCTCTTACTAATTGAATGAATCTTGAATTTTGCACTGCACTTAGCTCAGTTTGTTCATTTAACAAAACTTTTTTTTCCCCAACCACAATGTGGATAGTAATTTCGAGTGTTCTCCAGAGAAACTAATTCATGAAGAAGCGTTATGAAAACAACACACATTTGACAGAAATAGCATGGGATTTGGCCGGACTCTAGTTTGCATTTGTAGGGGCCTTGAGCTGTGGAATGTTTGCCAATCAGATTTGAGAAGCTCCTAAAAACTTCAGAATAAGCTTTTGCTGACACCCCATGCTCTAAATTTCTCTTTGGTGCCCAGTGGCAATGTGGCAAGAAGCAGTAGATGACAGCACGGGCAGAATGTACTGGGCCTGGATCTCTGCCTTGCCCCAATATCCTAACACCTCCAGGAAGATAGCAGCTCTCAGCACCTGGCTCAGGTCTTCACTAAACCCTGGTAAAGTAACCCAGACTTGGGACACCAGGGATGTCACACAGGGAGGCCAGAGACCCTCAGCAGAGGAGGCTGATGCTGTCAGGGGCCAGCAGGAGATCATGCCGGGGCAGCTGGGAGCACGGCTGTGTCTCCACTGAGCCTCAGGCCATCTCTTGACCTCATTAGTTGGACTTTACTGCTTTCCCGGGTCTGCATGATTCAACACAGCATAGTTGGCAAGGTAGAGAGGCAATGTGATGTTTCCCTTGTACTAATATTGTAGCTTCACAGCCTCACAGGGTGGTCCGTGGGCTCCTCCAGGTGGCCTTAGGGGGTGGAAGGAGGGGCAGAGCTTGGCATACAAATTGCTTCAGACTGAATCTCCTTTCAAGGTCTGTTTTCCACTGGAGATGTAAATTTGCATTAAAAAGTGCAAAGTGAGCATTCAAACAGAACCATGGGAAAGGTTATTTGCTCAGAAAAAGATCCTCGGATACTTTTTCTCTGTGTGTTGGGGAAGGAGAGAGCATGGAAGGATAGACAAAGCCAACCTCCGTGTGTGGGATTTGGGCTTTGCCAAAAGGCCCCAGAGATGGAGTGATTTAGGCAATGGTTATGAAGGCTTCTGGCATGTCCCATTCTTTTCATTCGATGGAATTGAATTCATCAAGGAGGAATCATGTGCCTGCTCCACGCCAGGCACTGTGTCGGGTGCTGGGGATACACCAATGGGCAAGATGGATTTCATTTGCCCTCTGGGATCATGTTACCCGGTGGAGGATGAAACAAGAGCCACTTCCACTGAATCATGGGAAAGCAGGAGCCAACCACCTCTTTCCCATCTAGGAATAAGGATTTGAAATTGAAGGCCCTGTGGAAGCTCCTAAACTACCAACTTCCAGCTGTTTGACTTAAGGCCAATTATTTCTTTTTTTAAGCCTTAGTTTTCTCAGCTATAACTTGAGGAAATGACATCTTCCCTGTCCACTTCATGGGTTTTTATGAAGACCCAAGGAGGTAATTTACCCAAAAGCCTTTTGTGAGCTTGCAAGGAGACATTCGAATTGTTATTGGTACTACCAGGAGCTTGGTTTGGGAGTTTTCCATGACACCTCCTCACTGTTCGCTGTAATGTGTGACACCACTTGTTATCAATGGGATGTGAAAATCTGAAAAAAGCACGGTCCATTGCAGTAGCCACTAGCCACACGCAGCTGAAATAGGACTAGTTGGATTTGAGATGTGCTATCAGTGAATACCCACTAGATTGTGAACTTAATAATAAAAAAAAACAGTGTAAAATATCTATCTCTTATATTGATTATATACTCAAATGATAACATTTTGGATATATTGGATTAAATAAAATATATTATTTAAACTAATTTTGTCAATTTTTAAGTGTGGTTACCAGAGAATTTTAAATTAAATGTGTGGTTCACATTACATATTTATTGAATAGTGCATCTACAGAGGCTCTCTTTGGAAACTTTATCACATACCCAGTACACACGAACATCCATACAGTTTCAGGGCTATCCCAGACACTTTCAAGTCCCATTTATGAAACCCCAAAGTGGCTATTTTATAGGTTGCTTTTTATTGACATTCAAAATGTTCCTGTCAACTTGACTGGACTACGGGATTCCCAGAGAGCTGGTAAAACATTATTTCCGGGTGTGTCTGTGAGGGTGTTTCCAGAAGAGGTTAGCATTTGAATCGGTAGACTGAGTAAGGAAGACAGCCCTCGCCAACGTGGGCGCGTCTCATCCAATCCATCCAGGGCCGATGTATGTACATACGAAGAATGTTGCCCTGAGATTCGAGCACGTTAGTGAGAAACACTGCTGTGTGTCTCCGTGCAGGAAAAGGTCTCGCCGCCATTCCTCAAAGTGGCCGCATGGAAGGCCGCACCCGGACCGTGCGCGGAGCGCTCAGCCTGAGACAGGCAGATCTCCGCACAGAGATGACAGACGCATCGGTACGATTGTGGGCTTGAATGGGAACACCCTAAACTTTCACGAACGGAGAGATTTTCCAAGTAGCAACTGAACAAGCACACCTCCCTCCTACCCTGGAGTTTTTCCCTTTCTCAAAGAAAAAAAGACAAAACCAAAAGGGAGCCATTCCTTTATGTCCCTTGTCTCACTGAATTCATCCCCAAATCTTTTGAAGTCTCATCCATGCCTGTTTTGTCAATTGAGGAAAGAGGCTCAGAACGGCTCAGAAACCTGCCGTAGGGTAGAAGGAGAACTGGATTCAACGCTTGTGGGTGTTAGTCTGTCTCTGCTATGCAACTGCTGCCAGGAGGAGGGGGAAAGTGAGGAAGGGGGAGGATTAGCTCAGGAGAGGCAGCCTCTGCCAAGCCCCACCTCTTCCTTTATTTCATGAGAAGCAAACCATGGGGTTTGGTTGTAGAGATCTTACCATGGACCAGTTGCAGGGTGTATTGGTCATGGGCGTCCAGAGAAATGGAATTAACATATAGATGTAGGCATTGGGTCACATGATTATGGAGGCTGAGAAGTCCCACAGTATCATCTACCATCTAAAAGCTGGAGACCCAGGAAACCCAGTGGTGAAATTCAGTCCGAGTCTGAAGATCTGAGAAAGGGGGGGCAGGGAGGGTGCTTGTGTAAGTTCCAGTGTCTGAGGCCTCGAGAACCAGGAGCTCCAATGTCCAGGGCAGGAGAAGATGAATGCCCCAGTTCAAGAGGAGAGAACAAATTCACCCTTCCTCTACCACTGTGTTCTATTCAGGCCCTTCATGGATTAGATGAGGTGTACCCGCACTGGCGAGGGCTGTCTTCCTTACTCAGTCTGCTGATTCAAATGCTAACCTCTTCTGGAAACACCCTCATACACACCCAGAAATAATGTGTTACCAGCTCTCTGGGAATCCCTGAGCCCAGTCAAGTTGACATATTAAAATTCCACTGGGATTTCCTACAGTTCTTGGGGAGGCACCTTTTCATGGCTTACTTCCAGAGGAAAATTCCTGCTAGATGCCTGACAGAAAGAAACAAAACCCAAAACAAACAAAGAGACCAGTCTATGGAACGCATACATTTTGGGTTAGATGTGGTTCCCTGCCTAGGGGAGCCAGTGAGATGAACCATTTCCATCCACCAAAGATGGGCTTGCAATGTGGTCTACCTTTCAGCACAATGCCACTGAGGGCGTCTCAGCTGACTGTGTTCAGAAGAATCCTGGTCTTGGTCGACTCATGGAGGAGTTTGCTAGTTGGCCTGGCCCCAAGCAGAAGCAGCAGATTGCTGCCCAAATCCTACGAGTGGGATGACCAGTGGCAATATAAAGGGCAAACAAACAAGAAAGTCTTTCTTTCTGAGAATGTTTCCACTGCAGTTAGGTTAGAAAATGATCCAGGGAAGATACAAACTAGCCCTTTCACTTAGCAAAATAAAATGCCTATCCGCTTGGTAATCTGCGCAGTGGAAGTCTGAGCCAGAGTCTTGGTTTTAAAGGTTTTGTCTAATTGGCCACCCCCACACCACCTCCCCTCTTACTGCCTTGCATCAGGCTGGACCAGAAGAAAGGGGACAATGGCCTGCAGATGCTGCCATGTGACACGTCCTTGTAGAATGGCTTCTGTGACATTTAGATTAAATAACCACAGGCAAAAGGTGAAATGTTGATGACAGGAGGCATCGCATTTCCTGGGGTTTTGTTCCAGTTTTAATGAATATGGATAATGCATGGAACATCTCATTTTTCGGGGCCGTGTTTTTTCATTAAACACTGCCACTCTGCATGGGGAAGGAACTGGACATTCCTGACACATTATTTGGCAGATCTCAATCACAAGTGCTCCAACAGTGGCTCTCAGAAACCCATTCCAGATTTGGCCCAGACTGTCAAACCTCGTCCAGGGCACCAAGTAAAGAGGTGCCTACAGGTCCTGAACACAGTGCCAGCCTCAAAAAACAAAACAAAACAAAACAAAAAAACGTTTGCTGGATCACCAGGTTCCCTGGCTGAGGCAGGCCAGTGAGTTGCTCTTCAAATGACCTTTCCTTCCTTGGGAAAGAGCACATGGAAAGAAAGTGCAAGAGGTGCTTCAGGGGTCCCCCCAAGAGTTTCACACAAGCAAAGGTGTCGAGGGGCTTCTGTGCGTGGACCAAGTGAGAAACGTTCTGTGCCTGCCTGCAGATGCCTGCTCTTAAGCAGTTAATCCAACTACTGTACAACAGGTGTCACCTGTCAAATTAAAAATGAAATTTTCATTAAGGTAAAAATATGTTATATTCTGGGGTTGGGGCACCTGAGTGGTGCCTCATCCAGCATTTCTCAATGCGTGGTCTGGAGACCACCTCCCCACGACCCCGGTCAGAATCAGGGGACCTATTTCCATTGCAGATTTCTGGGCTCCTAACCACCTACCAAATATGAAGGAGCCAGAGCCAAGCTCCCAGGAAATCCTGACACACCCCAAAGTTTGTGAGCCCTTGGTTGTAAAAAACCCTTCATCTATTTTTAAGCCATCACAGCAAACTGTGGTGGAGAACAAGATTGGTGTCTTTTGCTAATGTCCATGTGAACTAATTTAATTGTGTGTCTATTGTAGGAAAAGTCTGAGCCACAAAAGGCAGGGACGACTTCAAGCCTTTGCTTTTGCTGACTGTTACGTGTATCTGTCCTTTTGCAGTTACAGGTCGTTATCTGCCCAAGAGCAGTATTTCTAAAGATTTGATTCTGTGTATCTTCTGGGGAAGAATTTGTCCTTCAATTAAATGATTGCAACATGTTTATAAAAGCAAAAGAAAAACAATAAAACCATTTTTGTCGAATTTCTCATTTCTCTGACTCTAAACAGTTTTGGAGTGATAAGAAAGCAATTCAGTGAAACTTACTGTTCACCATCTTACACTGCAGAATACATGAGGACTTGTGTAATCACACACTCATTCACGTACAAATTATCACCTGTGGGTGCCTGAGTTTCCTGGTCCTCAAAGAATGTGCTTTTTAGAATTTACGCTATACACAAAATCTAGGACGATGTTTGTTGCTTAAAGGACACTGACATTAGATCTGCACAGCGAGAGTTGAATAGAGCATTGAACATTTTCTGATGAATGTGGGCGGATCTAAATTTCTTATTTCAGGACAACGTGAACTTTTTAGTTTCAAACTTTATGGTTATCTGGTTAACCTAGGCAAAACCTACTGGACAACAGTGAAACAAATGACCCACCCCTCAAATAACAAATGAACCTTTAACCAAATAGTACCTAATTATTATAAAACGGCTCTCTAAAATTCCCCAAACTGCTTTATCTAGGGACCACATAAAGTCAGTAAGACCAAATGAAGATGCCAGTATTAAGCCAAAGTCACAATATCTTTCTTCTTATAAACAATGGAATCTGTTGTCCACTAAAGAAGCTCTCTTTTTAGTTTGCCTGGTTAACTTAGAGATACCAGGATGACCCCATGAGACATCATCATGAAGAAAGAAAAATGTTGCTTCCTTCATTTTGTGACCACGGAGAGTCTTGAAAGTGTGTTGCCAAAAATTTTGTTAGTTTTAGAGGAGATACATTTAGTGATTTTGCTGAGGTTGTTGGGCCAGGAGGTCATACAAAATCCAGCCATGCTTTTAGAGCATTCTCTCAAATTCTCTTATAACTCCCTGGCTCAATCACAGTGTTAGAGACCCACCTTGTTCAGCTTCCATGTTTTCAAGAAACGCTAACTGTTATGATATAAAATAGGAAGACCGATGCAAAATGTTTTCAAAATGTGTGTGTGTGTATGAGTATTTGTGTATGTATTTCCTTTTCTTGGTCTGGAGGGGCATGAAAAAATCAGGTCTTAAGACATTGCAGAGTTTAACCAGGAAATCAAAATTTACTCTAAGTATTTTAAACAGAGGATATTGAATACAGGGAATTGTTTAAGCAGGTGAGAAGTCAAACAAAGGGCAGTGAAGGAACCCAGAAGTTGGCAACAGCAGGAAGCCAGTATGTACGTCTCTACACTTGGAGGTCAAAAGGAGGAGAGGTGTTACTGGAGCCAGGAGCTGGGTCACTCAGCACCCGTGGTGGGCATGTGTGGTGGGAGGGCAGGTAGAGAGAGGAGGGGAGAGATACCCAGGCTTCTCCCTTCTTTACACTCTCCAATCTCCTGCCAATGCCCCACTTAGCCCAACTCACCTGGAAGCCTGCAAAACACCATCTGCATGGGTCAGCCCCTCTGTGATCAGCACACGGAAAGGAGAAGGGGTAGATTTGGCTGACACATTGCTCCATCAGCAGTGTGGCGGGACTCACTCCTTCCTGTAAAATGTGGGATTCATTGAACTGCAGGAACTCTGGCCCATCACCTCGACCATGTACTTTAGGGCATGTTTTCATCTGAACCATTTTGTTGCATAAGGGTGATGATCCATGACATCTGAAACACAGGTAAGTCATGGGCAGACCTTTATCAGAAACCACTGTGCTTGACCATCCACCTGCTGTTGTCACCTGGGGCAGTGTTGTGGTTCTGTTAGGGGTTAGAAGTGCAACTAGAAGCCCTTTGAGGGCTGCTGAAAAAGGGACCACACCTTTCAGAAATTCTCCTCTAGGATGGTCTTATGAAACTGAGACAGAGCCTCTTTATTAAGCCACACTGGTTCTTTCCAAAGAAAAGTCTGTGCCTTTGGGAAGTTGTACTAACTTATATTATTTAGCTGATATATTGACCTAATATAGGCAATAAAATATAGTAATAGTAATTATTATTAGAATAATAATCCATCTATAAAATGCATCCTTTATGGGCCCGTAACTCTTGTTGAAAACTGTAAATAGCTTTGTTTTTCATTTTCTATACAGCCTCTCTCCCCTTCAAACAGAGAGCAACCGATCTGGAATGCCACAATGCCACTTACTTAATGGCATGATTTGGCCTTTTTTTTTGTTAAAAAAAATAAATGTTTAAATTTTAAAGCAGTTTTAGATTTACAGAAAAATTGCAAGGATAGTACAGAGAGTTCCCATATACCTCATACCCACTTTATTCTTATTAACAACTTATATTAGTATGATACTTTTATTATAATTAATGAACCAATACTGATACATTATTATTAACTAAAATCCATACTCTATTCACATTTTCTTCAGGTTTTCCTAATGTCCTTTTGTGTATTTTTTTTTTTCTGTTCCAGGATCCCGTTCAGGCTACTACATTGCACTCAATCATCATGTCTCTTTAGGCTCCTCTTGGCCGTGACAGTTTCTCAGACTTTCTTGCTTTTCAATGACCTTGACAGTTCTGAGGGGCACTGGCCAGCTATCTTGTAGAGGGTAGAATTGGGATTTGTCTGATATTTTTCTCATGAGTAGACTGAGGTTATGGAGTTACGGGAAGACCACAGAGTTTAAGTGTCATTTTCTGCAAATCATGACAAGGACACATGCTATCTATTTTTTTTTTTTTTTGAGACAAAGTGTCACTGTGTTGTCCGGGCTAGAGTACCATGGCGTCATCCTGGCTCACAGCAACCTCAGACTCCTGGGCTCAAGCAATCCTTCTGCCTCAGCCTCCCAGGTAGCTGGGACTGCAGGCATGCACCACCATGCCCAGCTAATTTTTTCTATATATTTTTAGTTGTCCGATTAATTTCTTTCTATTTTTAGTAGAGACGGGGTCTCGCTGTTGCTCAGGCTGGTTTCGAACTCCTGAGCTCAAATAATCCACCCGCCTCAGCCTCCCAGAGTGCTAGGATTACAGGCGTGAGCCACCGCGCCCGGCCACATACTGTCTATTAATACATGATTTACCACAGTCGTTGCTGACCTTGACCACCTGGCTGAGGCAGTGCAGGTCAGATTTCTCTACCGAAAGCTGCTCTTCCCCAACCCCCTCCATTCTACACCTTCAGAAGGAAGTCTTTGTCAGTTATGTGTGCTCCACCTTCTTGAGGATAGAGTATCTACATAAATCGCTTGGAATTCCTCTGCACTGGAGATTTGTCTATTCTCCCCCATTTATTTATTTATTCAATCCTTTATTTATATTAGTATGGACTCATGAATATTCATTTTATATTTTGGGTTATAATTCAATACTACTTCATTTGTTTTTTGGCTCAAATTTTTCCAGCACTGGTCAGTGGGAGCTCTTTCAGTTGGCTCCTTTGTCCCTTTGATATTCCCCATTGCTGTGGTTTTTGTTTATTTGGTTGGCACTTCATTACTTTCTGGCACTGCACAAAGCCCCAGGCTCATCTTGGGTATTCCCTGCCCTAGTCTTGGAATCAGCCATTTTTCCAAGGAGCCCTGGATAAACTATTACTGAAGAATAGTTTTAGAAACCAAGATCCTGGGTGCTAAATGTGTTCAATCTGGCCACTTTTAATCTACCTATTCGTTTCCTAAACATACATATTTTCTCAGCCCTGACCTTGAGCAGGACTCTGGGGCAGACAAGAGAAATGGAATGCAAGTAACTCTATTACTCATGGTCCAAGAAGACTGCTACCTGTGAGGTATGAATAGAGCTTCATGGTAGTTTGAAGATGGAAAGAAACTTCGGCTGGGGATATATCTCACAGAAGTCTTTGTTCTTGATTCTAGACTTTATCTACAATTCTCAAGGTCCATATCTTAGTAACTCTGCTCAGATCTGTCCTTCCAGAGTCTGTAATATCAGGCAGACCTGAGTTTGAATTCTGGTTCTGCTGCTTATTAGCCATGTGACCTGGCACAAGTGTCTCAACTGCACTGACCTTCAGTTTCATCATTTTTAAATTGGGGGTGGTGATGCTGTTAGGAACCACCTCCAGATGGTTCTGGAAGATTCAAGAGAAGGCATGTGGAATGCCCAGCACAGTGTCTGGCACAGTCAGGCACAGCAAACCCTGGTAAGCAAAACAGAAAGGACAGTTGGCTTCTTGGGACAAACTTGTCTTTGGAGTATCAGCTGACCCCCAGGCAGGGCTGGAGAGGAGGCCGTAATTAACACAGGTTGTAAAGGCAGAGTCAAGGAAATGGCTGTGGAACAGGCTGACTCCAGGGGTCAAAGTCAGGTCTGCCTGCAGATGACATTTCTCGTGGGAAGTAAACTGTAAATGATCAGGGCCTTGGGGTCATGTAGCATTTGGTTGCTCAGCACAAACTCTAGTGCCGGGAGTTGTAGCACCTGCTGCAAAAACAAAAACAAAAACAAAAACAAAAACCAAAAAAAAACTTAAAACAGCCATCATGATTTGTGCTCATCAAAATGCGTTAGCACAGCCTCTGACTTCAACACTTGTGTGACATTCCAGAAAGGGTCCTCATGTTAGGGTTCCCAACCACAGAGTTGCTCCCCCAGAGGGTGACAACATGATTAACAAATAGTTTTCTGTTCTGGAGGGAAAACGGGATTTAGACTGAGCTCTTTAAAGAGGGTTGAGACCTTTATGGGTCAGGCAAAGCATGGATGTCATAAAATTGCCTAACATGTTGGGTTAGGTGCCTCCCAGCAACCCTGAGATAGACCCTAATACAGAGGCTATGGCTCTTCCATTGGTGTTTTTCCGATATCTGAGGGAGGGCATGGCTGCCCCATTTGGTGTTTTTCTTTTACCTGAGAAGCATCTAGGCCCGTCATTCTGAAGGTGTGGTCCCTGGACCAGCAGTGGCAGTGTCACTGGGAACTTGTTAGAAACACAAGTTCTTTGGTCCCATCGCAGACCTCCTGAATTAGAAATTCTGGAGCTGAGCCTTGCCCCTCTTCCTTGCCCACTGCAATCTGTGTTCTGGTAAGCACTTCAGGTGACTAGGATGCCGGGTAAAGTTTAGAAACCATTGATCCAAAAGACGTAGGATTTCCCACAACTTTCCATTGGAAACCTAAGACATTCTGAATTCTAAGAATGACACTCTGTTCTGTATGACATCAAGCAGGTGTGCAGTAAATATTTGTTGAATGAATTCATTAAAAAATATTAAAGTGGCTAAAATCCAAAACACTGTCAACACCAAATGCTTATGATGATGTGGAGCAATTGGAACTCTTGTTCATTGCTAGTGGGAATGCAAAATAGTACAGTCACTTTGGAAGACAGTTTGGCAGTTTCTTACGAAACTAAACATACTCTTACCATCTGATCTAGCAATCATGCTCATTAGTATTTACCCAAAAGAGTTGAAAACATATGTCCATGTTTATAGCAGCTTTATTCGTAATCGCCCAAACATGGAAGCAACCAAGATGTCCTCCAGTACGTGAATGGACAAACTATGGTATGTCCAGACAATGGAATATTATCAGTGCTAAAACGAATTGAGCTATCAAGCATGAAAAGACCTGGAGAAACCATAAATGCATATTGCTAAGTGAAAGAAGCCAGTCTGAAAGGCAACATACTGTATGATTCCAACTATATGACATTCTGGAGACAGTAAAAAGATCAATGGTTGCCAGGGGTTGAGGGGAGTGAGGGATGAATAGGTGAAGTGCAGAGGATTTTTAGAGGCAGGGAAACTACTCTGTATGATACTGCAGTGGTGGATGCCCGTCATCTACATTCGTCAAAACCTATAGGATGTCCAACACAAAGAGTGAACCCTAATGTAACTGTGAACTTGAGTTAATAATAATGTATCAATATTGGCTCATCAATGGTAACACATGTACCACACTAATGCAAGATGTTAATAATAGGGGAAACTGGCTGGGGTGGGGGCCTGAGGGGCTATATATGGGCACTCACTGTACTTTCTGATCAATTTTTCTGCAAGCCCAAGATTGCTCTAAAAAATCTATTTTAAAAAATGGAACTAGGTAAGGCCAGAATGCCCCTAGATGAATGATCACTGTGTGGGCATTTGAATTAATATCCCAATGAAAAGCAGCCTAGAGCCCCATCCCAGGTAAAGTGTCACATCTGGTTGCCCTTGATGTCCCCATGGTCTCTTCTTACCATTGAGCCTTAGTACCAACACATTGGGGTTAGCTCCCTGGACACACATGCATGAGGATTGCAGAGCGTCTTGTTTCATTAGAAGAAGTTCTTTCATCTCTTCTCCACAGTAAAGAAGGGTCTTTCTCGCTCCCAAGTGTAGGAGTGCAATGAATTCTGGATGGAATCGTGCCTGGACCCCTTTGTGAAATTCCAGATCCTTGGGGAATGTCTTGAGACACTGGCAGATAAATTTCAATAGTTGGACTGTTCTGGTGGATGAAGGCCTTGGATACTGCTCCTTGCAGGGTGAATTGGTTGTTCTGAAGAAGTTTGGTATTTGCCTTAAGATGATGAGCAGAAGCTTCTCTGTGACACAACCACACTTCATACTCACAGATTCATTCCAGTAATATTAACCACGTGGCTCTTCTAATCTTAAAGAATGTATAATGCCTCAGTGATGTTGGCAAAGGGGTTGCTAGGAAAACAATGGGAGGTGAGGCAGAACATCAGTTTTCTTTAGGGTGGCAATAAACTCAGCTAAGATTCTATATTTCTCAGCTCCCTTGTAGCCAGGGGTGACTCTATGGCAGTTCTGGCCAACGAGACATAAGCAGATGTTTCAGGGTAGGGCTTCCAGGAAAGTTCTTTAAAGAGGACAGAAAAAGAAAAGTTAGGGTGAGGAGAATAAATTGGCATGCACCTTTTATCATTGGTCCTTGCCTTTCCTCCGCCTGAAATGCTGATGCAATGCTGGAGGTGGAGTGACCATTTTGTAGTCTTGAGGTGGCCATGAGCATGAAGGCACAAACTAAGGGTAGGTAAGCAGATAGCTAGAAGAAAAGTCAGTTTTTAGATGGTGTTGTGCAGCTGCCACACCACTCCAGAATGGCTTACCACTAGAGTTCTTTACACTAGAAAAATAAAGCCCCTAATTTGTTTAAGTTAGTATTTTGGGAGTTTCGGTTACTTGCAGTGAAACCCAACCTCCAACTGAATCAGAGGTATTGTCACTCTACTCTAATGGTTGAAAATACGGACTTTGAGGTCTGACATACATAGTGATATGTTCTGCTATGTGACCTTGAATATATGATGTCACATTTCTCAACTTCAGATGCTTCACTTGTAAAATGGAATCAACAACAGACCACTGGATTGTTTTTAGGATAATTTGATATATTTTAAGATCTATTAGCACAATGTCTGACACACTAATAACTGAATAGATGGCAGTGCAAAATTGGAGTTGCTTTCCAATGCAGATATAGGGTGCATAGTCAAGTACAAAAACTTTTAAAAATAGAGCAGGATCGGTAGCACCGTGTCTTGGACACTCTGAATATCATACAACTTCTGGACTTCATTGCCATGTAAAAAAAAATCAAGGTCATCTGATGCCAAGTGGATCTTCCCAGGACTAACCTCAGACTAGTATTACCTCCCTCAGCCCCCTTCTAGGGTTTGATGCCTATAGATCATTCTAGAAAAACTACCCCATGCAACATATATCCCCTTACTGGCTCAGGGGAACTGGACAGTTATGCAGAGAGAACAGGCCGTGATTCGTGTCTCTAAGGCCAACCCTTCAGATCAGCTGATCCACCAGAAGTAGGCATCCAACCTGAAGGGCCCATTCTGTAAGCTGACCAGAAGCTGAACAACCGTCCCAGTGGGAGTGGGACACTTTCTTACCCTCTGAGATGGCCATTTTGAATGTTCTCATCTCTCCTCAGAAATTCTTCCCTCTGTTATCCCCACCTGATGATATTGCTTCTGATTTTAGTGAGAAAACAGAAGCAAATGGAAGAGAATTGATGCATTCTCCCTGAATCGAATCTGTGCCCTGGGCTCTGCCTTCCTTCCTGTCCCCAGGGATGACCTGGACCTGCTCCTTACAGAGGAGCGTGCCTCGCAGGGCTCTGGGACCGCGTTTCTCTCTCTCCCCGAATCATGACATCCAATTGTACCTGTCCTCTGGATCAATCTCTATGCCGATGAGCTCTAATCTCTCCGTCTTAGAACAACAACAGCACAGCAACCTCCCGCCCTGAGCCTGAGCCCCTCTCCCGCTACCTCCTCTCAGCCGCGCTTCCCTTCACAGCCACACTCCTGGTCTGCCCTGGCTGTTTCCACTTTCTCGCCTCCTTGTCACTCTTGAACTCACTAGTCAGGCTTCTGTCCCCACCGTCATACTGCAACTGCCCTTGTCAAGGTCACCCTGACTCTTTTGTTGCCAAATCCAATGGGCAACTCTCAGTCCTTGCTTATGCTGCCTTTAGCAGCACTTCACCCAAGTGATTGCTCTTTTTGCAAAACTGCCTTTCCTGGGTCTCTTTGGTATGCAAAATGGACCATTACAAATATCTTTATAACACAGTGTGAGCTCCATTATGGTGAGGACTTTGTTTTGTTTGCAGTGGCATGCCCAGCACCTAGAATGCCACCTGTTCCCTACCGGCACACAGTATATGTGTTGAATGGATGAATCCGGATCAGGGCCAGCAAGGGACAGCACAGAGGCCAAATCTGGCCCATTGCCTGTTTGGTAAATAAAGTTTTATCGGAACACAGCCATGCTCATTCCTTCGTGGATTGCCTGAGGCGGCCTTCACACCACATCAGCAGAGTTGAGTAGTTGTGACACAGACTGTATGACCCGCAGAGCCAACAGTATTTACTCTCTGGTCTTTTACAGGAAATTTTGCCAATGTCTGCTTTAGACCACTACTGTGACTTCCACCATGTGCTGTGTGTGCAAGCCCCTGACCCCAGGTGATGCAGGAAAGTCCACAGGGAGAGGACACGGCTTCCTCTCCACCCAGGTACATCACCAGGGTTTGTCTTGGCCAAGGGCTGACATGGACTCTTCATGTTGTATAATAAAGGGATGTGGGGAGAAGATGGGAGCTTGTAAAATACAAAAATTAACCATTCTTAATAAGAAAAACATCATTCTCTGTGCAACCATTTTACAGCACGCACTTCGCATACTTTATTTCACTTAATCCTCCTGTAATCCCGAGAGGCAGGCACTGTCGTCTCCATTTGGTGGATGAGGAAACAGAAACACATGCAAGTTCAATGTTTTGTAGCAGGTCACAGAGCTACAAAATATCAGAAAAGGGGTCAGCCATGCCAGTACCGGGGATAGACCCTGGGCCGGGAAGCAGAGGTCATAACCACAAGCACACGAAGGAGTTATGACGATGCGCAGGTGCTGGTCTCTCTCTGATTGGTCGATCTTGGGAAACTGAGGCATGAGACGATGGACTGACTTGCCCAAGGCCACATGGCCCTGGTAAAGGGGACAGCAGCACTTGATTTCACAATCAGGCTCGAGACTCGGTTCCTTACTACTTTACCATAATGCATAATAGGTCCTCAATGAATAGCGTTGAGTGAACGAATTTCAGTCCAGATCTCCTGAACCCCAGCCAGTGCCCTTGCTACTACCCCGCAGACGCCCTTCTGAGGTTCCGAGGGCTGTGCAGCAGCTCGCTCAGAGTGGACCTGGCAAAGAGGGAGAGCCATTCCATAGAAATTACTAGAACATTTCAGAATTTATTTATCCTCTGTCTGCATTTTATCTCTCTTGGGGCACTGCCCATTTCCCTGGGGAAACTATAATTTCAAGAACTGGTGATAACATCTGTCTTTAGACTTGTGAACCATTTGCAGAAATGTATTTCAGGAGAGAACCGAGACTTCCCATTTCAAGGCGGTTTCTTACAAAATCATTGAAGTAGCTTTTTTACTCAAATCTGGCTACAGGTTTGAATTGTGCGACAAAATGCATTCCCCAACTGACTACTGTACAAATTATGGCTCTCCATAGGGAGGTGAATTTTCCCCCCATGAAAGTTATTTAACTTAAAAAAAATGGGATTTGATATATTTCTCTTTCAACATCAGATAAAGCTTTTATCAATTTGACGCAGATTTGGCTATCTCTCAAGAGTAAGACAGGGCTATTCAAGAAAGGAGGCATTCTCTGCTCATTAAATCAAGTTTCTGATTTTCTGGTCATGGGGAAAAATTAATGACTTCTTTCCCTCTGTATTAATCAGCTTGGGCTTCCATAACAAGATACCATAGACGGGGGGCTTAAACAACAGACGTTAATGTCTTACAGTTCTGGAGACTGAAAGATGAAGGTGAGTCAGTTCCAAGTAAGGGCTCTCTTCCGGGCTTGCAGACAGCCACCTTCTTGCTGTGTCCTCTCATGGCCTTTCCTTAGCGCATGTGTGCTCTGGGGGGCCGGGGGAGAGGGAGAAAGCGGGGGTGGGGGAGAGAGAGAGAGAGAGAAAGAGATTGTGGTTTTCTTATAAGAAAATTCTAGCGGATTAGGACCACATCCTTATGACCTCATTTAACTTTAATTACCTCCTAAATGTCCTGTCTCCAATACAATCACATTGGGCATTAGGACTTCAAAATATGAATTTTGGGAGGACACAATTCAGTCCCTCTCCCAGGTCCCTGAGAACTGTTCCATGTGACCTAATACTCTGCAAATTTTGCAAGCCGACTTTGTGAATATTGTTCAATATGGCTCTAAGTCCAAGATCAACCTGCTTCCATGAGGGCAGATCTCAAACTCTATGCTTTAGCTTCAAGCCCTTGCACACACGAAGAAAAAAATGTGTGTGTTGTGCGGCAGTTAATAGTTTTTCTGAATACTCCATGTGGTAATAACAATAATGGTGGTTACTTTCAATAGTTGCTTAAAAGGTACCAGGCACCTCACTAGGTATTTTGTATGTCTAAGCATTCTTTTTTTATCTTTTAATCCTGTTGACAACCTTGTGATGGGTGATATTATTCCCATTTTATGGAGGAGGAGACTCAGGTTTAGAGAAGCTGAGTAACTTGCTCAAGAGAACACAACAAGGAAATGACCCAGTCGGGATTTGAACCCAGCCCTGCTCCATTCCAAGGCATTCTCCTAACCACACTCCACATCTCCCAGTTGGTGATGAACTTATACTTCTGTAAACCTTGGCTCAGAGTCACCATGAGTGATGGTTCAGCATGACCCTTTGGCTTAACCTCTAGCTGAGAGGAAAGGCAATTCAGTTTGCTCCAGTTCCTCAGATTCATTTTATTTATTTGTTTTTGTTAGTAACCACTGAGGCAAGGAATACCTTTCTGAAAAAACACTCATAACTGAAAACATTTTGCTTTTACTAGATGTTTAAAAAGTTTCTAGAAAAAGACAGGTCTCAAAAAAAAAAAAAAAAAGAAAGAAAGAAAAAACCAGTAGAGAATTGTAATGGTGCCAGTTCCCATTTTGTAATTTATTTTAATGGCTGTCTCCTCTCACCTGTGTCGAGTGTGTCCTAAGACAATTTTATGGGGTTTTTTTAAATTAAAATTTTTCTTCACTTTTCAGAAACCCAAAGGAAAAACTATTACAGAAAATGTTTTTCCTTTCCGTCTGTTCTTTGTCGCAAGTAATATGTTTTTGTCATGATTAAAGTCATTTTTTCCCAAAGGAGTCCAGCTGTTCGAACGCTCTGAATTGGAAGAATGGAGAGGAATGGAAGGGTTGCTCCTTCCTTCTGGAAAGCTAAGGGGAGCAGAACGTGGGCTGCA
Source organism: Indri indri (assembly GCA_004363605.1). NCBI lineage: Eukaryota > Metazoa > Chordata > Mammalia > Primates > Indriidae > Indri > Indri indri. The sequence continues at coordinate 30,654 of RJWJ010000068.1, forward strand.
AGCCTCAGAGAGGAGTAGCAGCGGAGATAAGAACAGATGATCCAATTGCTTGTCCCTAGTTGTTAGGATTGAGGGCTTATCTCTTTTTTCCTAAATGTTGACACTTACAGGAGAATTTTCCAGCTTCCTGAGAAAACAATTTTTTTCAAGAAAGATAAGGGTGTTGACCCCTTGCAGAATCTATTCAACTGCAAGGAAGTACTGCAGGGCAGAAATAAGCCCTTCAATGACAAAAGCAGCTCGTTTGAAAGCTTCCGGGCTTACTTTTGTTGTCTGTGCCTACTTATTCTACAAACTGTTCCTTATTCAAGTAGTTAACTCTGCCCTGCTCTTCCCACGCCCGTCCCAAGAATGGGAGGGTGGAAGGAAATCATCAATACAAAATCCACGTGGCAACAGCCATTTGGCCTGTTCAGAGGTGCTTGTGCAGAAAGAAACACAAGAAAACAAAGGGGAAGAGTATGTGAACTTCTAACCCTCTTCCCCCACGCCGTTTGGATGGTGGGCGGCATGAGCTAGCGTTCCTGTTCCCTCCAGTGGGCGTTTTATGGGGCCAGTGACAAAGAGCCAAAGAGGGTAAGAACTTGTGAGCAGCAAGTGGAAAACTACCAAGCGCTGTCCCCCGACCCCTGCAACAAACTTCGCCTCGCTCACGGCGGCGTAGCTTAGGTTCACATCTCCAGATCCTGCGGGACCCCACCCTTACGCCATCCTCTTTTGGCCCCCTCTTCTCCAAATGGAGTGACACTTTATCAATCAGGGGGGCAGGCAATGAATAGAGGATATTAATTGTTGCTAACTGACTCCTGTCTGCTATTCTGTCTGCTTACGAACCCCACGTTTTAAAATTGACACATTGAAAAGGCAACATGGGCTCGAAAGTGCCAGAGAGGAGAGTAACTCAATGGATCCCCACTCTGTGGCTGTCTGAATGGATCTGCTAAATGTGGAGTTGGGGAAGGGCAGGAAATGGTCTGAAAACTAGCGTGAGAACACAGGCAAGCTGCGCAGTGACTACATCAAGGACTTCCAGAAGGTTTTAGCTCTGGATTTACGTGTTGGCGTTAGCACCTGGTGAAAGCTTTCTGGGGAGATGAGACTATGGGATCCCAGGGAGGAGCAGTAGAAATTGAATGCCCATCAGCAGAGGATGGCTGATGCACGTGAGTTAGTGGTTTGTGTCTTTGCAGAGCGTGCAGCAGAGGGGTTTTCTGGAAAGCACACTGGGTCTGGAGACAGGAGAGCTGGGATTGGGCTGGGTTTTCCTCTTATTGTGACATCCTGGGCAAGAAGCAACGTTTCTGAGTGTCCGTTAAAAGGGGACAATAATACCTGCCTATCTCCAATGAGACAGTGGGTGAGAAAGACATTACTGTACATACTACATAAATTTTTTATATAACTTGTAAATAATGTAAGTTGTCAATTCATGTATTTGTTCAACAAACATATAATGAACATCTGCAAGGATCTGGCGATATGCAGTAAGAAACAGATTCGGTCTCTGTCCTCACAAAGTTTACACTTGATACTCACAAGTAAACAAAAAAATACTCCAAAGCATGGTAAGTGCTGTGATGGGTAAACACAGGCTCCATGGAAGTTCATAAAAATAGCACTTAACCTGGACTTGAAAAATTTCCAGAAGGCTTCCAGGAGGGAGTGATATCCAAGCCAAGCTTCAATGTCATCTTCTCAGTGAGGACTCTTACACTCACCTGAGTAAAAATTGAACCCGTACCCTCCTGCTTTATTTTTCTTTAAAGCACTTATCCCCATCTGACACACTCCATGTGTTTACTTGCTGATGTTTTCTGTCTTTCTCCCTCCACCAAGATATAAGCTCATACGGTTAGATTTTTTTCTTTTAATTTTTATGTTTCAGAGACAGAGTCTCGCTCTGTCGCCCAGGCGCAGTGCAGTGGTGCAATCATAGCTCACTGCAGCCTCAAGCTCTGGGCTCCAGGGAGCCTCCCGCCTCAGCTACTCGAGTAGTTTTTCTCTGCTTTGCCTCCTACTGTATCCTCAGCACCTACAATAGTCAGTGACACATAGGAGACACTCAATATATATTTATTGTATAAACAAACATAAAATGTAAATGTGATTTGGGCAGCCCAGAGGGCAGGAAGGAAAATTCCAGGAGAGGAAAACCCTAAGCGAAGACCAGGAAGCAAAGCCAGGTGGTCTGGTTTGCCTGGAGCCTTAACCTGCGAGGGAGGGCGGAGAGGAGGTGGGGAGAACGGCAGGGCCGGCAGGTTCAAGAGTTTGGACTTCATTCTGAGGGTTACGAGGACAACCAAAACACTGAGTGTGGAAGTGATGACGACATCTGAGTTTCTGCACAGCTGGGGACAGGGAGGCCATTTTGCTGTGGTCTGGGAGCAAGCCGACGATGGCCTGCACTAGGACGGTGGCCATGGGGAGAGGTATTGGAATGACAGGCCTTGATGGCTGCTTGGCAGTGAGGGGTGGAGAGGAGGGGAGGCTCGGGGACAGGGTGGAGGCGGACTCGAGAGCCTTCATGGGGGGAGGTGCCATTTGCGGAGATGGAGGAGACAGCAGAAGCAGGTTTGGGATGAGGATGATGCGTTTTCAGCATGGACCTTCTAACTGAACACATTCTATGAGCATTTGTGTGGGCGTCCGTCTAGAATGACAACCGAAGCCATCGGCGGTTGGGATTTTCCAGGTAAGAGAGAAAAGGAAGGAGGTTGGGAAAAGCCCCAAGAGACACTAATGACAGAGGGTGGGCGGAGGGAGAGAAGACCAAGAAAGAGAGTGGGAAAGAGATCTGAGAGCGGTCCGAGGAAGACCAGGAACAGATGGTGTCTCAAGCAGAGAGGGGCTTGCCAGGGCAGGTCAGCTATGAAAGTGTCGTGGGTTCGAAATGTGTCCCCCTGAATGATACGCTGAAGTTCTAACCTCTGCCGCCTGGGAGTGTGACCTGATACAGCTACAGGGTCTTTGCAGATGTCATCAAAGTAGATGAGGTAATGCTAGATAAGGCGGGCCCTAACTTAATATCCAGTGTCCTTTTAAGAAGAGGGAAATTTGGACACAGAGACACACTGGGGAAGGCCGTGTGTAGGGAGAGCGGAGATCACAGCGGTGCAGCTACAGCCCAAGGATGTGGGCAGTCCCCAGGACCAGGAAGAGGCAAGGACAACTGCTTCCCTAGAGCCTTCGGAGGGAGGGCAGCCCTGCTAATACCCTCGTTTCGGACTTCCGGCCTTCCTCTGGAACTGTGAGAGGACAAGATTCTATTGTTTTAAGCCACCCGATCTGTGGCAATTAATTATAGCAATCCTAGAAAACTAATACAGAAAGGGAAAGTGTCCACAGATGTGGCAACGAGGAAGTCACAAGAAACTGCCTTGAAAGCAGCTTCAGTTTCCCAGGGAAGGAGGCACAGACAGGAGAGGGTAGCAGGGCTGACGGCTGGGAGACACGGAGACGCAGCCTAAGCAGCTCTTGCCAAGAACCTGGCTATGTAGGGAGAGAGAGGAGACTGCCGTAGCTGGAAGGTGTCGATGAGATTTTTTATATCTATCTAGTCCAAATAGCTAATTAACATATCCATCACCTTATGTAGTTGAATTTTTGTGTGTGTATGGTGAGAACACTTGAGATCAACTCTCTTAGCAAATTTAGAGTATACGATACAGTATTATGAACTAAGGTCGCCATACAGCACAGTAGCGTCCCAGAACTCACTGATTCTGTATAACCGGAACCTTGTGCCCTTTGACCAATATTTCCCCATTTCTCTCACCACCCTCCCCCCAAAACCCTGGCAACCACTCTTCTATTCTCTGCTTTTAGGAGTTCAAATTATTTTAGATATAAGTGACATCATGTAGTATTTGTCCTTCTGTGCCTGGCTTGTTTCATTTAGCATAATATCCTCCAGGTTCATCCATGTTGTTCAAAATATCAGGATTTCCTTCTCTTTTTGAGGCTGAAGAATATTATCTATCTATCTATCTATCTCTCTAACATTTTATTTCTCCATTCATCTGTCGATGGACACTTAGGTTGGTTCCATATCTTGGCTATTGTGAAGAGTGCTGCAACGAACATGGGGTACAGACATGTCTTTGAGATACTGATTTCATTTCCTTTGGATATAAACCTAGAAGTGGGAATGCTGGATCATATGGCAGCTCTATTTTTAATTTTTTGAGGAACCGCCATACTGCTCTCTATATTGACGGTACCAATTTCCATTCCCACCGACAGTGTACAAGGGTTCCCTTTTCTCCACGTCCTTGACAATGCTTGATATCTTTTGTCTTTTTGATAATAGCCATTCTGACAGTGTGAGGTGATATCTTTTTGTTTTTGATTTGCATTTACCTGATGAGATCTTATTTTTCATATAGGGATGTGATTTTATCATATCTAAACGCTGATGGGAAAGTGCCATTGGAGAGGAAAACATTTTTGGAAAATACAGTCATGTGTCACTTAACGACAGGGTTACGCTCTGAGAAATGAGTTTCCAGGTGATTTCGTTGTGGTGTGAGCATCCTAGAGTGTGCTTACACAAACCTAGGTGGTACAGCCCACCACACACCTAGCTATATGGTGTAGCCTATTGCTCCCAGGCTACACACCAGTACAGCACATTACTGAACTAAATACTGTAGGCAATTATAATATAATGGTAAGTATTTGTGTATCCAGACATATCTAAACATTGAAAAGATATAGTAAAAATACCATATAAAAGAAAAAATGGTACATCTTAAAGGGTACTCACCATGCATGGAGCTTGCAGGACGGGAAGTTGCTCTGGGTGGGTCAGTGAGTGAGTGGTGAGTGTGAAGGCCTGGGATATTACTGTGCACCACTGTAGACTTTGTAAACACTGGACACTTAGGCTCCACTCAATTTATAAAAGTATAAAGTAATCGTGCTAAGATGCTACAGTGGCTACCGTGTCACTGGCTGAAAGGAATATCTCAGCTCCATCATAATCTTATGGGACCACCATTGGACATGCAGCCTGTCGTTGACCAAGATGATGTTTTGCAGCACATGACTGTACAAGAAAGGGAAGAATTTAAGAGTGAGCAAGGTGGCTAAAATGTGTAAGTATGGGATACAGAGTAGAGTGCTGGGACACGCAGGTGACACAGGCGGGTCTGGAGGTTTGCGAAGCGGGAACAAGCTGACAATAGCCACTGGGCTGAACGGGAGGGCTGACGAGGGAAATGGAGGAGTCTGAGGCTTCCATACACAGCCCAGGTGGCAGTGGGGGCCCGCAGACTTAGCGGCTGCCTCTCCCACTCACCCCCTTCTCCTTGCTGACTGAGCCTCAGCGTCAGCAATCCACCACTTAGGGACGTTGGCTCCTGTCTCCTTCTGCCAGTTATTGCCAAGTCTGCATGTGGGTTAAGGAAATTAATGCCAAGTGCTGTAACAAACACCCCCGAGGTTTCAGTGACCTAAAGTGCAGACTCAGGGATCCAGGTTCCTTTCACTTTGTGATGCCGCCAGATAGATGAATTACTTGTAGAAGGAAAGGTGAGAGGATGAGCCATTGCATGTGGGGTGAGACTCACCCCTTTGGTTCATATCCCATTGGCCAGACCCAGTCATATGCCCTCAACTAACAGCAAGGGAAGTTGGGAAATATAATCTTCTACCTAGACAGAAGAATGGAAGTGGTCGGCACATGGCAAATCTCTGCCCCAGCACGTGATGCCTGGAGTTATGGCAGCCATAGTGCAACCATGAGGGCAACTCCTCTGACAAGCTAAGGGTGGAAGAGGGAGAAGATGCAAAGAACCTGGGTCCTTGATGATATCAGTAAGCTGCCAATTTGTTCATCCTGGGGTTTTTCTTTCTCTAGATACAGTTTTTAATGGGAGATAATAAGCTTTTTCTGTTGCCAAACTTTTTTTAATTGGCAAATTGTTGTTATTTTTATTATTTACAACCAAAAATATCCTCATTCAGAAACCATGAATTTAATTATGTTGCTTAAACAACTTACCACATTCAGATTATTATACTTCATTTTAGGTAAATAGGCAGAACAGGATCTAGTTTATTGCCTGGGTTTCAGGAAACTCATCTTGTTTGGTCTTTTTTGAAACCCCATTAAGAAATGGAAGTCAAAATACTTATGTTGCAGAGTTAGGGTAAGATTGAATATTTGTATGAAATTTACATTATGTAAGAAAAAATCAGGAATATGACTGTGTTAATTGTCATCTTAAACAGGCTGTCACACTGACCATACAGATGTGACCTGCTTTACAAACCTCCCTCTAATGCTTCGTTCCCTTATTTATGAAATGTTCATCTAGGACCCAATATATGCGATCGCATCTATCGTCACCTGCTGGGTTGGGAATACTGAAGGGAGATGTTTCTCTTATTTATCTTTATACCCTTATTACCTAACAAACAAGCTTTGATACATATATGGGACATAAATAAATACTTGCTGAATAAAGTTCGATGTGGTCTTCCCAGTAGCATTGAAAATGAATGGAGTTTAGGCAGTGTTGGGATGGAATTCTGACTTTAATATGAGGACTGGGTGATCTCGGGGGAGGTAACTTAACCTATCTGAGCCTCAGATTCCTATTTACTGAGGCCGACAACCCACGAGAGAGTACACGTGAAGTGTCTGGTTTGTCGCCTGGCACGACACAGGCATGTTGGACATAGTGGTCCTCCTCCTCCTTCCAGTGAATCTCGTAGATCAGCCACTCCCTGCATTCCAATTGATGAATATCCTAAAAACTCAAGTTTTATGGTAAACATAATTAAGAAGGTGGATCCATTGCCAGAAAATTAGGTAAAACACATTTCAAATTATGTTTGGATTAGTTTCTGTCTTGGATGGTCTGTGACAGTGTTTCCTGCTGTTAGTGAATGTCGTTGAAAGCCAACATCTTTCCTTTAAACTCACAAGTGCTCAGAGCATCTCCCAAACACACAAATGCAAAGAAAAGAATTTTCTCTCCGTTTTTCAGGTGAAGTATTTCTCTTTTCAACTGAGCTAAAGCGTAGCTAAAGCTCTAATCTCATGCTCACACTATAGGCTCTGACCAACTGTTCTTTTCAGTTTACGTGATTTCTCTCACAATTGAGCAGGAAGCCACAATTTTATGACGAGGTTAGACAGGAGAAATTTGTTCCTGTTGGTGCTTGCTGTGTAGGCGAGGCAGGGAGCCTGGCTTGTGGTTATTTTGTCTGAATTAAAGAACGCTACCTCAGTCAGAAGTCCTGAGTTTGAGTTTCAGGTCTGCAACTTAGCTGCGCTGTGGCCTTTGGCATGTTCCTTCAAACATGTCCTGGCCTCAGTTTCCTCTTGGGTAAAATTAGTGCTTTAGACTAGATGATTCTGGAGGTTCCTCAGGCTCTAAATTCTAGGGTAGGGGTTTCTTTGCTGCTTTTTTCTCTCCTTCTTGATTTCTTATTTCAATATTCACTTCTTAAATAACTCAAAAAAAAAAAAAAAAAAGAACCAAAGCATGTGTATGAAAATAGTCAGTGCTCTATTATTTTTCCATGGGGGGAAATAAAAAGAAATAGTTTAAATGTCCAATAAGAGGGGAAAAAGCTAAGTACATTATAGTAAGTCAATCAACTCAGTGAAATACTACCCAGTGATCAAAAGGGATGTTTATGAAGCTTCTCTAGCAAAATGGGAAAATGTTTCTGTATGATGTTAAACGAAAGAGGCAGAAGATAAATGATTCCTCTACCATGATAACAACGATCTGAAAAACGTACGGGAATATGTGCAAATTCTAGAAGGGAGTGGGAAAAGTGGAAACAGTTGATATATAAAAATATGATTATTTTCTCACTTCTAGCGGGAGGAGGGAAGTATTCACTATATTTCTGGCTTCTCACTGGGTGTCTTGTTTTGTAAATTTATCTAAGGTAGGCCAATGGCTTTACATGTGCCTTAAATGCCGGAAGAGCTGGGGAGTAGCCAGCCTCAAGCAGGTGAGATTGCAGGCCCTCTCTCCCCATCTCTGAGCTCCTTGCACAGTGAGGGAGGAAAATGTGTTCCCTAAATAGATCGGGCTTTGCTTTTCTTTCCCTGCCCGTTTCCTCCTCCTCCTCCCCTTCTCCTTTTCCTCCTTTCTCTCTTTCTGTTTGTTGTTGCTCACTTCCCCCAATACATACAACGAAGCGCGCAGCTCTAGAATGTACAGTTCCCTGAGTTTTGATAAATGTGCACATCTGTGTGATCGGCCATTCCATCAAGATAAGACAGAGAACATTTCCATCACCCTAGAAAGTTCTCTGTGTCCCTTTCCAGTAAATCATCTGCCCCCAGACAACTACTGTTCTGATTTCTATCCACACTGATTAGTTTTAGCTGTTCTAGAACTTCCTGTCCATGGGCGCATACAGATGTCCTCTTTTTTGGTCTGGCTTCTTTGGCTCAATATTGTTTTTAAGATTCATCTGGGCCGGGCGCAGTGGCTCACGCCTGGAATCCTAGCACTCTGGGAGGCCGAGGCGGGTGGATTGCTCAAGGTCAGGGGTTCAAGACCAGCCTGAGCAAGAGCGAGACCCCGTCTCTACTAAAAGTAGAAAGAAATTATCTGGACAACTAAAAATATATATATAGAAAAAATTAGCCGGGCATGGTGGCACATGCCTGTAGTTCCAGCTACTCAGGAGGCTGAGGCAGGAGGATCGCTTGAGCCCAGGAGTTTGAGGTTGCTGTGAGCTAGGCTGACACCACGGCACTCTAGGCTGGGCAACAGAGCCAGACTCTGTCTCAAAAAAAAAAAAAAAGATTCATCTGTGTTGTTGTCTATGTCAGTAGCTCTTTCCTTTTTTTCCCCAGGACGTGGATTCCTGTGGTGGGCTGCATAATGGCTCCAGAGATATCCAGGTCCTACTCCCTGGAACCTATATTGCAGAAGGGACTTTGAAGGTACAATGAAAGGATCTGGAGATGGGAAGTTTAGTTCCGATTACCCAGGTGGGCCCTGAATATATTCACAAGTAACAGGGAGGCAGAAGGAGATTTGACCATAGAAAAAGAGAAGAAAATGTGACCACAGAGGCACAGATCGGAGTGGCGCACCTGCCCAGAGCACCGAGGCCACTAGGCACTGCTAGGACCAGGGAAGGGATTCTTCCCCAGGGCCTTGGAAGGACCTTGCTCAGCCAACACCTTGACTTTAGCCCAGTGAAACTGAATTCAGACTTCTGACCTCCGGAACTGTAAGACAATACATTTGTACTGTTGTAAGCCACTAAATTTGTGGTAATTTGTGACAGTGACAATAGGAAACTAATATAACTTCTACCATAATTTGTTTATCCATTCACCTCTTAATGCATGTAGGTTGTTTACTATTTGGGGTTCTTATGAATAAAGCTGCTAGGACCGTTTGTATACAAGTTCTTGTGTAGACATATGTTTTCATTTCTCTTGGGTAAATACACCTAGGAATGGAATTGCTGGGGCAGGTGTGTGTTTGACTTCATAAGAAACTTCCGGTTTTCCCAAGTGGTTGTACCATTTTACACTTACAGTATGAGACCCAACCCTCTTTAAACAAAATAACAGGAAGGCTGGGGCCATTCACCCCAAAGGGGAAGGGATTGGTGGGGGGAGTCAATTGTGGGTCCTTTCTGGGTGATTCTGGGCCCTGATTGGACTTCCAGAGTCCCTGGCATGAGCACTAGTACAGATTTATGCCTGGATTTTTTTCCCTTTATTTTCTTTTCTTGAAAAAGGGGTGGTTCACCTGACAGACAGCTCCATCCTCCTCCTCTTCCTGTCGCTGTGCCCCCCATTAGCATGCAGGGTACTTCCTCTGCAGCTGGGAGGCACACCCCAATGACTTGGATGACCCAGGGGACCAACGAACAGGAGCCGGTGAGTCTAGACCTCAGAGTCCCGGGAGCGACACGGGAGACGAGGCTGCAGCACGCTGAATGCCTTTCCCGTGCGGGGCGGTCAACCATGTTATCCTTCACCGAATGGAATTTTCTTGCTCCTTTAAGTAGCAAAACACCAGTAGCTCAGATGCCGCCCACTGCAGTAGCTGATAAAACACACAAAGAAAGGGAGTAGGGAGGAAGAGGGGAAAATCCAGATCTGGTTTGCGGGGGGAGTGTGTGGTAGGGGTGGAGGAAGCTGTTTTGTTATTTTTGCTTTTGTTTTTTCACGTAAAGAAAATTAGCCAGGGCCACTTCCAACTCTGATCGTACCAGATTCCAGAAGTCTTCTGAGGTGACGCTCAAGAACAAAGGGGTGGTTGTTTTCCAGAGGCAGTCTCGGTGAGCCAAGCTTTGACTCCTGAAGGAGGATCTGGAATTTGGGGATTAGCTGGTTTACTCCCTCCACAATTCTCAAACTGGTTCAGATGATGGATCTTTAGAAAACAGAACAGTTCATCGGCTTCTCCCGGCTCCTTCCATCCGTGATACCTGTGTAGGAATACCTTGCAGGGCACGCCGCGCACACCTCCTTCCTTACGAGCCTGTGCTATGTTCTGGCACATGGTTTGGAACTGCTGAGTTTACATCCACGTAAACCCTGAGGTACTCCTACGCTCTGCTGGCCACACTGGAAGCGTTGGGAACTCAAGACCCCAGCGACACCCTGGGGCCAAGGAGAGTTGTCTTGGATAATATCCGTGGGCTGCACCCTCACCCTTCCCGTTTGTCAGTCTTGGAGTGGAGCTCGGTGACAGTCGCTTTGGCAGTGACTAGACGGGCTCCCATGCCGGGCCTGCCAGAGTTGGCCTGGGAGCCCTCTTGCCCGGGGTGGTGCAAGTCCTCTCCCTGCCCCGTGCCGTCATAAGAGCCCTGGAATGTGGCGCAGTGCGGTAAGGGCACGTGCCTGGTCCTCCGCAGGTGTAGGACAAGTTTGCACAGACGTGGAGACCTCATGGGAGGTGCAGCCGGTGCTTTGCAAGGGGAATTATCTGCACAAGTCCCCAGGCCCAATGGCAAGCGAGAGTGGAACCACTCAGTTAACTCGCCTTGGCGTGAAGGTGCCGCCCCAGGGTAGAGAAGAAGGAGCCTTTGCTCCCAGAGTAGCCTTCTCTTCTGGACGCCTGCCGCACCAGCCACTTGTTGTGCCAGGCACGACGACACATGCTTGACCTATGTCATCTCTTTGTCTTCTCACTATACTTAGTAGGTGGGCAGGGAAACAGCGGGAAGGCTTCTTCCAGGTGCCTGCATTTTCCCATCTCTTTCCAAGCTGGGCACCCAGAGAACCCGCACCCTGTGGCTCTGGAATGTGAGAGCAGCTCAGGGTGTGGGCACGTGCCTGTCCTCTTCTGGCTGAGCCCGTGAGCACAGACGTGGACACCCTGTGGGAGCCACGGTGCAGTGCAGTACCATGGCGAGAACAGCATGTTTGGGGAAGAAGATGAGGTCGTGAACTGAGTCATTTACCCTGGCTGCAGCCCCAGTTTCTCATCTGTGAAATGGGAACGCCACTCTCACTTCCTCCCAGGGCACTGGTGGAACAAAGGAGGCCTCACGAATGAAGGTGCTTTGTCAACTGTCGAGGGCCACATAGACACGGGTGATTATTGCTCCTGGTTGGGAGACACTCAGGCGGCAGGAGAGAGTGTTTGTCTTTAGCAGAACATGGCACCCAGTGAGATTAGCATCCAGGAAGGTGGGTGGGACACTGAGAGGAGGTCGTACGTACGGGGGAGGTTGTACCCAAAGAGGAGATTGTTACCCAGTGAGGTTAGTACTCAGGGAGGAGTCTGTGCCCAGTCAGGAGCCTGGTGCCCAATGAAGAGGTTGTTAGGAAGGAAAATGGTACCCAGTGGGAGATTGTAGCCAGTGGGAGGTTGGCCCCTGGCTCATCACCTGATTTGGGCTGTGCAGAGGCCCGAATGGCAGAGGTTGAATGAAATAGAAAAGAGACGGCTTGTGCAATTCTTCCCATTTAAATAAAAAAGCAGCAGCATGTCCCAGACCTTCAGTACCCTGCTCACGGTTCGGTTTGGTGTCTGAGAGCATCCACTTGTCCGCATCGGTTTCAGATTTCTGCCCAAGGAATGCTAGTTAAAATTAAAGTCAACATTACTGTGATCAAACTGATCTCATGTTTCTCCTGCCTGGAAATACCTATAATTCCTTAAAACAATGTTTCAATTTACCACAAGTCTGGTGGCATTTCAAAGTGTAATAAAAAACCCACCGTGCTTTTTCCTGCCTCCCACTCCTGGTGTTCCAGAGAAGACTGCGGAACCCACACGGGCTTTCGATCAACGTGGGGGATGGCTCTTCCTCTATGTTGCGCACCTTCATCTTTTCTGAAGCGAAGTGTTGTGACAAACCTACGGGCGCCGGTGACTCAGGCGGGATCATGGGAGGAGCGGGGGAGTCATGGCTCAGTGAGGTCGCGGGGTGCTTTCCCACCTGGCGGACACGTTCTGGAGCTTGAGTTTGATGAGATGTTAGGCCAGTTTGGATCTGGAGCCGTTCATTCACCCGGTAGGCGCCGTCGGCCCACCTCTCACCCCGCATGCCTGCATTTGCACTTATGGTCAGGGCCAGTGTTTGGCAGGTACATCTCAACCTGTTAAAATATTGAGGTACTTTCACACTGGTTGTGAAATAACCACTGCCTGGACACCTTCCAGCCTCCCCAAGGGCCTGTGTCCATTCTAATTGGTCGGCGCCTGTTGTTACACCGATTGTTAAATAGTTTAACAATCCACACCCAACGAGGCGGTGGAAAATGACGTGAGTTTCTTTGTCTAGGAAGTTCCCAGGATTCTTTCAGGATGAAAGGGGCCACTAACCACTGTCTTTGTTTAGGGGATTGAGAAAACCAAGTTTGGAGAACACACTCCATTGACACGATACAAAAAGCAGAATTCATATTTGCTCTTTTTTTGGGTATAAGAAAGTCACTGGAACAAGTCAGCCAAATAAAATAAGCAGATATGTGCGTTTAAAAAGATGAAGTTTGCACAATGAAGCAGATGCCATCTGGCCCAGGAGGAATTCAGTGACGGTGGCATCATTCTCTTTGATGTCAGAACTGCCTGGAGTTGTTGTCTGTTTGCAGAGTCTAGGGATATGTTGGAGATAAAATTCAGAAAGCAATGTTAATTCTGAGGGTTTTTCAACCCTGAACCCACAGTTGATCACCATAAGGCATGCCCATACTAGAAATCTCTCATTAGTTTCTGCACTTTTTTAGTTCTGATAATATATGATTAATATTAAAAAATTAGAATACTTGATGCTACATTTTTTCGCCCATCCCAGTCACTGCCAACCCTTCCCCTCGCCCTCCCCAGAGGAGCCTCTGTTAATGATTTCATGTGCGCCTTTTCTAACCTTTCTAAAGCCTGTACATAAACATATATTTTAATGCTTAACATATATAGAGTCTCTAATCTGCTTCTTTTCACTTAATGTACAGCAGACAACTTCTGTAGTGGATGGTGTGGTGTGCACCCCCACCCTGCTTCAGAGTTGGGGCACTCCTTCCCCAGCTGTCAGGATGTTGACGGGTCCCAGCTAAATCCTTCCCCAGAAGTTGTGCTTGGCCAAGGTTACACCTTCTCCCAGGGGACAGCTCACATCCAAGAGCCCTTGATCAATGCAGAGTAGAGAGGCTCAGTCTTCCCTGGGAAAAGCTTCCCCAGCTCCAGAGTGTCCTGTGAAATCAGCTGAGACCCCTGTTCCAAGTGCATCTCAGTTTAACTTCTGTTCCCTCCGGCCACCCTTAGCTCCTCACAGGTGTTGTACCTGAGGGCTTTTCCCAGTAAAGCTCCAGCCTGCGAACCTCCGTCTCAGATTCCGTTTCCCAGGAACCAGTCTAAGGCAATGCCCCATCTTGCCAATATCTGCAGAATATTCCACTGTACAGAATCTATTAATAATAGACAAGTATGTTTAGTCTCATTCCTGTAATCATGTTTGATATTTTCTGTTTACTATTCTTTCCTGTTGTTTCCTTCTAATCTTTAATGGATTTAATTTTGTTTTATTTTACTAGGTTAATAGTTTCCTTTGTACTTTTTTTCCTTCTGATCAACACTGTCCAGTAGAAATATGTTGAGAGCCATCTATGTAGTTTAAAAATTTCTAGTAGCCACAAAGACATGACTCATTGGTGATTATCATAGAATCCTGCTTACCACATTAAAAAATGTTCAGGCTGGGCGCAGTGGCTCACACCTGTAATCCTAGCACTCCGGGAGGCTGAGTCAGGAGGATCGCTTGAGCTCAGGAGTTTGAAACCAGCCTGAGAAAGAGCAAGATCCTGTCTCTACTAAAAATAGAAAAAAAATTAGCCGGGGCATGGTGGTGTGTGCGTGTAGTCCCAGCCACTTGGGAGGCTGAGGCAGGAGGATTGCTTGAGCCCAGGAGTTTGAGGTTTCAGTGAGCTAGAATGATGCCACTGCATATAGCCTGGGCGACAGAGCAAGACTGAGTCTCAAAAAAAAAAAAAACAAAAAAACAAAAAAACAAAAACAAAGTTTAAAAAAAGTAAAGCTAATTTTAATTACATGTTATTTAATATGGTATAACAAGAATATCATTTTCATTTCAAAATATGTTCAGGGTGAAAATATTATGGAGATATTTTAAATTCTTTTTTCTGTATTAAGAATTTGAAATCCAGTGTGTATTTTACACTTGGTGCACATCTCAATTTGCACCAGCCACATTTCAAGGGCCCAACAGCATGTGTGCTGGTGGCTGCTGCCATACTGCACAGCACACTTCTAGAGTTTTCAAAGTCTCTATTAAAATTATTAAATACATTCTAGGACATCTGCAGAAATGGCAAAGACTGACCTCCAAAAATTCTCTCCTCCATAAAAGCAACAAGAACACTAGCACAAAACATCAGAATCAACTTTTTCAGAACTTTGGAAATTAACCGAAGGCTTGCAGCGATTTGGGGAGCATTTATTACAACAAACAAACAAACAAAACCAGCTGAATCTTGGTAAGAACAGTGAGCTTTGTGGCATTTGAACTTGCTGTATTCCCATACCCACCCTCCTTAGCATCAGAGTAGCCCTGAAATCCAACAGCCTGCAAAAAGCCCATGATCACAGTGAAAAGCCCAACAGCCACTGGAAGGGCTTAGAGCCCTTCAAAGTCCCATTTTCAGAGAATTGACAAGTCATGTGTCCGGTGGTTCCCTGGAAGACTCCACTTGTCAGGCTGTCTTTATTTGGGCCTACTCGGAGCTCAGGAAGTGCAAACAATTCCAGAGGCATTTGCTGAAAACAATCAGAGTCAATTATTGACCACCGGCTGCCTGAGGTGGCGGATCACAGTTGGGACAATTGGCTAATCAAAAACTTAAAAGGAAAAGGCAATGAGACGTTCATGGGGCATGGGGGCGGTTTTGAAAAAGTTCTAGTTCCTTCCTGGGAATCTAGAAAGCCATGCAAACATGTGGGGCTGTGTGGGCACATGGGGCCATGCATGTGCTCGGGGAAGACCTGAGAGGGCTCAGGCTCGTACCTCTAGTGATCCTGGAGCTCTGCTCGAGCAGGAAGTGAAGGCTAAGATAGAGTCGTAAAGTACTTGGCTAAATGCTGAAGTATCCCCTAAAACAGCGGTCCCCAACCTTTTTGGCACCAGGGACCGGTCTCATGGACAACAGTTTTTCCACGGACCAGGTTTGAGTGGGGGTGTGTGGGGTGTGGAGCTCAGGTGGTGATGCGCAGCCCATTTTCTAACAGGCCAAGGACCAGTACCGAGCCACGGCCCCTGGTGTTGGGGACTGCAGCCCTAAAAGACACACAGAACTTCTTGGGAAAGACTGGGAGCCTTGTTGATTCCAACCATGTAAGGAAACCTCTGTTGAATCATTAACTGACCACTAAGCCACCTGATCAGAGACTTTAATGTATACACTCAACGAAGAATATACACTTTATAGAATTAGTTCAGAAAAGTCACTAAACAACAACAATAAGCAGTAACAATAACAAACCCAGGGTATGATCTGATTTCCAGAGTTGCTCAGTTAAGCTATTTCAAATATCAAATTTTCTTTCTTTCTTTTTTTTTTTTTTTTTTTGAGACAGAGTCTTGCTTTGTTGCCCGGGCTAGAGTGCCATGGCATCAGCCTAGCTCACAGCAACCTCAGACTCCTGGGCTCAAGCGATCCTTCTGCCTCAGCCTCCCAAGTAGCTGGGACTACAGGCATGCGCCACCATGGCCGGCTAATTTTTTCTATATAGATTTTTAGTTGTCCAAATAATTTCTTTCTATTTTTAGTAGAGACGGGGTCTCACTCTTGCTCAGGATGGTCTCGAACTCCTGACCTTGAGCGATCCACCCGCCTCGGCTTCCCAGAGTGCTAGGATTACAGGCGTGAGCCACCACGCCCGGCCTCAAATATCAAATTTTCAACAAAAAATTACGAGACATGCCAAGAAACAAGAAACTATGTCCCATATGCAGGGGAAATAAAAAAGCACTTGGTAGAAACTGTCCCTGAGGAAGCACAGACATTGGATTTACCATACAAAGATTTAAAGTTAGCTGTATTATATACGTTAGAAAAAAACAAAAAAGAAACTAAAGGAAACCATGGCTAACGGGGGAAAAATCATATTAATATATAGGAAATCCTAAGGAGTCCACAAAAAATAAGACCAATATACAAAAAACAATTGTATTTCTATAAGCTAATAGTGAATAATACAAAAATGAAATTAAGAAAAAAATTCCATTTACAGCAGCATCCAAAAAATACTTCGGAACAAATTTAACAAGAGAAGTGTAAAACTTTTACACTGAAAACTACAAAACATTGGTGAAAGATATTAAAGAAGATCTACATAAATGGAAAGACATGCTGTGTTCATGGATTGGAAGATGGCAATACTCCCAAATTGATTTTTAGGTTTAATGAAATACCTATCAAAATTCCAGTGCTGGTCGGGCATGGTGGCTCGTGCCTGTAATCCTAGCACTCTAGGAGGCCAAGGTGTGAGGATCACTTGAGGTCAGGAGTTTGAGACTAGCCTGAGCAAAAGTGAGACCTCATCTCTGCTAAAAATAGAAAAAATTAGCCTGGTATGGTGGTGCATACCTGTAGTCCCAGCTACTCAGGAGGCTGAGGCAGGAGGATTGCTTGAGCCCAGAAGTTTGAGGTTGCAGTGAGCTATGATGATGCCACTGCACTCTAGTTGGGGTGACAGAGACTGTGTCTCAAAAAAAAAAAAAAAAAAATCCAGTGCTGTTTTTTACAGAAATTGACAAGCTGATTAAAAAATTCATATGAGAATGCAAGGATCCATAATAGCCAAAGCAATCTTAAAAAAGGAGAAAAAAGTTGGAGGACTCACATTTCCCAATTTCAAAGCTTAAGCTGCAGTGATCCAGACTGTGTGGTTCTGACAAGAGAGTAGACATATAGACAATGGAAAAGAATTATGTGTCCAGAAATAAACCCATACATTTATGGTAAATCGATTTTCAACAAGAGTGCCAGGACAATTCAATGGGGTAAAAATAATCTTTTCAATAAGAGGTGCTGTGATAATTGGA
Source organism: Indri indri (assembly GCA_004363605.1). Lineage (NCBI taxonomy): Eukaryota > Metazoa > Chordata > Mammalia > Primates > Indriidae > Indri > Indri indri. The sequence continues at coordinate 48,168 of RJWJ010000068.1, forward strand.
TATCCACATGTGCAAAAGAATGAAATTGGACCCCTTACCTCACACCGTATATGTAATTTAACTCAAAATGGATCAAAGACCTAACTGTGAAAGCTAAAACAATAAGACTCTTAGAAGAAAGCATAGGTGTGAATATTCATGACCTTGAATTAAGCAATAGTTTCTTAGCTATGACACCAAAAGCAAAAGCAAAGAAAAAATAGATAAATTGAATTTTATCAAAATGATAAAAGTTTGTGCTCCAAAGTATGCTATCAAAAAAGTATTTCCTGAACACTGGTAGAAGCAAAGAAAAAAAAAATAAGAAGACAAGTCACAGAATGGGAGAAAATATTGGCAAATCATATATCTGGTAAGGGCCTAATATACAGAATATATTGTTGGGGCTTGGAAAATGTCATCCCCAAATAAGGGGCTTTGACATGAAGCCGCCTCAAGGTCTCTCTGACCTGCCACCGTCCCTGCCCACACTCCCTTCAATCCTCTGTCCCTCCCAAAGCACAGGATGAAGCTGTTCTCTGAAGTTCCTTTATCTACCTAGAAACCAAACCTGCCAAAGAGAAACACAATCACCTTCCCTGAAATTTCATTAACCAGAGAAGATCATATCACAGAGGAAGAGACTGGAAATTAGACACCACACCAGGGGCCCAGACAAACTTCATCCCAAACCATTGTCTGCTCTCTGTGCCATTCGATTCCCAAAGAAAATTATTTATTAACTATTGTCTGAACATTAGGCCCATTCATTTCCCCCCCAAAAATCATTTACTGTCCCTCGAATCATCCACATTTCTCTGTTTCATTTCCCCTCTGAAGAAGGATATATAAGCGTCTGTACCCCACCAGGTTATTGGGTAATCATTCTCCTGTGATTCCACCATGCTTTGTTAAAATAAATTTGTATGCCTTTTTCTCCTGTTAATCTGCCTTTGTGAGTTCATTTTAAGCAAACCTTCAGAGGGTGAAGAGGAAGCCTTCGCCCTTTACCCCTACAATATAAAGAACTATTACAATGCAACAATAAAAAGACAAATAACCCAATTTTAAAATGAGCAAAGAATTGAATAGATATTTCTCCGGCGAAGATATACAAATGGCTAATGAACATATAAAAACATGTTTAATATCATTAGTCATATGGAAACACAAATTAAAACCACAGTGAGATATAACTTCACACCCTCTAGCATGGCTATAATCAAAGACAGACAACAGCAAGGGCTGGCAAGGATGTGGAGAAACCAAACTCTCCATACGTTATTAGTAGGAATATAAAATTGTGCAGCTGCTTTAGAAAAAAGTTTAACGGTTCCTTAAAAAGTTAAACATAGAGCTTTCATACGGTCCAGTAACTCCACTCCTAGGGACAGACTCAAAAGAAATTATAGCATACATCCACAAGAAAACCTTGCACACGAATGTTCATAGCAGTATTATTCCCAATAGCCAGAAAATGAAAACAACTCAAATGTCCATCAGCTGATGAGCAGGTAAACAAAATATATCTGTATAATGGAATATTATTCAGCCATAAAAAGGAATGAAGTACTGACTCGTGATACAATGCGGATGAACATTAAAAATGTTATGCTAAATGAGAGAAGCCAGACATCAAAGTCCACATATTGTATGATTCCATTCACAGTAAACCCCCCTTATCTGTGGGGGAGATGCTCTGAAACCCCCTGGATGCCTGAAACTGCAGATAGCACTGAATCCTGTATGTACCCTGTTTTTCGATCTGATAACTAAGACGGCTACTAAGCGACTAATGGGCAGGTAGCGTACACAGCGTGGATATGCTGGACAAAGGGATGATTCACATCGCAAGGACAGTGCAAGATTTCATTACACTACTCAGAATGGCGTGGAATTTAAAACTTATAAATTGTTTATTTCTGGAATTTTCTATTTAATATTTTCTGACTGTGATTGACTGTAGGTAACTGAAACCACAGAAGGTAAAACCGTGGATAAGGGGAGACTGTTGTATATAAAATGTCCACAATAGGCAAATCCATAGATGCAGAAAGTAGACCTTTGGCTCCCAGGGGCTGGGCGGCAGGGGACAGGAAAATGGGAGATGACTGCTAAGGAGTATGGAGGTTCTCTCTGTGTGGTGACTTAAATAAAATACTGGTGATGGCTGCCCAACTTTGTGAATATACAAAAATATATTAAATTGAATACATTAAAAGGTGAATTTTATGGTATGTGAATATATCTCAATTTTAAAAATATTTTTTTTAAAAAATGGGAGGAAATATTGTATTTTATTAGATATTCTTAATTTTTTAAACAATCCTATTTTAACCCACATTTCTCTATCAACATCAAGAATTAAACAGCATATATAACTTCCTCTATCATCTCCAGAACCCAAGAAATTTAACATGCTTTTATTCTCCTATTCACCTCTCTACAACCTAGATTTTATTGTTGATGACAATAATGAAAATTATATGTAATTATTACTTGTTGAATGCAAAGTACCATGTACCATGTTTGTTTTCTATGCATTATCTCGTTTTCCCAAGCTCTTAACTACTACCTCAAACTATCTCTCGGACTGTTTAGGGATTTTCAAAAAGCATTTGTCTTCTATTATAAGCCTCCTTTAAACATTTTAAATTAAATGGTACAACCACACTGTCACTAATTTTTTTTTTTTTTGCATTTGTTTCTTAAAGTCACTTTCCTTCTGTGGCTTCCGTGACACCGCGTACTCTCAATGTTCTTTGGCCTCTCAGAGGTTCCCACTTATCCTCTTTCTTGACTCTCCTCCTCTTCCTGACCCCTAAATATTTGACAGCCCCAAGACCGAGTCCTCAGGCATCTTCTCTCTTCACTTACCTGACACCTAAGTTGATCTCACCGGGTCCCATGGCCTTAAACACCACCTTTTGCCGATAATTCTCAAATTACATCTCCAATCCTAACCTCTCTTCTAAACGCCACCTGTCAATTCGACATCTACACTTGGATGTCCAACAGGCATCCAGAACTTAACATGTCCAAGATCAAACTCTTAATTCTCTCCCCAGACTTGCTCTTCCCCAGACGTGTTCTCCGTCTCTGTGAGTGGCACCCTCTTCACCCACTTACGCAGGTCAAAAACTTTAGAATCACACCGGAATCCTCTCTTCCTCTCACATTCCCCAATTCCAATCCAATAGCAGCAGATCCTGTTGTTCTACCTTCAAAATACATCTCCAGTTCCTCTACCAATATCGTCCTGGTCCAAAACAACATCGTGTTTCTCCAGGATTACCACGATGGACTCTTACCTGTCATGATTCTGTCCCTCTTGCCTCCCTACAATCTTGTTTTCAAACCGAAGACAGAATGATCCTTTCCATTGTTTCCCATCACAATGGAATATAATCCAAAGTCCTCCCATAGTCTACAGACCTTAGGTGATCTGGTTCCTGGGTGCCTCTCCCATTCCACTTCCCACGGTTTTCCTTGTGTCATTTGACGCCAGTCAAATTTGCCTTCTTACTGTTTCTTGAGTTTTCCAAGACTGCCTCTGCCTTGCCACTTGGAACACTTGCCCCAGACATCCTCACAGCGGCCTCCCTCACCTGATTTGGGTCTCTGCTTCAGTGTCTCCTTGGGAATGTCCTCACCACCCATCCCATCTATGCTAGCAGCTTCCTTCCACTCATTCTGTTTACCCAAGGCTGTTTTCCTTCATGGCGCACATGCTAACTAACTGTGCCCACAGGAATGCAGAGGTGATAAGGACGAACACTTTGCCTGTTTTATTTACTTCTGCATCCCTGGCATCTAGAACACTGTTTGATGGATGGTTTTGTTGTTTCCCATCAGAGTAAAGAGATGGGTAAGAGTGCTTGCTGCCTGTGGGCTCAAAGACCAGCTCCTCCACCCTTCTGGCTGTATAACCTTACACAAATTATTCTTATGTCTTGGTTTCTTCATCTGTATAATGGGGATAATAATAGTGCCTACCCCATAGTGGCATGGTGATATTGGAACAATTTTATGTAAAGTTGTTCAGAATAGAACTTGAATCAGAGTTCAAGCCCATATTTAGTGTTGGCCATTATTATACAACTATATGCTAGACTTTTTCCCTTCATGCCTTTATTCTGATTCTTCTTTTTTTATTTGATTAAAGTACATCCTTAAGTAATATTCTGAGAAAAGGTAAGTAAATAATGAATGCTCTACTTTCTTGCATTCCAAAAGACTTTTCCTTTGATTATCACATGTTTGACCCATAGTAAGTGCTCAATAAATATTAGCGATTATATTTAGCATACATAAAAATCTTCCTTTTCTTGTCATCCTTATTCTGATCCATTTTAATTGGATTATTCTTCAAGTAACTTCTCCAGGAAAAAAATATAAGTGGTATGTAATCAAATCTTTGCCTGTGCAAGCCCGTCACTCCTTTATTTTCACACATGAATCACAGTTCGACTGGGAATAGAGTTCTAGAATTCCCCCAGAATTCTGTCAGTGTCATTTCACTCTTCTAGCATTTGATGAGCATTCCAATGTCTGTCCTCAATACATAGTCCTTTGTTTTGTTTGGAAGTGTGTAAGATTTTCTCTTCAACTTCAAGACTCAGAAATTTCACCACGACATGTTTTGTTGACTGTTTTCTTTGGTATTCCTGCCTAGGGTTTGAAGGGTCCTTTCGATGTGATGATCCAAGTCTTTCTTTAGTGTAGGGAAATTTATCATCATTATTATTATTTATTGGATTATGGCTTTTCCTCCAAGTGAAATTTTGTCTACTGAAACTCATTTAAGTGGCTGACTCTCTTAGATCGCTCCTCATGTCTCATATCTCAGTCTTAAAATGTCCATTTCTTTGGAGAATTTTTTAAGTTATTCATACACTGAGTTTTGGAAGTGTTTATTTAGCTATTCAGGGCCACATTGAAGTTATTTTGATGTACTTTAAAAAAATTTTAAGATACCTTCTCCATGTTCATAGCAGCTTGATTTTAGGATGTAAAATCTTCACAAAAATCAATGAGAATGAAAACTAGAAGTTTTTGAAAGGTTACTCATGTTATCTGCAGTATTCTCAGCGTCTTTGTGTTTTCTCTCTCCAATGGCTCTTAGTCCTTGAGCTAGACTCGTGCAGTGCAGAATCATACAGAAACTTCTGGAATTGTTTTTCAATTTAATCCATATTGCATTCTAACTGGACAACATCCATCAGCATTTGCAACAAAAGGTTGGGGCTTTCTTAGTTCCTGTTAGAAGTAGTTTTCATTTCTATTTTAAGTTCATTTTGCTTATTTCCTTCTTTAAGGATTTTTTTAAATGAACTATAACTTCATAGTTTCACTTTTATTATGTAACCATATTAAATTTACACCTTAATTTTTTTTTTTTTTTTTTTGAGACAGAGTCTCACTCTCTTGCCTGGGGCGAGTGCCGTGGCGTCAGCCTAGCTCACAGCAACCTCAAACTCCTGGGCTCGAGCAATCCTACTGTCTCAGCCTCCCGAGTAGCTGGGACTACAGGCATGTGCCACCATGCCTGGCTAATTTTTTCTATATATATTTTTAGCTGTCCGATTAATTTCTTTCTATTTTTGGTAGAGACGGGGTCTCGCTCTTGCTCAGGCTGGTCTCGAATCTCGAACTCCTGAGCTCAGGACGATCCACCCGCCTCGGCCTCCCAAAGTGCTAGGATTACAGGCGTGAGCCACTGCGCCCGGCCTTACACCTTAATTTTCATGATAAGAGATTACAGTGGAGGCTGGGATAAGAGGGTGATGCTCTTTTATTATTCAAGGGCTGACACATGAACAGTTTTGGCTGTTCTCTTATTTTTCCTATCTTAGGATATTATTTTACTATTTTATCAACAAAACTTCCTTAAATTCCTTGTAGTGACATTTCTATAATATTGAGCTTTATGTACTATAGGATTAATCTTTTATCTCCCAATAAGCATTTTCAACCGAGTCGTTCTGGATAATTGTCGGCATCCAAGTGTGTGAGAAATATGGAAATGTCCATGCTTGTCCTTACTCTCAGAAAACATATAGTTCAATGACGGCAGGGGGAACAAAACAATAAAACAAAAAAGTATGTAATTAAGAACAAATTGGAATGTAGAGATAAAAACAGACAATGGCAAGAGAAGAGGGAAATCAGCGAGGGATGAGAAAGCCGTCAAATCGTCCGTGGAGACCACGGGACCCTGTGCTGAGCCTGGATGGGTGAGTGCGGTTTGACAAGGCAGAAAAGTAAAGTCTGGTTTTCCAGATGAGAGAAACAACCAGGAAAGGGTTTTTTGTGTGTGGCAATAAAGATCCAGGTCTGATTAGAGATTTAAAGTAAACCAAAGAATCAGAAATTAAAAGATGAACATTATTACAGATCTTGGAGGCATCAAAAAGACAAGAGGAGATTATGAAACAGCATTATGCCAAAAATGAGATAAGTTCCTCACAAAATTCCACTTATCAAAATAGACTTAAGAAAAACAGATTATCTGAATAACTGGTAGAGAAATTGAATCCATCATTTAAAAGCTTCGTGCAAAGAAAACGAGACCCTGAAGTCTTCAGCAATGAATTCTAACAAACATCTAGGGAAGAAATGACCCCAATCTTATACAAAGAGCCCCAGAAAATAGAAAACGAAGAAATTATCCCAAACCTGCCATATGAGGAAAGCATAACCTTGCCAAGGACATTACAAAGGAGGAAAATTTAAGTTAATCAGACTCTAGAACATCCAGGCAAAAATCCCAAACACTGGCCTGCCAAATCCAGCTATGCAAAAGATAATATCATGACCAAATTAAATTTGTTCCAAGAATAACATTATAAAATTAATCAATGTTCAGCCTGAAGAATCTGAGAAATAAAAAAAAGAAATCAATGCAATTCACCACATTAACACAAAAAGAAAACTATGACTAATCTAGAGATGCAGAAAAAGCTTTTGATAAAATTTGTCATCCATCAAAAATATTCTTAGAAAACTAGTAATGGAAGAGAACTAACTTTCTTAGTTTCATAAAGGTTATGGGGGGGGGAGGGGGAAAACCTATGGCAAACATATGGTAAAATGTTGAAAGGTTTCCCTTTGATAATAGGAATAAGATGCAGATGTCCAGCCTCATTCCTGTTAAACATTGTATGAAATCTCCTAGCCAGTGAAGAAAAGCAATAAAAAGAAATGAAAGATGTATGAAATGGAAAGGAAAATATAAAACCCACTATTCATAGATGATATCATAGTATACGCAAAATATCCAGAAGAACCTCCAAGTATAAAAATGCAAAGGGCCAAAAATAGCAAAGCACTCTTTAGAAGAATAGCAATGTAGAAGGATTTACTCTGCTGGATATCGAGTTATCATAAAACCACAGTAATTAAATAATGTGTATTAGTATATGGACAGACAAATGGATCAATAGAACGGAACCGAGAAATCTAGTAACAGATTCTTGCATATTTGGACACTTGGTATTTGACAAAGTTATCTCTTATGAATGGTGCTGGGACAACTGGATATCAATATGGAAAAAACTGAAGTCAACCCTTATCTCACACCATACATAAAATTCAATTTCAGGTGGATTAGAGATCTAAATGTGAAAGGTAAAATAAAGTTTTAGTTGATAATGTAGTATAATATCTTCCTACTTTGGTGTAGGGAAAGACTTCTTACATAGGGCTCAAAATGTATTAATCATTTAAAGAAGATCAATAAACTGTATTTCACTAAAATTAAGAATTTTTGTTCATTAAAAGACACTGTTAAGAGAGTGAACAAGTGAGCAACTGTTCTGAATTTTAATAAAAATACACACAACTCTTATAAGCCCATAAGATAAACCAGTAGAAAAAGGGACAAGACACTTTGATGAGCACTTCATGAAACAGGGTATCCAAATGACCAATAAACCTATAAATCAGAGAAGAGCAAATTAAAACCACGGTGAAATTCAACTACACATCCATCAGAATGGTTACAATGAAAAAGACTGATAACACTAAGTGCTGGTGAGGATGTAAAGCAAAGGAAATTCTCATACACAACTGGTAAGAGAATAAATTGCTACAGTCACTTTGAAAAAGTTTAGCATTATCTGTTAAAGTTGAACTATGCACTCATTATGACCCTACAAATCCACTCTTACATACATATGCCCAATAGACATGTACATGGGCATGAAGCAAGAGACGTATACAAGAATGTTCAAAGCAGAGCTGTCCCCAAAAGCCTCAAACTTTAAACAGCCCATTGTCCTTTAACAGTAGGATGGATAAATAAAAGTGTGTTGTATTCATCGAATAAGATACAGTAAGGGATGAAAATGAAGGAACTTTAGCTGCATGGAACAACATGGATGAATCTCCAAATATAATTTCAAGTGAAAGAAACCAAACACAAAAGAATGCATACTGCAAGATTCCATTTACACGAAACTCAAAAAGCAGGCAAAACTAAACTACAGTGTTTAGGGATACAAGCTTTGGTGGTAAAAATATTTTTTAAAAAAATCAGGGATGTGCCAGGCACAGTAGCTCATGCCCATAATCCCAGCACTTTGGGAGGCTGAGCGGGGAGGATCCCTCGAGCCTGGGAGTCTGAGGCTGTTGTGAGCTATCATCACACCCACTGCTCTCCAGCCTGGGTGACAGAGTGAGACCTTGGCTCAAAAACAAAAACAAAAAGCACAAACAAAAAACCCTGAAAAATTAGGCAGGGAAGTAGACTTTCATAAAAATCAGGATAGTGGCTATTTTAATCAGACAGGGATAGTGTGGTGATTGGGATACAGAGGGGACTTCTAGAGTGCTGTAATATTCTATTTCTTGGACAGGTTATGTGGATATTCACTTTGGTATAAAACATTAAGCTACACATTTTTGGTTTTTCCCTGTTCTGTACTTGGGTTTTACCACACACACACACACACGATTACAAAAACATGGAGACTTTTCGAAGATGTACCCTTACCACTGAGAAATGAAACAATTTGCAGAATGATACACACAATGTGATGCATTTACATAAAAAGAAACCAATGCTATACATATTTACACATATAGTGGCCATACATGCATAGAATACATAGAAATAATTTCAGAAGTATCCACATCAATCTAGAAACAGCGGTTACTTCTAGGGAGGAGCCTTGGTATTTGTCGAGGGGGATCAATGTATGACTTGTATAGTCAGAAATCACAAAGAAGAAGAGGAGGAGGAGGAGGAGGAAGAGGAGGAAGAAGAAGAAAGAAGGGAGGAAAAGAGGAAAAAAGGGAGGGAAGGAAGGACCAAACCCAGGATTTTGAGCCAAGCCGCCCAAGATCACAACGGAGATGATATTGAGCAACTTCACCTAGAATGTTCCCTAGACATTTATTTCCTACTTTCACTTTGGGGGCTGCCATAAGTTTCAAGAATTTGTTCATTCATTCATCTATTCAACAAACATATTACTGTGTTCCCCAAAACAGAGCTGTTGATAGTTTTCATGTTTCAGTCCAGCCACTGAGTGGGCAAACATTTGACGATCGCGTGAAAACCTCACTCCGATAACATTCAAAATGTTCGCCACGAATGGGTGCTGGGTAGATCATGTTTATAAGAAATGTGTGCATGTCTGAGCGTTTAGACTTATATGTGCTCTTATATATCACATTCATCAAAGCTTTGTAAGTCTCAAAAGTATAACAATGGCTGAGCAGCTTACAGGACTCTGGGAAACTGCAGAGGAAACGCAGATGAAACCTTAAGGAGGAATCCAATAGACAGTGATGAAAACGCAACTCCAAGGAGACAGCCAAGGAGCCGCAGAAGGGGAGACATACAATTGCACCAGCAGTGACACAGATGTGAACAGCTGCCCAGGTATGATGGTCACGGTAGGACTTGGTGCAGGATGTGAGTGTGATTCCTGTGCATGGCAGGAAACACAGCATGTTTTCACAGATTCCAGCCGCCACAAATGTGCTCTTCATGTCCAAGACATCATCTTCTAAACCTGGCCCTTCCAGGGGTGAGCGTCAGTGAATCTCTGGGATGTGACAGGATCTGCTTCGAGAAACATGAAGTCAGAAGCGTCATCTTTCCATGGCAACAGCCTTCATTCTTTACCTGCAGCTGGGGTGCTCCTTCAAGAGTGTAGACTTGATCATCTCTCTCTCCTGCTCAAAACCCTGCAATAAGGACAATTTTTATTAAGTATCAGTGATGGATCCATCCAGCACCCAGTGTAATCCTCCAAGTACCCAGTGCTGGATCTGCTGTTATCACACCCAACTCACTGACGAGAAAGTTGGGACACGGCTGCCTTCCCAAATCGCCCCAGCTGACGCGGAGGGCCCCTCTCCCGCCTCCAAGAATGCTCTCTCCCAATGTCGTCATGTTTTCTTCAGAGTACTTACCACTCTCCGAGGTTTCTGTTTGCTTATGTGTTTACAGCCTGTCCTTCCTCTGCTAGAGAAGGGCTCCACTAGCTAGAGCTAGAGTACAAGCTCCGTGGGGACAGGGACTTTGTCTGATTTTTTCGCTGCCACATCCCTGTGCCAAAATGATGTTTGGTACATAGTAGGCGCTCAATAAAAATGTGTGCAGTAGGCACTGACCCGATGAACTTCACGCTACTCTCTCAAGAGTTTATTAAACATCGTATGCAAGATGATCAAGACATTAACTGGCATTTATAATGAACTGTATAAATAAATACATTAAATATGGTATTTTAATTAACTCAATAATAAGAATGATGTCTGTTATCTTTATATAGTGTATTTACCAAATGCGGACCCTATATCAGGCATTGTTGGGCACTGGTGATAAAAAAAACGCAGGCCCTCATCCCCTTATCTTAAGGGACTTTTAAGAGAGAGAGAGAGAGAGAGAGAGAGAGAGAGAGAGAGGGAGTGTGTGTGTGTGTGCGTGTGTGTGTGTGTGTGTGTGTGTGTGTGTGTGTGTAGGGGGTGGGAGGAAGAGAACATAGGCAAGTAAACAGTGTCACTACACTGTGTGGTAAACACAATTGTAGGGGTAAACACAGGTGCTGGTGGCACAGAGGAGGGCAGGCGGTTCGGAAGTGGGATGGGGAGGAGTGTCAGGGACGCCTGCAAGAGGAGCTAGAATGCAGCTGAGTTGAGAAGAACAAACAATATCGCGATTATCCAAAGGAAGAACGGGGAAGGGTATACAAGGCTGGGGAAGCAACCTGTCCAAGGCAGGGATGTGTAACGCTTTGGGGAACTGCAAGGTCATGAGGATAGCTGTGTAGGATAAGGCTGGGACGTGGGGACAGATTAACCTGGATGTGTGTGGAAGAGCCATTCATAGATGACCCTCAGTATCACTGGATATCCTTTCCCCACGTCCGCTCTATGTCTCCTTGTATGCCCAGCGCCAGCGCGGAGCCTGCTGGTTGGAAGGCACTCAGCACACACTTCCTGAATGAGTGAAGCAATGAATGGATTTGGAATGTTACCTCCTAGCACCCCTTGCTCCAGAAGGCAGTTCGGGTTTGAACCGGGAAGTGACCTGTTTGGGAAGGGCCACTCTGGGAGCCACAGAGGATAAGAGGGACGAGCCGGGTCAGCGAGGCCGGCGAGACGGTGATGGTGGGAGTGCATCTGAGGGCCCTGGGGCAAGGCGGGCTGGGAGGATGGGATGGATTTGAGAACTACTTGGTGACCCATGGGATGGAGGTTTGCAAATTTCTGGCCTGGGTGTTTGGAGGTGCCACTCACAGGACATGGGATTGAAGTAGGCAAAACCTGAAGGGGAGATATGGGGTTCGGCCAACTCCTGGGTCCAAGTTGCATTTGGGATACTGAGGTAGAAATGCCTACGGGGCAGCTGAAATGTGGGCCTGGAACCCAGGAGAGCGGTCTGGGCTGGAAGAAGGTGTAGACAGCAGCAGGGTCTGAACCGCGCTGGAAACCAGAGAGAGCGCTCAGGGAGGGGGACCCCCAGGGCTGGCATGGCAGTGGTCTTGGGGTCACGTGGAAGGAGTCAGCAGAGGTGATGCAGTACTGGCTGGCCAGTACTGGTGGAACCAGAATTATGGCTGGGGGAAGCCAATGTCACATGCAAAAGGACCTTGCCATTTTCACCTTCAAGGAAAGGCTCAAATCCAGGACAGAATGAGGTGGGAGGAAGGGCTGCCGCAGGCAGCTTAGAACCCAGCAGGGAGTGGGTGCTGGAACTCCCTTTTTATATGGTGCCCTGGGTGACGTGCAGGGTGGGGTGGTTTTCAGGAACCACTGGGATGGGGCGGGTTCTGCCTTTGAGTAACTTTCCATGCCACCTCCCAGGAGATTAGAGCTTCTCCTTTAAATATTATGCCCGTGGGGTCCTGGCCTTCACCTGTACTTTGCCTGTAATTTTCCACCCTCCTGGCCTCTTGGAACAGCACTTGAGCAATCAGCTGGAGGCACCATCTGCACGTGGGCAATTACAAGTCTAGACTCATTACTCACTTTCTTTTGGCACAGACTCCACATGATTCATTCATGTCCAGCATCCCTAGTTCCTCTTCCTAGATCTTTTGACCTCTTACCCTATTCCTGCAGAAATTTCATTGCAGTGGTTCAGGTACTTAGAACACAGGGTCCTTGCTGTTCAGGCCTTGGTTTCCCCTAGTTTAACTGCTCTGCCCTGCTGGAAAAACAGTGTGGCAATGGACCTAGGGCACCATCAAGCATTTGAGAAATTCTGCTTTGGAAGGCCAAGCAGGGGAAGCATTCCTAAATGCAGAAGAAGCTGAGGCACAAAGAGGTTCATCGAGGAATTAGTTATAAAAACAAAGAGTGAAAAAGTGTGAACCGGAATGTCCAAGAGCAGGGGAAAGATGGAACGGACTTGGCATCTCCTTGCGTGGAATGTAACACAGCAGTTTAATCCGAGTTACGAAGGTTAGTTACGAACATGGATGTGCTCATGATTGGATATCGAGGGGAAAAGTGGGATGCAAAATTATATGTACAGTCTGATTAAGGTGATGTGAATAAAAACACGTATCTGTAAGGAGTCCAGAAAGAAACCTTTCAAGTGCCAACAGCTCTGCTTGGGTTGTAGGATTATGGGCATCTCTTTTTTTCCTGTTTCCCAAATTTTCTGTAATGATGTTATATTGACCTTAGGTAGAAAAATGCAAATAATAAAAATAGCAACCTTTTATTAATAAAACCCTGAAGCCTAATTTCACAGCTACCTTCGTTTCTCTGCCATCCCTCAAGCACAGGGCCCTTCCTCGGAACCAGACCCTTGCCCTGGGTGGGGCAGGCACTGACTCGGTCCTGGGGTGGGGACTTTTAAAATGCACAGGAAAACAATTAAATATGGGCTTTAAAGCTTTGCATGCAGTGAGCAGGGAAGCTTCCAGAAAGCACTTTAGGCTCATTTCCCACAACTTGCCCCTGACACTAGCTATGAAAACCCTGGGGTGGGGCGCACGAGGGTGGGGCCCTTGGCCTCCTGCGGGTCGCTCCAGCTGAACAGGGCAGGCCCAGAGTGGAATTTGCAGGCGCAAGGAAATAACACCATCAAGGCCAGGGGGGTGGCATCACAGGTGTCCCCCTCAGGGAGACCCGGGAGCGGCAAGCCAGCAGACAGCTGGTGCAGAGGGGTGTGGCATCCACGTTGGGTGACCTTCCTGAGTTCAGAGGCCAGTCTTGGTGCCCGGGAGGTCAGCCAACAAGAGCCGAGTGGGGAGAGATGGGGGACAGGATATCGTAGTAACTAGGGACCCAGGCACAGGAACAGGACAGCCAGTGTGGATAAATATTTTCCACCTAATGAGGGAGAGAAAACACCACGGTGTTGCAGTGTTATTGTTTTGCACAGCTGTGGGCACAGGAAGGTGAAGGACACCTTCCCCACCTTACTCTAGGATGGAGGGGTTCGAGCCGTCCTCTATCTCCCCCAGAATGCTGTCTCAGGCCCCCTGAGGGGGATGATGGTGAATGGTCTCCCTGGGGGAGAGGATGTGGGGGCAGAAATGGCAGAGACCCATGTCCCAAATGGAACCCGTAGCCCCAAGTTTGAGGCTCCTCAAGCCTCTAGCTGGAGCCTGTTTTCCTCCCTCCGTGGGACTCAACCTAGCCAAAGGTTCAGGCCACACCCCCACAGGGGACCCACCAGCAGCTAAGGGGGTGCTGCCCACCAGGGAAATCCCTACCTTATTCTGCCCACAAATATTTACTGAGCATCCTTGAGGTGCCAGGTGTTGTATCAGGGGCCAGGACCCAACCGCGATTAGACCAAGGCCCTGTATGTTCTGCTGCGGGCTCAGGGGCACCTCAAACCCATTACGTGCCAAAGGCTAATGATGCTTGCGGAGCCAGGCACCGTTTTGGACATTTGACGTTTATAAACTCATTTCATGTTCACAACAGCCTGTGAACTAGGACCACTGCTTTCCTCTTTTCAGGGAAGAAAGTAGATAAAGAAATTAAGCCACTTGGCTGCCACAGCATAGCTGGGGGGTGGGGTGGGGGACCTGGGCAGCACGATTCCAAATGCCCCCTCTCAACCAGGATGCTACGTCGCCCCACACAAAATCGTGATTTCCCTTTCACAGCATCTCCCTGCATGTCACCCGTGTCCATCCAATGACATTGAGCACAAGCCCAGAAGTCTCTGATGACACCTTCCTCTCCCTCACCCATTCAGTCACAGAGCCTGGCTGATTTTACCTTTTAACCATTTCTCCAAGAGGCATACAGCATGTGTGGTTTGATCGCCATTGCGTCCCCAACCTCAGGCACAAAGAATGAATTCTGCAGGTGAGTGACTCACCCAAGCCCACGCTCATGCTCAGTATGCAGGGGTGGAATCTGTACCCTTGGATGCATCACTTCATTCTGGGTGGAGAATGAGCATCTTGGGCAAATCATAACTGAGAATGAGCCAAACCAGATTATCTAATTAGAAAATAAACAAAAATAAAGAAATATGATAATCCCAGCACCTGAGCTGGGGGGCAAGTTCACGCATGCTGCATGTTTCCTTGTCCGGGTCTCCAACTGAAATGCAAGCTCTTTACGGGCAAGGCTCATCCCCACCGCCTTTCCTTTCTCACCCACTTGTAGCATGGTGAACCCCAGGAGATATTTAGTTGTTTCTGGAATTTTTGCATGCATGCACACATGAAGAAATGCCCTGCCTAGGGAAAACGTGGGAGCAGTCTTTGGAGAGTGAGAGCTCTGGAGTCCGACACGTGAGTGTGAGGTTTTCTCCATCACTGACCAGTGGGTGGTTTGAGAACAAAATAGTGAATATTTTTGAACCTCAGTCCTGATTTTATTTCATGTGAAAAGTATGGACAATTCCCACCTTGCCTACTGTGTGCGGATGGGAGGAGACAGGCGAGTACGGGAGGCTCTCAGCCCCTCTCCTGACCACCCTTCCTCTCGGGAAGGGGTCGGAAGTCGCCCATCGGAGCTGACTCTCAAGGTCAAGGCCTGGGCAGCTGCAGGATGCCATGATGCCAAGTGCTGAAGAGGCAAATTAGAGCACCTGAAACCCCTTCTGTTCATTAAGATCAGCTTTTCCCAGCTCCTGGAGTGCCACTGAGCCTTCAAGTGAAGTCAAGTTTCCCCAGCTGTGGAAAGAGGAGACGTGTGGGGAACAGGAGTCTAGCAGGGCTTGATGATCTGAACCAATTTTTCTTTTAAAGCATCATGTTTAAAGCACATGTATTTTCTGTGTAATCCTGGACACAACCCTATGCCTTAGGTATGATTATGTTACAGATGAGGAAACTGAGGCACAGAGAAGTTCAGTAACTTGTTCAAGGTCACACAGCCATTGGATCCAGGCAGTCAGTCTGGCTTTGGCTCCATGCTTTCAACCATTAAGCTCTACTGTCCCCAAACAGCCTGGTGAGATCTGTTCTGCCCACAACTCCCCAAGACAGTTCTTCTCTGGGAACCAAGTACTTGTACTTCATCGCTGCACTCTCGTGGATTCAGATGGACCCCAAGATGAAAGTCAAGTGAGATCCCTCCTCCTGATCAGAGATGGTGGTCAGTGTCTGTGGTCGCTTGAACTCAGCATGCGTGTCCTCAGGAAACTCAGGCTATGGGCTAGCTGTCTTCCAGGGTGAGCACAGAGAAGCAGAGAACTTGTCTCCATAAAGACAAGTTGGGGTGGGAGTGGGTGGGGTGGCGTCAGACACTTCATGAGCAGAGACAGAGGCATGTAATCCCAGAGAAACCAAGAAGGTCACATCTAGTTCCTCGGGAGCCCTGGCTGAGGGGCTGCAATCTAGCATCCTTTGATAAATTCCTGCTTTTGCTTTTCCAGTGTGATAATTACAAAGTGAGGGTCAATGAGACAGGCAAAAATATAAAATATAAAAAGAGTGTTGCAGACAGTATTCAATTAACGCTAATCTTACAACAAAGGGATTAGCAGTTAGCGTGTGTATGGGTAGGAGAGAGTGTGTCTGTGTCTGCCTACTCAGATCAGGTGATAAAAAGTTGACAGAGGTTTCAGTTACAATTGGCAAAAGGTGAAACTTGAAAGCCACCCACAAAACACATGATACATTGTTATGAAACTAAATCCCAGGTGAAAGGTGGGAGCACAAAAGTCCCCTCTTGACACAGTAGACAGGTTCCAACTCTACTATTCATCGCTGCTCAGGCAAAATCATTCCAGAAGTGCCAAGCACCTGCGTCCATGTGTGGTATTCACTTCTCTACCGAGAACGTGAATCTGTAACTGCATCGATGTCCTGAATCTGCCACCAGTAGACTCAGTCGGTCAGAGACAGCAAATCTCCTCCCCTTGGTTGAGCAAGTGACTTTGTAACCCCAGGGAAAATGTAGAGAGCAGTGTAGGATCAATGATGAGCTGAATCAAAATGAGAGTATTGCCACATTTTATAGATTCTAAGGTGCATGGTATTTTAACATTTTGGAAATTGGAATGCATTTTATAATCAATGGCATCATACAATTATAAATGGTGTTTCTTCTACCTTAGTGATGTTATAATGATGTTGCATCTTACATATTAGGTTCAGTGATATATAGCCCTCTGCTATGGTTTAAATGTGTCTCTCAAAAAGCATGTGTTGGAACTTTAATTCTCCATGCAACAGTGTCAGGAGGTGGGGCCTACTGAGAGGTGATTAAGCCATGAGGGTTCCACTCTCATGAATGGATTAATGTTTAATGCAGGAGTTGGTTCCTTATAAAAGGATGAGTTTGGCCCTCTTTTTCTCTCTCTCTCACCCTCCCTCGCCCTTTTGCCTTCTGCCACGGGAGGATGCAATAAGAAGGCCCTCACCAGTTTCTCTCCTTGATCTTGGACTTCCCAGCCTTCAGAACTGTAAGAAATAATTTTCTGTTCATTATAAATTATTCAATCTGTGGTATCCTGTTATAGCTGCACAAAATGGATTATAAGACACACTCCTTTTTTTATTTCAATAGATTTAGGGGGTACAAGTGGCTTTTTGTTACATGGATGAATTGTATAGTGGTGAGGTCTGGGCTTTTAGTGTGCCTATCACCCGAACAGCATACATTGTACCCAATAGGTAATTTTCCATTCCTCACCCCCACCCTCAACTTCCCCTTTCTGAGTCTCCAATGTCCATTATGTCACTAGGCATGACCATGCGTACTCATAGCTTAGCTCCCACTTATAAGTGAGAACATGTGGTATTTGGTTTTCTGTTCCTGAGTTATGTCACTTAGGATGATGGCCTCTGCTTCCATCCAAGTTGTTGCAAAAGACATTATTTCATTCTTTTTTATGGCTGAGTAGTATTATATGGGGTGTGTGTGTATACACATATATATGTATATATGCACACCACATTTTCTTTATCCACTCGCTGGCTGATGGGCATGTAGGTCAATTCCATATCTTTGCAATTGTGAATTGTGCTGCGATAAATATGCGAGTGCAGGTATCTTTTGGATATAATGACTTCTATTCTTTTTGCTAAATACCTAGTAGTGGGATTACTGGATCCAACGGTAGATCTACTTTTAGTTCCTTGAGAAATCTCCACACTATTTTCCATAGAGGTTGTAATATACTAATACATTCCTACTAACAGTGTGTAAGTGCTCCCTTTTCACTGCATCTGTGCCAACATCTTTTTTTTTTTTTTTGACTTTTTAATAATGGCAATTCTGACAGGGGTAAGCAGGTATCTCATTGTGGTTTTCATTTGCATTTCCATGATGATTAGTGATATTGAGTGTTTTTTCATGTTTGTTGGCCATTTGTTTCTCTTCTTTTGAAAAGTAACTGTTCCTGTTGTCTGCCCACTTTTTAATTGTGTTATTTGTTTTTTTCTTACTGATTTGTTCGAGCTCCTTGTAGATTCTGGATATTAGCTCTTTGTTGGATGTATAGTTTGTGAATATTTTCTCCCATTCTGTAGGTTGTCTGTTGATTATTTCTTTTGCTATGCAGAAGTTTTTTAGTTTAATTAAGTCCTATTTACTTATTTTTGTTTTTGGTTGAACTTGCTTTTGAGTTCTTAGTCATAAATTCTTTGCCTAGGCCAATGTCGAGAATAGTTTTTCCTAGGTTTTCTTCTAGAAACCCCCTTATCTGATGTTTCTATCTGTCTTAGTGTCATAGACCTCACAGCTACATTTCTAAATTTATAACAATCCTTGACACATGCAGGCATACAGGAGATAACCATTGGGTTGCCTATCTAACCTCTCCTCTGCTGCAGACTATTTCTCCTTACCTAAAACCTCCTAAATTTACAGGGTTCAGAGGTAGTTGTTGGCAGTCATAGTGAAAGGAGTCGCCCTACTCTTTAGACCTGGCTGACTGGCCCAGGGGTGGACCACGGAGTCAGGCTAATCAGGTGCCAGTTGATGGAGAGTCTCAGATTGTCTCTAGGTGTTAAAAGAGATTATATGTAGACCAAGAAGCTGAGAATGGTTAGCTATTGTCTACTGTACAGAATGGAGAGCAGAGAAAAAGTGTCCTTTCAGAGAAAGAAGGAAGCTGGTGGGCAGAGAAGCGGAAACAAAAGATGGAGAGCATCCTGGTTCTAGTCAGTTCCAGAGGCCCAGTCAGCTGCACATTGCCTTGAGTCCTGGAAGACATCTGGTACACTTATCATAATTCATCCCTCCCTTCTAAATAGGCTAGAGCCAGTTTCTATTACTTGTAACCAAAAGAATTCTACCTAATATGCATTAAAATATATGAATCTCATTGTGTGAAGCAAACTTGTAGGTTTTGTTTTCAAAAGAAATAGCTACTTGTTTGTCTCAATTAGTGGAAAATTCCAGCATAAAGCCAACTTTTGGGTTAGAGAGTACAGGGACTGATCCAAGGCATGTGCCCTGGTAAGCCTATGAAATCAAATTTACCTAAAACCTCGACCCTTCCAGTAACTTCTGGCCTGATAATTACTTGCATAATATCCCCAAATGATCGAGTATAAGAAAGTTACAGCCAATTAACCATTGGTGACTCATACAACATCTCAATATACTTATAGTAATTTATAGGAAGATATCATAATCACATTATATTATATGGTCTAGGGCAGAGACTGTTAGTTTACTATCCTCTTCTAACTAAAGCTACATTTCCCAGCCCTTCCTGAAGGCAAGGCCAGGCCATAGGAAGGATTAAGTTCTGACCCATGGATTATGGGTACAACTTCTGGGTCACTTCCTTAAAAGGAATAACCCAAGACCTTGCTTCTCTTTTCCTTTTCTGCTCCTGGAATATGAATATGGTGCTGGGGCAGGAGCAGCCATGCTAAACCACAAGGCAGAAGCCATGTGTTGTAAAGCCAGGTCTAACTAGAGAGCAACAAGCTATAAAGAGGCCACGTCCCCCACTCACTCTAGTTACATTTGGACTTTCCCATGAGAAAGAAAGAAACTATCGTTTGTCACCGTTATTTTGATTTTTGTTGCAGTAGCTGAACCAGTACCTTAACTATAAGTCTTGGCATCAGGCGAAAAAAAAGGAATGACTATTTCTCACAAAAGATATTGTAGCCCAAAGCAAGACTTTAAATGGATAAGGTTCACTCACTCAATAAATATTTATTGAGTCACAAAGGTCTGAACGTGGACAGCTGAGCATCCTCAGGAAAGCACACAGGCTGGGGAAGCAATGCAGCCCGTGTGAGAGCAGGAGTACCAAATGAACACGGGATGGCTAGCCCAGGGAAGAGAGGCCTTGGGACAGGACACACAGCTGTCTTCAGATGTAGGAAGAGCTCATGTGGAAGAGGGGACTTGTTCCATATGGTCCCAGGGGACTGAACTAAGGCCAACATGTTATTCAGGGAACTGAAGCACTAACATCCCGAGAGTTCCATCAGTCAGGGTTCTTGGCTGCAAGCTCCAGAAACAGACTCTGTCTAAAGCAAAAATGAAATCTATTGGAATGATATTTGAGGGAATCATAGAACTGACCAGAGACCAGGTGACTGGGCAGGAACCAAGCATACTCTGGAGGGCTGGTTACCAGGAGGCACAGCCGTAGCCATGGAGCAGGAAGGTTCTGGTCAGCACGATGAATGACCTCTGACTGTTCTTCACGTCACTGAGTTGTTCACTTGGGATTCAAAATCATGCAAGAGAGTCTGGTTGGCTGCACCTGAATGTCTTCCCTTCCCTGGGTGAATGTGGGGACAGTGGCGGAAAATCTGGTTTCACTGACCCTGGTACGAGATCAGGCACCACCACCACCAAGAGGCACCGAGATGCTCTCAGGCAAATGTCCTGTGCCACCTCCACCTCCAAAGATGCTTTCAAAGCCCATGAATCTGTGACCAGTGTCTCAGAATTGGGAGAGAATTATCTATTTAAGAAAGTTATCTCCTTTCCACATTCTTCACATATGCACATATACCCTGCTGAGTGATTCCAGCGATGGATGAAAGGGTCACTACCTCCCACGTTCTTCACGTTAAGATGAAATCAAGGCTGGGGAGTTTAGACTCTGCCTGGCACTCAAGCCCCTCAAGTCTGGACCCGCTTTTGTAGAGTTGAGTCCCGTGATTCTCCTACAGAAAGCTTTCCTCCTGTCAAACTTTTTCACTCAATGTCACCATCCTCTGACCCCACCGAAACATCTTGTGCTTATTCTCTCTCCTCTTATTAAGCAAAATGTTATCCATTCTTCACATTCCAGCTTAAATCCCACATCACACATGGAACATTCCCGAGCCACCCCAGCCCAGAGTAATCTCTCTTTGGAAATTTTTGCCCGTACTCTTCATTAGGCAATTAATTACTTTCTTTTTATTTCTTCTCTTGCTACCTAGATTATAACTTCTTGAAGACATGGACTAATTCTTATACACCTTTGCATCTCCTGTAGAACTTGACAAAATTCTTTTCACGTGGACTTTTATTTGTTTGTTTTGGCTTAATTGGTTTGAATACCAGAGGTAGGCATGACGTTGGCCCCTTATCCAGGAATTTGAGGAAGGGGCAATAGCAGAAGATGAGAATAGAGGTATATCATTAGAGAATAACCTAAAATGACTTTCCTCAGAGCATAAGAATGATAGGAATTATTTAAAATTTTATAGCTTTTTTTGAGGTCTAATTGATATACAATAAACTGTTCTAAAGTATGCCATTTGATAAGTTTTGACATATATATCCATGAAAGCATTGCCTTCATCAAGATAATAAATATATCCATCACGCCCCCAAAGTTTCCGCATGCCCCTTTGTAATATCTCTGCTTCAGTCCCACCTCAGTCAACCATCAATTTGTTTTATAGCACTGTAAGTTTGCATTTTCTAGAATTTTATATAAGTAGAATCATTCGGCATGTACTCTTTTTTATCTTCTTTCACTCGGCACAATTATTTTGAGATTCAATATATCAGTAATTCATTCTTTTTTATTGCTGAGCAGAATTTCATTGTATGGGTAGATCACAATTTGTTTTTCCATTCACCTGTTGATGGTCATTTGAGTTGTTTATAATTTTTGATTATTATAAATAAAGCTGCTATGAACATTTGCATACAAGTCTTTGTATGGACACATGCTTTCATTTATCATAGGTAAATACCTAGCAGTAGAATGGTTGGGTCACATGGTAGGTGTATGCATAACATTGTAAGAAATTACTGTAATGATCTCACCATTACATTCCCATCAGCAGCGTATGAGTGTTCCAGTTGCTCCATCTCCTTACCAACATTTGGTCTTTTGAGTCTTTTTAATTGTAGTCATTCTAATACCACTAATTAATATGTAGTGGTATCTCATTATAGTTTTATTTTGCATTTTCTTAATAACTAATGTCATTGAACATCTTTTCATGTGCTTATTTGCCATCCATAGATGGCTTATTTGATGAAGGGTCTGTTCATGTTTTAAATTTTTAAAATTGGGTGTTTTCTTATTGTTGAGTTTTGACTCAGGTTACATATTGTGCATACTGTGGACATACATCCTTCATCAGAGGACGAGTCCTGTGTGTGACAGCAATGAGCCTGGATTTGTACTTCCACTATGCTCGGTCATCTGACTGGGGGCAGCCTGAAGGACATGTGGCTTCAGCCCTTATGGGGTAGTGGATCCAGAGGGACAGCAGCTGGTGATCTGAGCAGCATCTTTTCATGTCCATCATGTGCATGCAAGAAGGTATGATCAGGGCCAGGCACAGTGGCTTATGCCTGTAATCTCAGTACTTTGGGAGGCCAAGGCCGAAGGACCCCTTGAGGCCAGGAGTTAGCCTGAGCAACACAACAAGACTCCGTCTCCACGAAAAGTACAAAACGAAAAAAAAATTAGCTGGGTATGATGGTGTGAGCCTGTAGTTCCAGCTACTCAGGAAGCAGAGGCAGAAGGATTCACTTGAGCCAGGAGTTTGAGGTTGCAGTGAGCTAGGCTGATGCCACTGCACCACTCCAGCCCAGGAAACAGAGCAAGACCCTGTCTGGAAAAAAAAAAGAAAGGTATGATCAGCGTGAGGATGGAGTAAGCACAGGTGCTACAGGAATATAGCTGAGAGGCACCTGTGTCAGTCTTTCAGGGTTAGGGTAGGCTTTCTGTCAGTGGTCAGACTCGAGATCTAAGAACGGAATGGGAGTTAACAAAGCCACATCCACTACTGATGGAAAAGCAAACTGGTACCACCACTTTAGAAAACCACATGGAAGGCAGCACTCCATTTCTAGGTACAGGCCTTAGAGGAACTCTTGCACATGTACATACATACACGAATTTATGTGTACAACAATGTTCCCAGCAGTATAACAGCTATTCCCAAAAGAAACAACCCAGACCCATCAACAGTAGAATGGATAACTAGCGGTTTAGCTGTACGGTGGAATAGCATCAGCAATGAAAATAAATGAGCCACAGCTGCACTATCTTTGATGAATCTCATAAACATAACAGTGAGTGGAGCAAGCAAGACACTCACACAGCATTCAGAAAACAGGCAGAAATAGCTGTTGCTTAGGAATGCATCCCCAAATGGTGAGACTCGGAAGAAAAACAAGGAAAGGGGTAGGGGAGTGGTTGTGCTTCTAGAGAGGTGTGGAAGGGGATTCTGGGATATTTGCTAATAATTATTCTTGAAATTCTCTGTATGGGTTTCATGCAATTTCTGTCTGTATGCTATGTCTTGTAATTTTTTAAAAAAGGGGTAAAATAGGAGAGGGCAGCTGAAGGAGAGGCCTAGGTTCCAGGCAGAGGGCAAAGGACAGCAGGGAAATGCGTGCAGAGCTCTGAGACATGCAAACATGGACAGAAGGCAGAAAGGCAGCAGTGAGGAGTGGAGAGGGAAGGAGGTGGGCGGGTGGTGCTTAGAGAGGGTAGGGCCTTGTAAACCCTGTTGAGGAATTTGGACTTCACCCTGAGGGCAATGGGTTCAACCACTTGCAAGTACAGTATTTAAGCTGGGAAGAGACTGAGTGGGATTTGCATTTTCAGAAAGCTCCCCTGGCCATGGGAGGAGGATGTGTCTCCCAGTAACCAAAAGAGGAGCAGGGAAGCAGGGAAGGAGGGTCGCTGGTCTTAGACCTTGGTGCTGCATGTGGCACTTACCAAGGCCTTGGTTCGAATCGAGTTTAAAGTGCTACTTTCCAAAGCCTGAAGCTGGGCTTCCTCACCCTCAGACCCATGGCCCTGCTATGCAGCCACACGACGCACAGTTTTGCTCACACAGTGTCAAGGGACTTGTCATTTGTTAATCACTGAATCATTAATAACAAGAGGAGATTCTTCTATCTGGTTGCTCTCTCATGTCAATCAGGCAAATATTTCACTGAGAAGAAAGTGTTATCCCTGGTCCCAAAGGCCTCCTCATTTACATTCTGAACATTTTGGCATTTTGGAGCAAATGAGAAACAAACCAAAAAAAAAAAAAAAAAGAGGATTTACAGTAAATAATTGAGCCTTACAAAAAGTTAACCCTTTGTAGGAATCAGCTAATAATAGCACTGTATGGGCTGGGTGCGGTGGCTCAGGCCTATAATCCTAGCACTTTGGGAAGCGGAGACGGGAGGATCGCTTGGGGTCAGGAGTTTGAGATCAGCTTGACAAGAGTGAGACCCCATCTCTACTAAAAATAGAAAAATTAGCTGGGTGTGGTGGTGGGTGCCTATAGTCCCAGCTATTCAGGAGGCTGAGGCAGGAGGATCACTTGAACCCAGGAGGTGGAGGTTGCAGTGAGCTGTGCCAACACCACTGCATTCTAGCCTGGATGACAGAGATTGTCTCAAAAAAAAAAAAGCACTATTCGTAATAATTCTTTATCACTACAATGACTTGTTCCATTTGCAATAAATTATAGAGGAGCATCTGGAAAACATGGTTACTTAAAGTTTTCATAGTTATTATGTACTTAATATTAAGGTCAGTTGTGGACTTCTTTATTCAAGTTGGGAACTAAATTACCAAGGTATTTCCTGAATATTCTCCTAAGGTCTCAGTAAACGTAGGCCGAAAGTTCAAGATGATTTATTGTGCTAGGTATCACTTGATAGCTCCCAATTATCTTGTAATTTTAATTGCACCTGAGGGATTTTTTTTTTTTTTGGCAGCCTAGATAGCTGCTGCTATTGTTGTCATTATCTTTATTTTTTAAAATATGAGCAATTTGAAAAAAATAGATATTATCTGATACTGAAATATTATATCTTGACCTGATACATAAAATCTTCCTCGTAGCTACTTTGGAGGGCTTTGGCTTGCTACCAGATATCCTCCCCACTGCAAATGATCATTCACTTCCTGAATATTTTCTCTGTTGGAATCCCTTCTGCCTCCTACACAATCTTTCCTCTTCTTCCTTAGTAAAAGGAAAGTCCAAAGAAGTTCAGATCAAGGGCACAATTCTGTTTTGTCTAGGCACACTTGACTCTGAGTCAGCGTGAGCTGCGTAACTATTGGTATAATGTAGCACCTACAGGCTTTGATCCTGTTGCTAAGGTCTCTACTCAAGCCTGGCTGAGTGTAATGAGGGCACTCTCCTCTTTGGATCAGCACAACCCTACCCAGTCAGTCCCAGCCACAGTGGGGGCGGGATGATTCTCACAGCCGGCTAGACTTGGAGATGATACTTGCATGTGGACCTTACCAGGAAATGGTGACTGGTGGTGTCATGACACCCGTCTGTCAACATTCCTTAGGTGGCAGAGGCAGGCTTTGGGACTATCCCCCTCCTCTTCCTGGTTAAAGGCCGGAATAGAGACTATTTAGAGCAATGAAAGATAACACCTGGGCTCATCAGACGATTATCATCTTACTGTGAAGTTTTATGAAGGTGAAACATCCAGAGAAGAAATGCTAACGAATTGAACTGTAACATAAGCCTTATATTAGGAGCTGAGGAAATACCAAAGGTGGGTGTGGCCAGAACAAAGGAAAGCTGGTCTAGAATGCTTTTGGAGAAGAAACCTAAGACCATAGTTGACACTTGCCCCCCCTAAACTAACCCCTCAAACATCCAAGCAGTCGCCAAGTCCTCTAGATTCTACCTGCTACCACTCTTTCCTTCCTCCAGCTTGCAGGCCCACCCGCGAAGCCCTCTGCATTCTGCACGCACTTGCCCCCTTTGAAGCAGTCTGGGCCTGATCCGTTCTGCCCTTTCATCTCTAGCCTCAAAACTCTCTGGTGCTGAGCAGGCCTGAGCCAGGCCCACGCCTCCTGTCCCACCCTGAGTGGCCGCCCCCGCTCCCGGTTTATTTTGTGGGGTCCTCCTGCAGCCCTTTGTTCGGCTCTCCCTGGAAGCCCCTTGGAGAGTGCACAGACACCATTTCCTCCGCCTGCAGCCCTCTCCAGCTCACGCCTTTGTTCCTCCCTTTACTAAACCTACAAGGCTTCCAGTGTGTTCTTCTGGATTTTGCACTTGTGGAGAAATAACATAAAGCTGTTTAATATGTCCAACATTATTGACATTTACCACTAAGAACACTTGTGGGCCTGTTGGGGGACACTCTACAATACTATTAGAAGAAAGAATCAACTCTTGCAGCAAGTGGAGACGCAGGAAGTATTTTGTCTTTTTCAAGTCACAGAGTTAAAAAAAAAGTATTAACTATCTCTTTCCTAAAAAAGATATTGTGGTGAAGAGAATATTTCCCATAAACATTCCATCATTTTTTTTTTGGCAGGGGATGGTGAAGTTGGGGTGAAAATAAGGAAGCGTTACATTTAGACAACCTTCCCTTTATTTCTTACAAGTAGAGCCCAAAGTTGACACCCCCAAAAAGTAGTTGATCAAAATTAGAAAAATAATTAGGAAATTGATGGATTAAAAGAGAGAAAATGATTTAAAAGCTTTCCAAATGTCTGTGTGGAATACGTTTTATGCAGTATTTCATTCTGCAAGGCACACAACCAACAGCATGTGCAAGCTGACCACGTTAGGTAAAAATTAGCCTCCTTAGTACCTAGAGCCTTAGAGAGAAGAACAAGAAGACTCCAAGGCAAATGGTCATGGCCTAAGGGTCCGAAGGGTGGGCAACAGTGTGTGTAGGATGTATAAACAATACCAGTCGGTTCACTGGTAAAACAGTTAAAAACAAAATCAGTCTGCAATGTTGCGACGTGCATCTGGGCCATGGACTGAGTGAGGAACGCAGGTGCACACTGAGTAGCTGGGCAGAGTAGTGGGTTTTTACAGGTCCAGGTCCTTCCTGGGAGCTGGCAGCCATGGGACAATGCCAGGTCTTAGTGAAGCAAGACTGAGCAGGTGGCATACACCATGCCACAAATGGAGGCTCACTTTTTTCAAGAAGATGATAGGATGATGCGAGTGACGACCGGCAGCTTAAAACATGACTTGGTTCTCCCGTGGGATCATTTTCTCCATGAACTGAAAACATCCACATTTCTCCACTTTCTGGGGGGCTTATTTAGAGACACGAAATTACATAAATAGAATGATGATTTATCTTCCCTCCTCCCAGTGATATTTAGAACTCACCTTTTAGAATATAGGAGGAGCATATGTACTGTGTATTTATCCATCAGCAACAGTAAAACTGGCATCATAGCACATAGCACATGGACAGGAAGAAGAATCTGGTAAACGAAGTTTGTTTTTGTATTTGTTTTTTTTTTTTTGTGTGTGTGTGTTGTGCCAGCCTGGGGCTCTAGGGCTTGGGATAAATAATTTACTGTGTTTCCTTATCAGATTCCTTATCTACAGACAGGGAGATCACTCATTTTATATACTTTCCACTGCCCACCTGCACGGTTCCGGTAGACTGGGATCCCGGCTGGAAAGCTCAATTCACAGTTCTTCAGAACCAAACTCCAGCGTGCTTGGATCACAGGAACTCAGGTTAGTGCT
This sequence comes from Indri indri, assembly GCA_004363605.1. NCBI lineage: Eukaryota > Metazoa > Chordata > Mammalia > Primates > Indriidae > Indri > Indri indri. The sequence continues at coordinate 75,944 of RJWJ010000068.1, forward strand.
AGTTCTGCCTTAAATCCTTGCTGCTGGGATTCTTCCTTGCTTTGGAGAACAGCCACATTCAGGGGCAGGAAGGAAAAAGGGAACCAAGGAAGCAAAGGAAAACCCCAAGAGTGCAGGGTGATGGATGGCGAAGAAGACACCCTCAGGACTGCAGAGGGGTCCCTGACAATGATGCCAGGGAAATAGCTACTCAATGGGCGAATAGGAGACCCGTGGTGACGGTGAGTGAACACAGGCTGCAAAGGCCGGGAGCAGATGCAGTGGGCCTAGACTGTTGGGGAAATGTGGCTGTAAGAAGAAAGAAGAAAAATTGGGAGGGCAACGGGGTAAAGATAAGGCTTTTTTTTTTTTTCCTAACCAGAAGAGACCTATGTATGCTTGAGAGCAGAAGAAAGAAGTTCGTGCAAAGGGAGAGTTTGATCACTCTAGGGAGGACCAGTTACAGGGGCTCTGCGAGCAGGAGCTTGCAGTCACACAGGGGAGAGTGCAGAGTCGGGCTGCAGTAAAACTTTGTTCATCCACTGATAGCTGCTCAGTTTGCACTGGTTAGTAAACATTATGCTGTGTGGTACTGGGGTTAAGTGTGCAGGCTGAGTATTGTGTGATGTGGAGCAAGTTATTGAAGCTCTTATTGTCTCATTTTCCTTATGGGTAAAATGTGATAATACCCGTCTTTGTGGTGAGAATTGAACGTTAATATATGCAAAGCACTTAAAACAGGTCCTGGCTCATAGAGAATGCTCAAAATGTTAGATTCAGTAATAAAAATAACACCGATCTTTGAGAATTCATGATTAAAATCTCAAGGTCAAGTCTCATCATATGGCAATATAAAATAAGAAGGTAAAGGTGATGAAACTGACCAGGGCCTATCCCGAAGTTACTTTTTTGAAATAGGGCTGGAGTTCAACTTCTGTTCCTATTCTTTCCTCTGTCCCCTCAAAAAAACTTACTTGAAAATTAATCAGAACTTCTGGTTAATCACATCTTAAACATAGACCATATTAAATGTTTTGGAGACCCTAATAATTAGAGACTTTTTTTAAAGTAATAACCTATGTGAAGAAAGCACACAATTTTACTGAGACATAAAAAGGTGATGAGTCTAAATATGGAGGAAGGGCCAGTGCTTTACAAATTAACATACCTACTTATAATTTGAATTACTATCCTAGTGAGAAGCAGAAATTTTAAAATTCATACAAAAAAATAAACAAGCAAAAATAATCAATAATTTTTTTAAAAAAAGGAGATAAATGAGGGAGGCTAACTCTACCAGAAATCAAAGTGTGCTCTAAAACTAAAATACATGAAACATGAGAATTTATAACTAAATTAATGAAACAGATTATGTGGCTCCTAATGTAGTCATTTTCAAAAAGGGGAGCTTTTTCAAACAATGCATGCTACGCCCTGGCAATTCTGGCATGCCTCCCTTTGGGATCGAACCCTCCGGTTGTAAATCATCGCACATTTTGCCTTTGTATCTTGAGGAAATAGAAAAAAATAGTAAGAACCACTTCTCCACGATACATAAGAATTTAGCATATGATTAAAAGTGTATCCCAAATTAATTAAAGTATAGAATATCCAATAATTCATACTGAGGGAAATGATTAACTATTTGGGGAAAAAAATTAAGTTAGAGTTTCCCATCATAATTTGTACCACATATATTCCAGAAGGCTTCTTAAATTTTTTTTTTTATTTCAAAATATTAAGGGGGTACAAATGTTTTAGGTTACGTGGATCATTTTTGTAATGCTTGAGTCCTGGCTGTAGGTGTGCCTGTCACCCAAATAGTGTTCACAGTACCCATTAGGTTGGCTTATTCTCCCCCCCACCCCCTCCCCCTGGTTGATTTCCACTGAGTTTTACTTCCCTCTGTGCACTGTGTGCTCACTGTTTAGTTCCAATTTAATAGTGAGTACATGTGGTGTTTATTTTCCATTCTTGTAATACTTCACTTAGGAGAATGGTCTCCAATTCCATCCAGATTGTTGCAAAAGGTATTAATTTATCTTTTTTATGGCTGAGTAGTACTCCATGGTGTATATATACCACATTAATCCGCTCACGAATTGATGGGCACTTGACATTTTTAAATTAATACATCAAATACTGAAGTAATGTTTTATAATACCATATGCTGACTATACATAATATAAAGTTAAAAATTATTCTGGTGAATTTAAGTTTGTAGTTATAGCAGGAGGACACTAAATTTGCAGCAGCATTTCTTATAATTTTAAGAATCTTTTCCCTTAATGAAGCCACCAGCATTCTGCAGCTGTGCTTTTTAAAACAAGGTTGAAAGGAAAACATCAGGCTAGTTGCCCTCTCTCTCCCTTTTAGAAACGGAATGAGTCCGTGGGTGGCCACCAGACTGGGAGGGTTTGAGGGTGCTGACTCTGTGGTGAGGTATTGTACAATCAGGCTAATTTCCTTATACCACTTGTCAAGTTAGAGGGAGGGGTAGAGGAAGAAGCCAGATCCTCACTTATCCCTGGGCATTAGGCGAAACTGTGCAGATTCCAAGAGGAAATGCTCCAAGTTGAAGTCAGCTCAAGGTATCACCTTGGTCTTTGGCTTGGCACATTACTGAGGAGTCCATTTGTAAACTGGGTCACATAATTGACAACAAGAGGGATAGATGAAGTGCTATCATCCTAGAAAAATCTGTAACTCACTTCTGAAAGTCCAGAAATTCCTTGTTTCCTTCTCTTTTAAGCTAAAGGTGAAGTTTGTTGATGCTATACAGGTAATTTGGAGTAATTACCTGTGTGGTTTTTCTTAAGAATGTGGGCTGTGGACCAGTCTAGCAATATAACATGTTAAAGCTCAGATATCACAGAAAACCTTGTGCTCAAACCATCCTCTTTGTCTTTTGTGGTGAATGGGAGGTAGGAGATGTGAAATGGTAAAGTCTCTAGGTAGGGTGACAAAGTGACTCTGTTCTGGGTTTTCATGGAATATATGATTAATCCACTGAATAATACCAGCACCATCATCTGTGTGACAGAACAGGCCAGAAGTGTAGCATGGTAGCTAAGAGTATGAGGTCAGCCTTTAGACAGTCTAGATCCAAATTTTGTTTCTATAACCATGCATGTAACCTTGGGCTAGTTACAAAACCTTTGCATGCCTGTATTTCCTAATCCCTAAAATGGGATTAATAGTACTTGACTCTGTTAAAGAAAAAATTATTCAAATGATGCTTGTTAAAGCACGGTAAGGAAGACTTTATTCAGGACCATCGCTATGGGTATAGGGACCGTTGCAGTGGGGAAGAAGGATAAGGCTCGACTGGGAATACATCATGGGCAAGTGGGAATTCATAGCCAAGGAGCAGAGTGTGTGAGGTCAACGGATGGAAACTAGTAAGAGGAAATATCAGGGTTGAGGGCGATCGTGGCTAAACCAACCTAACAATCTGTGTAGAGGACAGGCCAGGGTGATCGGACATCACCTGGACAGAGGAGGATGAAGAACCTGTTCAGCTATGAAGGGAGGGTTGGGGTTTCTCCCTGCACTGACTTAGCAGGGTTCTTTGCTAAAATTGGATTTTACAAGGAAGTGCACAGATGGGCCTGGCAGAGGATTCAAAAGCCTGAATAAATTTTGGTCAAGCAAAGAATCTCTGTCACCTCAAGGCTGTGGTGAGAATTTTATGACACGTTATCAACCTTAGCACGGTGCTTGGTACAGAGGAAGTGCTCAGTAAACTTTACCTACTGACATTAAAGCACTTTAAAGTTGACAAACACTTCACTTACAGACCCTTTTAATGGGGCAAGCACAACAGTGGCAGGGGACTGTATCTCAGGGAAGCGGCGCCGAGGAAAGCTGCATTTGCACAGTGGCTGAAGGGAGACCCTGTGTGCGTGTACCAGGGTCTCAGGGGAGTGCAGGACGCGCCCCTCTCAACCCCCATCTCAGCTGTTGCACGATCTACCAAGTCCTCAGCCTATCCGTCAAACGAACGCTGGGCAAACATTTAAAGAATATTCGATGAGGCCAAAGTATTAGGCTGCCCTTGACAACAACACGTGGGGCAGGCCGGGCACACACAACAAACGCCGGAGTCGCGCCTCGCCGTCAGCGCCTACCACCGCTCAGCGCGGTTTCCGTGCACGAACTCACTCAAAGGCATCCTGTCCCCACTTTCCGCACAAAGAGCCTACCCAAGGTCACGCAGCCGCCGAGGAACCGGGCCAGACCCGAGCCCGCGCGCCGGGAAGCGCGGGAGGCGGGGACTGGGCGCGAGCGGCAACCCCCGGCCCCGAGCGCGAACGCTCCGGAGCCCCCGCGCGCAGCCGCCGGCCGCAGCTCGGGGTCCCACCTCGACCCCGCCTACCGCCGGGAAGACCCCCCGCGCCCGGGCATCGCGGGCGAGGGGCGCGCGCACGGACGAGACCGCACCGCGGCGCACGCGCACACGCGGGCATTCACTCGCCCGCCGCCCAGGATGAGACGCGAGGCATGGAAAGTTCCAGCCGGTTCGAGAGCCCTAGGTAGCAGGCGCGGCGGAGGGGGCGCGGTCGCGAGAGTGCGTGCGGCCTCCGCTGCCCACTCCAGGTCGAACCGCGGCACTGCCCCCGCGCTGCGGCTGGCCGGCGGGGACTGGGTCCCGGCGGGGGTGACGCCGCGGGGAGCGGGGCCGGGGAGGGACGGGGGCGAGGCGGCCGGCGCGGGGGGCGGGGGCGGGGCGGGGCGGCGGGCCGGGGCCGCGCGGGGCGGGGCGCGCCGAGGGGGCGTGGCGCGCCGTCTGCGCAGCTGCCAGAGTCTTTAAGCCCGGGCTCGCGCGGCCGGAGCGTGCTTTCGCCGCCCGGCCCAGTACCCGCCAGGACGCTGCCGTCCCCGCGGTCCCGCCACTCTGCGTCCCGGGAGCCGGCTCAGTCCGGAGCCGCGCGCCTCGCGTTCGGGCATGCCCCGCTACGAGCTGGCTTTGATCCTGAAAGCCATGCAGCGGGTAAGTGACCTTCCCTCGGAACCGGTCTTCCCGCGCGGGCGTTCCTGCCGCCGCTAGGCCGCCTTCTGCCGCGCGCCCCGGCGGCGGGACCCCGGGTCTCCCCGCGCGGCCCAGAAGAGGCTGGGGTGGCGGGCGGCGGGCGTCCGCGGGGAGGGGGCGCGCGTGGGCCGGCTCGGCCCGGCCGCGTGCGCGCGGGAGGCGGGGTTGTGCGGCGCGTGTGCGCGGCCGCGGGAGGGTGTGCCTCGCACGCGGGCGGGCGGGGGGCGGGGCGGTCCGGACGGGCTCCGGCCCGGCCCCGGCCCGTGGGAGTCCAGTGGAAGGCCCGCGGGAGGACACGCGCGACAGCCCAGCCCGCCTCCGGCCTCGGCCCGCCCCCGCTCGTCGTGAAGCTGCCTCGTCGCCGTCCCCGCCGCCCGCTCCGTCCCGCTCCGCCGCCCGCCGGCCTTCGCCGCCCGCCTCCACTCTAGCGCCCGCCGGCCGCCCCGGGACGCCGGCGCTCAATAAAGCGTTCCTCCAAAGCGTGTCTGTGCACTTGTCTGTACCGCGGTCGCTTGTAACCGCTCTCACGTTAAAAAAACCTTTGATTTCTCTTTTTCTGACTTCAGCGAAAATCCTGCTCCGGGTGCCTTTAGCCCAGTTTCATTCATCCAAGTTGTGGCCTTTCTTGCGCCTTCAGAAGACACTTTTCTCCCCACTGCTTTTGATTGATCTTGAGGTAGGGGATTTCAGGTTTGGAGGGATGATAAGCGAACCAGCAGCTTCAGGTGATGGCGTGGCCAAGGACAGGGGCCCGCGGCCCGGAGGCAGCTCTTCGTCCTCAGTTCTGGGTCAGGTGCTCCTCAAGTCGTCGCTGAAATCCCCATCCTTCCGTGAGTTCGGTAACGTAGAGTGTGATGTATGCTTCTCCCCCTCTGTCCCCACCCGCAGGTATAATAAATAAAAATCGTACTACGTCTGAACTTTGGAAGCATAGCTTCCTTCAGCGACAGAGGTGTGGATACATTTTATATTTGGGTCAGGCTTTGGGTCAGTTGTGAAGAGTACCTGTTACCAAGTTTGGTTGAACTTAAGCCTGGGATCATGGTTCAGGGTCTTTTGATAAATGAACAATCACGGAGCATAGGAGATTGTCAGAAAGTGTGCTTTGCACACTGTCAACTGGCAAAGGACGCCAGGGCCTCTTGACCAGGGCTAGACAGTCTGACCAGGCATGCCATTGTGTCCCCAAGCTTGTTCCTGAATTTGGGAGAAGTTAAGATTGTATTGTTTAGCCTCTTGAGTATCCCCCTTGGTTCTCCTCCTTCCTTAACCAGTACATAACAGCTTAGAAAGGATAGGAACAACGAAAAGAGAACAGCAAATTATTGAAAAGGGAGCATTTTTAACGAAGTGGAAGTTGTCTAAAGCCCTCCCTTTAACCCATGCTTTTTAAGAGATGTAGAACCTGGGAAATGTGGTTACTGAAGTTTTTTTTTGTTTACCTTGTCTTGGGAAGGTAGCAGGTGATCACTGAAGAGGCAAACAGGCATAATATTGCCTATTCCATAAACCTTTGAAGTAAGACTCTGCACTCCTTTGTTTCTGGCATAGCTGCCCAGTACCTTGGTTAACATGGACGCAAGTATATTATGCTACTTGGATTTTTTTGTATCCTGTAACAACCAGGATTCACAGTCTTTGGGTGTGGAGCATACAGTTTTTATTCTAGTTCAGATAAGCCAAGTGTGGTTTGGTTAAAATAATAAATACCTTCCTTGATATCCTTAGCTGCGGGTAGAGGGCAAAAAAACAAAACAAAACAAAAAACCACCTAGAAAACAGGTAATAAAGGTGAACTGCTCCTTAGAGGAGGCAGAGGGGGCGTGGTGGCTGGGGCAGTAGATGGAAGGTTGTATCAGTGGTTAAGTTGTGTTGAGGAGATCCTTGACCTAAATAAAGTAAGATTAAAACAACAAAAACTTCTCACTTGTTTTGTTCAAAAACTTATGTTTGAGCTAAAGTAGGATGAATACTTGGGGGGGAAAATGAATGAAAAAATTTAGGTTTAATGTAAAATGCAACCGTGAGCTTGCACACACCTAGCAGCCCCTGGGGAAACCTCCGTTCCAAGCTGAGGCAGTTCGTGCTTCTACATGCAGGAAGGCTATTGTAACTCTTCAATTCTAAGATAATGCATCTTTCATGTTTTTGGATTCTGAATTGTATATCTCTTAAGGTATCCCTTTAATGTGATGGTTTATTTTTCCTTCTGTCCACCCCAGAATCATTTATGTGTTTTGGAATTGAGGAATATGCCATGTTAGGCAACTTTTATAGCAGACGGGGCAGTTAAGAGACCATAGTTTTTCCAGCCTTTTCTTGGAGTCCCAGAAACTCCTCTTTCTTTCCTGTGGTAATTTATGAGCCTGAAGAGCATTCTTAGTCTCTTTGGAGGGTGTTACTCCCCCTCTCCCCTAGCTTGACTCCTTAAAATTGAGCATACAGAGTTTTAAAATTTGATGTATGGATACTGTATTGAGACCCTCAGAACATTTGCATTGTAGCAAAGTCACTTGTGGGAGCCCCCACCGAAAGTCAGATTTTAGGGTGTAGTATGTAGAATAAGTCCTTACTGAACTGTACAGTTGTGTGTTAATCACTCAGAAATTCCAGTACTTTCTTTTTCTCAGTTTGCAATTCAGAGTTGATTATAATGAGTCTCTGTTTTTGTTGGAAATACCTGTCCTCCGAAGAAGAAATTTATTTGCAGATACCGTTTAGTTTGAATTTTAATATGTGTATTTAAAAAAGTTACTTCTATTTTCTCCCTGCTTTAACATGAAAAGTAGTTAAAAGTGTTAAATTCTGAAATATGACACAGTAATGGATGTTGTGAAACCAGGCCTTTAAAGGTGATGACAAGCAATTTGAAAAAGTAGTTCCTTAGACCAGTCTTAGACCCAATTTATAGAAGAGTCTCCACAATAAAAAGATGGTTAAAGTCCTGTTAGATCAGATAGCATTAGAAAAGTTTTATTCACTAGGAAAATGGAGGATTCAAAGGCTAAATATGGAAGAACATAGCTGCAGAGGAAAGACCAAGGTTGCAAATTCTCAGGCAGTCTCATCTTAGTAGAAGGAAGACCTTTTCTGACATCTGAAAAAGAAATGGATTGCCTGTGAGATGGTGAGTTCTCTCTCCACCTCTACCTTGTCCTGCAGTGGGAACTTTCAGGTAGATGAGAACGGGTCATGTATTTGGTGGGTGAGCTCTGACACTGATTTCTGAGTCCCTTCTCTTGAGAGTCTGGGAAAATGGCTGACATCCTTTAGTTTCACTTTGTAATACATTTTAAAGATCGATTTTTAATTTCAGTTAGGTAAAAGACTGAGTTGCTAATATGTGAATGATAAAACATATACTGTGTAGAGAAGCTTAGAAAAAGCTGTGTAAACTTTGTAGACAACTTTTATGCCTGGTATGGGTGCAGTAAGAACAATTTTGAGAAAAATCTGTGTGGTACATACATACATACATACTTCGGTTACTTAGTTTAGGAACAGTTTAATTATCACGTCTCACTTTGTTTGCCCAGAAGATGATCAGAGTTGGCATGTTTAGATTTATGAAAGCCTTGGGATAATAATTTTCCTGAGGCCTTTTCGTCACCATTCAGGAATTTTTACATGAAGAATTGAAGGTTAAATGGCTTAAATAATAACTAGCTTAATAGCTAAATGAATGCATGCACAATAAAATAGCATTAATATCCTGTTGTATGTGTTTTTCTAAGAGGAATAAGTAAGTAGATAACTACTTGGGAAATCTTAAGTTCTTATTAAAACAAACTTTGTGAGTTTTTCATAAGTTATTTTTATGTTCAGTACTCCCCATTTATTTTAAATTTCATTGAAAAGCAGGTTATATTTTATATTAAGAGAACTCATTGAAGTAGTTATTTGTGGGTAAAGAGTTGCATGATGTGATCTGAGTTTAACTTAAGACCTGATTTTATTTAGATTTAGAAAAGTGCAATGATAATCAGTTCCTAAAATGTAGAAACCAGTAGGTTTTCTGGTTGTGCGGTGAAGAATCTATATTTTCTCTTCACCGAAGCCTTTTTTTTTAATCTATACTTTCTCTTCACTGAAGCCTTTTTGATTAGAAAACCTGGCAAAAGTTTTGTATTCTAGAGTATGCAAGTTAGGATATTCTGAAAGCGATACCTACAAAATGTTTGCAATTTAGGTACCTTTTGGAGGTGTAGGGTACTGATGAACTTATGGGTCTGGCCAACCTTAGGTCACTGTAGCTTGGCTTGCTTGGCAACATTTGATAACTAGGAAAGAGTGAAATTTCTGCTGTCAGTTGGTAGGAGACATCAGTTCAAATGGAAACATCTTCTAGCTGTCAGGTGGCCAAGTTAAGTCTTTTTTCTTCTCATGAGCCCTCCCTGAACAGCTTAGCCTTGTGTCTTTAATAATCTCTTTGTGTTTTGTCTGCTTGAAGCCAGCCAGCTTAAAATAGTTATCCAGTAATGAAAAACTTGAGCCTGTGGACAATGTTACACTTTCATTTGGTATTAAAGTTTTCTTGGGTTACAGCTATTGCCGCAGCAAGTGATTGAAGAAGGAATCCTGTTCCTGCCCCTGAGCTACAGCTCAAGTACCAGGAGTGGCTTGGGGGTAAGGAGTCCTTCCTCACCGCCTATGGTTTGTATGTATGAAGACAATCTCATGAAGACTAATTGTCAGAAGTTGACATTCTGCACTAATTTTTTTCTTAATTGTTATTCATGACTCACATTCAATACTGATGGGTACAGGTTTTTAAAAAATCTAGGTTATATCTCATATTTATATGTGGACTGCTATTGAATTTTCTTACCTTTTAGGTTGTAAAATCACTTTAAAGAAAACTGAGTTCAAAAGCAATGACAGACAAATTCTGAAGTGATATTTTTCATGTAGTGCCTTTGGTGTGTTCATTCTACAGGTTTAACTTACCTAAAAACTAGAGTACAGAAATGGGGTTTAACATCAAGGTGGAAGGAAGAGTAGAGGGCATGATGAATTACTGTGGTGTGATTACTCATATTTTATAAACAGCTGTTGCAGTTTATTAAACTTTTCCTGGTTCACTTAGTTGTTGGCTTTGTGTTAGAATTCATTTCTAATATTCTCATGAGTTTATCTGTTCCAGATAAGGAGTACTTTCTTTTAGAAAGTTGCAGATAAGGAGTACTTTCCAGAAAGTTGCAGATAAGGAGTACTTTCTTTTGGAAGGCAATAGTTTTTTTTTTTTTTTTTTTTTTTTTTTGAGGCAGAGTCTCACTGTGTTGCCCGGGCTAGAGTGCCATGGCGTCATCCTAGCTCACAGCAACCTCAGACTCCTGGGCTCAAGCGATCCCCCTGCCTCAGCCTCCCGAGTAGCTGGGACTACAGGCATGCGCCACTATGCCCGACTAATTTTTTTTTTTCTATGTATTTTTAGTTGTCCAATTAATTTCTTTCCATTTTTAGTAGAGATGGGGTCTCACTGTTGCTCAGGCTGGTTTCGAACTCCTGAGCTCAAACAATCCGCCCGCCTCGGCCTCCCAGAGTGCTAGGATTACAGGCGTGAGCCACCGTGCCTGGCAAGGCAATAGTTTTAAACCAATAGTTATCAGAACATGTAGTTCTCTTTTATTTAGGGGAATCAAATTTAAGAAATTAGTCAAATGAATATCTTGTAAGTCATCAATTTATTTAAAGGGAGAACTACCCTCAGGAGTTTAGAAAAGGTCAGTTGCTCTTAACTGTGAACAGGGATTGGCCAGATCTGACTTGCCACCTATATTTTTATGGCCTGTAAGTTCAGAAAGGATTTTGAAGTTAAATAGTTGGAAAAAATCAAAAGAACAATATTTTATGATGTGCGAAAATGATGGGAAATTAAAGTTATATTGGAACATTACCTTGTTTCTTTGTTTATGTTTATTACCTGGTTCTTTATGGAAGAAAATTTCCTAACCCCTATTTAGAGTATACAGACAGAATTTTCTAGGTTCATCATTTCTCTTGGCTTCTTATGGTGCTGTTTCTGACATTTCTCCCTTGATCCCTCCCTTTCTGTTTTCTTCATGTACTATGCCTTTGACCTTCATATGGAAGATTTGCTGTTTTTGTAACAAGCTGACAACTCAGGCATTTTCCTACTGTTCTCTGTGTTGGTTATAGCCTGGATGTCCCCTTGGCACTGCAGACTCAGTGTTCCTACCCTACCTCTGATCATGTAACTTCTGCTTATTGCTTCTCTGTCTTCTGTCAGTTGGGATTGAACACATGCAATTCTTTCTTTTCCTGTGATGTCAGTCCTATATAGTCTCTCCTCTGCCCTAGTTGAACTGCTCATGTTTCTTTCTTGAACTCTTGAAGTTTCTTAGCTGGTCTCTTGTGATGTACTGCTGAGGGGAGAATAGTTAATGTCTGTAAATATGCTTGTTGGGTTGCAAAAATGTACGTCCTTGAGATACTTTAAAAGAACTAAGCAGATGCATTTTTAACAAGGAGATAATAGAAAACACTGGATGGTGATGGCTTTCTGATTCCCATACTGGTTCATTGTGTCAACACTGCTGCCAAATCACAGCAACGCATGTCTTTCTCAAAGGCATTCAGAAAGAGGTTTGGTGTCCAAGGCTGCCTCTGATGCGACTTCAACTAATTTTTTTAACCTCATCTCTCTCCTTCCATTCTCCATTCCGTATACTGAGTAAACAAAGCTACAATAGATCCCTGTAAATACCATTCCCTTTTATTTTCTTTGGTGCCTCACGCTGCTTTTCTGTTTGGAATGCCCTCCCTTTCCACATTACTCCATCACCTCCAGGAAAACGTTCCACAAATTCATTCTAACTCAGTTGGTATGTTAAACAAACATCGAGGACTGACACCACTGTATAGACTATAGTCTTTCCTTTGGTTGCATGTTGTTTTTCTGTCTCTCATCACATGGACCGCTTTTCACTTCGTATTGCAGTTAATTGGTGAATGTATCTTACCTCTGCTAGATTACGAATTCTTAAGGTCAAGTCTGTTTGATTTCTGTCCTCTGCTATGCTTTGTACATACAGTAGGTGCTCACTTAGCTACCTTGAGGGGATCACTACTCATTTTTCTAAAACCATTCTTTGATATGATATAGCATGTTGACCTCTTGTGCTCTAGTAGGTTGCTTTCAAGTTAGTGTACTTTGCTTGCACTGGGCGAGTTGTGTGCACCAGAAGTTGTGTTCATTTCCAAGACTATTTTATGGCAGATAATCTTGTTTTTATAATAATTTAAATGTCATGTGAACTGATGAAATGAGTGCAAATTTTTTTTTTCCTGTAAAAAAAGTTGGATTCTTTGGGAAGACTTGATAAAAGGTGAGTCACTAAACTAACGGCTGTAGAGTTAGATATGACTGGAATAACTAAAAGTTTGGGAGGAAGAGTAACAGTCGAAGCATTCTGTATGTGGACGGCATTAAAGGATCTCTGAAAGCTTCCCACTTTAATGAAACTACAACTGGGCATTATAGATGATACATTGTGGCTTAGGTCAAGCGGAAAGAACTTCAGTCTTCAAGGAACTCCAAATCAGCAAAATGTTCTACAAGTACTTTGACCCTGTATTAAGGTTGGCAAGTCAATAATATATGTTTTTGTGTTGAATAAAATATTTAAGGTATGTATGTATGGTTTTTTGGCTGGATGTGATTGCTTTGGGAATGAAGACTTTTGTATGTGCTCTGATTGTTTTCCAAATGAGAAGAACCTTGTAAGATTTCAAAATAATGGTGTGTTATGTTAGAATAAACAACTGGCATTGAGATTCTAGAAGGAGCTTTAGAGGCGGATTGATCTGATTTTGAATTCCAGCACCTACTTCCCAGGGATCTTAACCTTTTTGGATCCTCAGTTACTTACCTGTAAGATGGGGTTAATCCTTATATTATAGGGCCTTTGAACATAAAGCAATAACACGACCTTGGAGGTAGTAGGTGTTCAGTATGTCATTAAAGTAGCTTTGTGATTTCAGGCAAGTTGTTGAACTTCATTGCCTAGTTTTTCATTATCCCAGTTTATGATGAAGAGACTCCAAAAGAGACACTTATGTGTAAGTTTATTTTATCAAAATCCCGGACTGAGTCAAACCTGAAATATAATTCTTGCTCAATAAATATTTGAATTAGTGGTGTTGGTGCTTATTACACTCTACACTCCCATCTGCTGTTTTTTTTTTTTTGTTTTTTGTTTTTTTTTTTGAGACAGTCTCACCCTGTTGCCCAGGCTAGAGTGCCATGGCGTCAGCCTAGCTCACAGCAACCTCAAACTCCTGGGCTCAAGCAATCCTTCTGCCTCAGCCTCCCGAGTAGCTGGGACTACAGGCATGCGTCACCATGCCTGGCTAATTTTTTCTATGTATTTTTAGCTGTCCAAGTAATTTCTTTCTATTTTTTAGTAGAGTTGGGGTCTCGCTCTTGCTCAGGCTGTTTTTGAACTCCTGAGCTCAAACGATCCTCCTGCCTTGGCTTCCCAGAGTGCTAGGATTACAGGTGTGAGCCACCATGCCCAGCCTCCCATCTACTGTTGCCATGGGGGTGAGTTGGAGGCCTGGTTTTGCTAACTATTCCTTTTTGATCCTGCTACTCCTAGCCAGAAATTCAGGTTTTATAGGAAATTTGATTTTCTTAGATAATTGGCAACTATTTAAAAAATATATTAACATTTGGTCCATGGTATGGCCATTGTTTTGTAATTTTGTAATTTAGGTATTTAGATAATTGGCATTAGATGTTCTTTTAAACCTCTTTTAGCATTTATGTTGACAAAGCCCACCTTGTTAATTAGTCATTGGTTTAAAATAGGACTAGTAGCGCGTGAGTAAATGGCAAGCATGTTCAATTCTTAAAAGTCACATCAATTCTAGTTTTGGATTGTTGGATTGTGTGTGTCCATTTAGGCTAAAATGTACACAAACGTCAGTTGCATGTGGCTTAAGCATGACTTAACAGTGTAAACTCTCAGGAATTGATATTCATGGTCCACTTTTTCTTGAAATGTCTGATTGCTTATTTTAAGTATGCATTAGTATAATTTGATTTGTACTCATTTTATTAGCCTCATAAGGGTTTCATATACTACTTCCATGTGAAGACTGCTTTGTCTAGAAAGTGACATTTTTTGGCTTGGTATATCTATGAAGTTCGCAACAGTTTATATTACTCATGATCCTTGGAATATAGTGTTAAGGCAAAAAATCAGGTGCTCTTATAGTCAAGAGTATGGAATAAGGGGGGTGATGTTATATTTTTATTTTTGACTAGGTTTCATGTTCTGTAGGATAGAAGCCAAGTTATTACCTTGACTAACTTTACCTTTTTTATCTTTTCCCTTCCCTATTCCCTTTCCAGACATACAACATCAAATAGCAAAAAAAAAACAAAAAAAAAAAAACCAAAAAACCCTCAGATCCAGGTTGTTCTTAATCTACCTTTTGATCCCCTTTGGACCCCCTCTCCTCTTGCTCTTTTTTTTTTTTTTTTTTTTCCCTCGAGATAGGGTTTCTCTGTGTTGCTGGGCTAGAGTATGATGGCATCATCATAGCTCACTGCAATCTCAAACTCCTGGGCTAAAGGGATCCTTCTGCCTCAGCCTCCCAAGTAGCTGGAACAACAGGTGTGCACCACCACGCCCAGTGAGGTTTTTTTTATTTTTTGTAGAAATGGGGTCATGCTCTTGCCCAGGTTGGTCTTGAACCCCCGGCTTCAAGTGATCCTCCTGCCTTGGCCTCCAGAATGCTGGAATTACGGGCTTGAGCCACCACACCTGGCCCTAGTCATTTTTACCGTGATTCCAGTTGAGGGAAAGTCTACTCACTTTGGGAATAGAGCTTGGTGTGGATGACAGCCTAAAGATGAACTTGCAGTGAAAGCATAAACTTAAAACCTTCTGTTAGAGTCCTCAGACCTCAAACTGGCATTAACCTGCTTCTGCCTCAGAATCAAGAATTCCTGGCCGGGCTCGGTGGCTCACGCCTGTAATCCTAGCTCTCTGGGAGGCTGAGGCGGGCAGATTGTTTGAGCTCAGGAGTTCGAAACCAGCCTGAGCAAGAGCAAGACCCCGTCTCTACTAAAAATAGAAAGAAATTAATTGGACAACTAAAAATATATAGAAAAAATTAGCCGGGCATGGTGGCGAGTGCCTGTAGTCCCAGCTACTTGGGAGGCTGAGGCAGGAGGATCGCTTGAGCCCAGGAGTTTGAGGTTACTGTGAGCTAGGATGACGCCAGGGCACCCTAGCCCAGGCAACACAGTGAGACTCTGTCTCAAAAAAAAAAAAAAAAAAGAAAAAATTCCTGGTCGTGTCTTTGTTTAGACTTCAGTTGTTAAAAGGTTCTCCTTAACTGGGGACTTAGACTGGTTGTTAAATGCTTTAATTTTGTCAGGTGAAGAAACCCAAGTGTAGCTGTGATAGGTGGGTTGCTGTGGATGTGGTCCAGTTGAAGAAAAGTCTCACTGTGGTGGTCAGAAAGGCGATGCTGTGCTTGCTTTGCGGCTGCTGGAGGGCATACTCCTGTGGGAGCCCACTGCCATCCTTGCTTCTGTTAGAAAGGTGCAGAATCACTTAAAGCCCCAGACATCAGCCCTGTTTTCAGTTTGTGTTCAGATACCTTATGTGTGAATTATGAATATTAAACACCTAAGTACTGGTTTTGATTCAAAATTAAGGTGAGTTTCTGTTGCTGAGTGAAAAGCTAAATTTGAGGGTAGGCTCTTGGTCTGGGAGACCTGGTAGCGCTATTGCCATTCTCGTGTGTGGACTAAGTAAGGGCCAGAAATTTTTGCAAATTCAGTCTGTGTAAGAATACTAAGTGAAAAAAAATTTTCCTAATGTCATTTTCTTTTTAAATATTTTATCTGATTAGGATGAAATCAGTAGAAGCTGTTTGTAATGTCAAGATCTCATATCTTCATCTGTACAAGGAAAACAGTTCTGAACCTATTTCTCTGGATTTTTATACCCAGCTACTTGTCCTATCTTTGAAATACAAGAGGAAAATCCAGTTGCATTCATAATCTAGAACACCACATCTCTGTTTCACTTTTATTTCTTAGACTTAATTAAGGGTATAATTTCTACTGTTCCTTGCAAATACTGTTGCAGTTATCGTATTCGTGGTTCTGTTTTTTACTTCTTGAAAATCTTCTATTGTCTAAATTGTGGGGAAAATTAGAAGGTTTTTAAATTTTCCAATCAAAAAGTATCTTTCTGAGGAAACATCCCAATTTCAAGGTCTTTCTATTTATGACTTGGCCTCCTGGGAGAATTAGAATCTGGGCTACCAAGAAGGTGCTTGTGTGTACATTTTCTGCCTTGGTCACATGGAAAAATGAGGAGGAACTATGTTATTCTAGAAACCGTTTTTCTAGGAACATAAAATTAGAACCAAGTAGGATGAGAACAGAAAAAAAGTTGACCTGGCTGGATGTTTCACCTCTCTAAACCTTGTGGTCGTTGGCTTTCGAGGGAGATTATAGATGAGTGGTAATACCTAACCTTAGCAGCTGATAGAAGCAGGGGTTACATGCATGTATATCTGTTTAAGATCTGTATGTGTCTGTTTTCTCTTTAAACCTCAGCCATCTTAAGGTTAGGTAGTGTGATTTCCGTTTTACAAAGGAAGAAACTGAAGTAGAAAGGTGCCCAGAGTTGCACAGCTCATTAAATAACCGAGCCCAGGATTCTGAAGGCAGTCTTAAACTAGAAGTTACTCTTTTGGTCACTGCGTATGTAACAAGAGTGTATGCTGTAGTCATAGTACGTTACAGTCCCTTTAGATTGAAGGAAATATTCCACATCTATTTTGAGTGCCTACTAGGTGCCAGCATGACCACACGTTTGGGGAGTCACCTCTTAAGGTGCTTACATTCTACTAGTAAGGGGAAAGACTAGGAAATTCTATGAAGAAAACCAAAGCAGGATAAGGGAATCAAATGTAGCAAGTTCCATTTTAGTCAGGGTGCTCAGGCAAGGCAGAAGCATAAATGAAGGGAGAGAGCAAGTCGAGGCCATTCATTGGGGCAGAAGAGCTGTGAGGAGTGCAGGGGACTCGGAGCAGTTGTGTTAACATTCATTCTGTTCAGCAGGCTTGTTTTTAATGGTCCTCCACAAGACTTTCCTGGAAGAATTGTGACAGTGCATAACAATTGTTTAATGCTTAATTTTTTTCCACAGGACTTTTTATCTAGTAATCTATCTTGATGATGTTGCCTTGGAGTGCATATTTTTTTTTCTTTTATAGAAGTGAAAGTTAAGACATTGACTCAGGCATATCTAAAAGTAAATACAGTAGATTAATGAATCTCCGTATTGTACCCATCACTCAGCTTCTACTGTTAATCAACATTTACCAACCTTTCTTTACCCCCTCCTTTTTTTTTTCTAGAATATTTTATGTTTTCTTAATTTTATCTTAAAATTTCAAACTGTTAACAAGTTTATTTAACTGCTTTTCAGCTAGGTCACTAGTTGTTAGAATTTGCCATATTTTATCTTTTTAGAAATCTGTACCATTTGAGCATTCCAGACATCTGGACATACCTTTCTTAGCAATAGGGCCTTTTTTCTAGCCACAAATAGCCATTATACTCAAAATTGACATTGACGTGATACTATTACAGATTTTTCAATTTATATTGAAATTTACAGTTATTCCAGTAATATTTTTTAGTTTTCTAATCCAATATTCAGCCAGGGATCATGTGTTTAGTTGTTTAGTCTCCTTGAACAGTACTGAGGTACTAAGGCCTTTGTCATTAATGACAGTGGCACTTGGAGGCGTCCGAGGCCCAATGTTCTGCAGAATCCCTCACTGTGGATTTGTCTGTAGTCGCTTTCTCATGGTTACAGAAAGGTTAAACCTTGTTGGCAGGAAGAGTCTACAGGGATGTCAGCGCATCATATCAGGAGGCATGCCAGTTTGTCCCATTGTTGGGGATGTTAAGCAGTCATTTGGGTTAGGTGACGTGCACCAGATTGCTCTGTTGTAAGTGTACCTTTTTTTATAGTAAGTGATCGATGGAGTAACAAACTTGAGACCAAGTATTTTCTTCAATCTTCACTGATTTAGCACCTGTGGGTGATTGTGAATCAGTTATTGCTGGAGTACTTAAAGCAAACACCTAACTATAATTCCTTAACATTTGATGTCCATGTTCAAGTTGCCCGATTTGTCTCAAATGTCTCTCTATAGTTGTCTATATTGTCTTGCTTGACTGCCTCCAAACAAGGTCCACAGGTTATGTGCACTTAATGGCCTCTAAGTCTCTTACTCTGTAATAGCTTCCCCTCTGTCTGGATGTGGCTGATTACTTCCTGTTCTTTATGTATTCTTCTATTCTAGGTATTTTCTGTAGACCGACAGGTAGAAATTTGATTCAGGTTTTGTTTTATTTTGCAAGAATATGATACTTAGGGCATCCTGGGTGTAGCATCACATCAAGAGGCACATGTTTGCCTTTAGAGATGAAATTAATTCTTGGTGAGCAGATGTCAGCCTCATCATCCATTTTAAAGTCCTCCATCAGCCTTTCACCAGAGGATTTTATTAATAGTACCCCTTGGTGCATTACTGTGTTAGGGGTTACTAGTGGTGATTTTCTCGTTGTATCATTCCTTCTGCATCAGTTAGCTCGAGTATTTTCAGATTTGTGTTTATTTCTAGTTTTTGAGTATGTCTTCCTGAAAAGTATAAAAGGATGGATGCATTCCTTATCTTCAGAGAGGATGTCCTTGAGCTCTCTCAGTGGTCCTCTCAAGTATCTTCAGTTTTCTTATCTATAAATTGGGGATTAATTATGTCTGCCTCTTGGGTATTTTGGGAGGATTTGATGAGCTTGAACATGTGGTATAAAAATAGTGCTTATTGCTTATTTGGTAGATGCTAGTTACTAAAGCAACTTTTTCAGTTTGGTGGGAACATTGAACTCCAGTATAATGGAGAGGTGGGAAAGGGAGCAGTTCTTCATGGGCTGACATCAGCAGGGTGCTTGGGTGTGTGGAGTGAGCTGAAGGGACGTGCCACTTGCCCACACCAACCTACCCTTTCAACCATGTGGAAACAGTCACCAGATAAACACATGCATGGGTAATGTCTGCACACTCGGAAGAGGATGTGGACAATTGCAGCAGTAAAACCTGGAACACATTCCAAGGTGGACCTAGTACAATGAAGGGAAGTGGGCTGCTCTTAGGGTAGGTAGGTAGGGGGAGATGGTGGCCCCAGATACAGGTTTTTACTGCGTCATGGCCCACTGAGATTTGTATCTGAACAAAGGACATTTTTGCCTAGTCTAATTTGCCTTGACCTTCAACACACCCTCAGAGCTGTTTGAGATTGCTGGTGGGGGATACCCTTTGCCGCCTCGGCCTTTCTAATCTGCCATCTCTTATTGCTTTAAAAAACACTTGATGGTTCTGTAGGGTATTGGAAGTTAGCAGCTTTGAAGATGAAGTACTTAGTTCATATTTGTTATTTAACAAACATTTAACACTGCGATGTGCAAGATGGTGTAGTAGACACTGTGACCTCATCAGTGAACAACACAGACAAGAACCTCTGCCTCTTGGAGTTTATATCCTGGTAGTGAGGAAAAAGAAGAAACATAAATAACTTTTATAGTATATTAGAAGCTACTGAGCACTGTGGAAAAAAAATAAAGCAGGATATGGATTGAGATGGTCAGGGAAGTTTCTTGTGAGCAAAGACATAAAAAGGAGAGGGGGGCAAGTCTTAAGGAGATTGGGGGTGAACATTGTTGCCTGTACAGGAAGAGCCAGCCCTGGAAGCTTGTTTGGTCCATTGTGATTGAGGGGTGACTGCTTGCTGTGCTAATGCCCTGTGGTGGGCCAAGGGCAGAAGCATGGAGAGAAGAGGCCAAGACAGTTAACCACTAACAGTTGACCTGGTAAGTGGTCTGATGCTGGGTATCTTGAAAAGGTAGAGTCAGTAGACTCTGCCTCTGGATCGGCTGCATGTGGGTTGAAGAAGAAAGTGAGGTAGCAGTCAGGGGTGACTGATTTTGGCCTGAGCAGTAGCAAGGATGATGTCGCCATTCTCTGAAATGGAGAGGACTGAGAGGAGAACAGGTTTTAGGGGCCAAGCCAAATTGTTCATACACTGAACAGAAGGATAGGCTGTCACAACACTTCATTCAGTAAGAGCAGTGCTCCCTAAATTTTTACTCTGAGAACCCCTGTACCTGTGGATCATATTGCTAGTTCTTTTAATCCAGTGTGTTAATGTAGTGGGAGTTAAAAGATTGGTTTAGACAGGTTGATATAGCCTGTGCTAACTGGGTTAAGTGTAGGATAGACCTACAGTCCCCAACCCCCAGGCTGTGGACTAGTACTGGTCGGTGGCCTGTTAGGCACTGGGCCGCAGGGCAGGAGGTGCATGGTGGTAGAGCAAGCGAAGCTTCATCTGTGTTTACAGCTGCTCCCCGTCTCTTGCATCACCGCCTGAGCTCCGCCTGCTGTCAGATCAGTGGCAGCATTAGATTCTCCTAGGAGTGTGAACCCTACTATAACTGCACACAGGGATCTAGGTTGCGTGCTCCTTGTGAGAATCTAGTGCCTGATGATCTGAGGGGGAGCTGAGGCAGTGATGTTAGAGCGGCTGCAAATACAGATTATCATTAGCAGAGAGGTTTCACTGGACAATAAATGTAAGGTGCTTGAATCATCCCCGTCCCCTGGAAAAATTGCCTTCCATGAAACCTGCCTCTGGTGCCTAAAAGGTTGGGGACCGCTGGAATAGACTTAATTTGAGTCTTGAGACTTAATTTTCTTTCCTCTGGTGGAAGGACTGATTCACACTGAAAAAGAATGAAGGCAAAAGGCTTTGACTTGGATGGTGAAAACCTTGGTAAGCTCTGGTCTTACAGTTGACTCATCAGGGTTTTCCTGCTCCGTGTTTACTTATCTAAGAAGCTATGCCTAGGACTGCTTTTCATTTTCATTCTCCATTTCTCCATACACATGTCCATTCACATAGGATCAACTGGACTTTGTCCTTTGTGCTGTTTGCAGTCTGCTGTAGTTACCATTTGTTATGTATCCATTTTGGGCATTTTCTCTGCAAGCACAAATGTTTAAACATGCATGATGTTGAATGATGTTTTATCAATTAATGTTGTTAATGTTTCTTCCTGTCAGTAAAGAAACCATAGTGATTAGGGCAGAAGCTATTTGGACACGTAGCTGTGAGCACAAATCCTGGCTTCAACATAAATACCCATGTCCTGGGGCAAGTTACACTACCTCCTTGGCTTGAGTTTTCTCATCTGTAAAATGCTCGTAATTGAACTCATCTTATGATTGTTGTGAGGATTAAAGTAATGCACATAAAACTCCAGACACAGTACTTAGATAGTGATAGCCAGGAGTTAAGTCAGTATCGGGTTTTCATTTTTTATCTCTATTGTTTATAACTCAACTTCCCTTCGATATACAGTCTTTTACAAGTGGATAGTGCTCTGCCTCTTGAATTCTTCCCACTAAGAGTTACACAAATGTTTAGTCATTAGATTACATGATATGGTATCATAGACACTGCTGCTCTATTTTGTCTTTTTATTTCTCTCAAAAAAGGTTGTTAGAGTTTGCTCCTTATATGTGATCTAGTGTCATTCACATAAAAGTTAAAACCGGTGGTAGTTTCGCAGTTGTTGCCGTACCCAAAGTCTTATTTCACTGAGATGTCTTTAAAAAAAAAAAAAAAAAAAAACTGTTGCGAGCCCAACTTTTATATTGATAGAGGCAGGTTAAAATGAATATATCTTGGGAGGGGGGTGTATATGGATGAAATAATAAACTTGGTGATTTATTTCTAGGTGGATAAGATTTTATTTGAAGAATTGGTTTATTTACATGGGAGACACCTCCCTCCCCCAAACACAAACCTAGGAGAAACTGGTGCAAGTAGAGATGTTCTGGTTGATGGAGGGTTACAGGAGGGGCTGAAATCCCTGCCTCCTCTGCCTCCCTCTCCATCCATCCCTTGATGGTACACGAGGAGCTAGGAATCCTCAGAATATGGTTTGAATACCATCCGAGTCCAATCAGGGTTTCATATACTTAAGTATTTTTGAAAACGTGAGTAGCTAAGGTTGTAGGTGTAATAGTAATATTTTGTCAAAGAGGCTTAAGGGCAAACGACTTATGTTTTAGGGACTTATACAATTGCATATTGAGTATCCCTTATCTGAAATGCTTGGAACCAGAAGTGTTTGGGATTATGGAATACTTGCATTATACTTACCAGCTAAGTATCCCAAATCCAAAAATCTGAAATACTCCAACGAGCATTTCCTTTGAGTGCCATGTTACCACTCAAGAAGTTTCATATCTTGGAGCATTTCAGATTTCAGATTTTTGGATTAGGGTTACTTAGCCTGTAGTGTTGTCTTCAGCTCCGCTTGTAATTTACAGTTGTCTGGAGTTCATATCAGTTGTATTAGGAAAACTCATTTTGCTTTTAAGCGTTCCTGATGAGCTGCTAACAGTACCTGTGCGCCACGTTTTTAAAGTAAGCAAGGGTTGAGGATGGTCCTGGGTGAGTTCATGTGTTCTCTGTACCAAGCACCATTAATCTATTCTACTACTAGAATTTGCTTTCCTGGACCTTGAATCAAGATGATGAAAGTGAAAGGATGTATGAAAATTCTGTGAGAATTCTATATAAATTTTCTTAATTTTTTCATATTTTATTTGAATGAAGTGATTTAAGTAGGAGCTAATAGTTCATGAGGTGGTTGGGAGTCTTTTTAAAATATTTGTGAGAGAACCGCGTATTTAATACATTATTTTATCTAGTTTTTTAACATATAAATAACTTTCATTAATATCCTAATATGCCTGGCAAAGAGTTGGCAGTTTAATTTGAAAGGAGCTAATATCACTTCTAGTACGTTCTGGTTGTGGAGAGTAAACCGACCTTTGCTGAGCCACCTTGCTGTTGCACTGGCAATAGGAGCATTTCGTTACTTACTGCGTGTTAAACCATTAGGAGCTAAGTGATTTCATTTTACAAACAAGACAGTTGAGGCTCGTGGAGATAAGTTGTTTGCCTAGGACCCTGCAGTTAGGAAGTGACAGAGCATAGAACCCAGCCCTGGAAAGTCTGGCTGCTTTCTGCTGTACCGTGCCACCTGCATGCATGAAATCTGGTGATATTTGGGGGGTTGACAGGGAGAAAACACGCTTTAAATATGACTATGTTGTTTCTTTGGTTTTGGTAGGTTACACACAAGCAATTATAATTCAGGCAATTAGGTTTTCAGAGGTGTCTGTGTGTTCTAATGTCCTTTAAATTACCAGCTAGTAAAGTGAATATTTTTTATTTGGATCAGAATATGAGCAGGACTCATCAAGCCTACCATTGACAGAGTGCTGGGCTGGGCCTGTTCAGGTTGTCCCTTGAGTGTGTGGTTTGTAATTAGCCTACATGTGTCATTGAATTTATTATGAGTTGGAGCCCTGACTGAGTTTAGGGATCATTTTCCTTGTTTCTTGCTTGGTGTTTATGGCAGGACTACTACTTTTTTTTTTTTTTTTCCCAATAGAATCAGCATATGTCCTGGATTTTATAGAACTTTCCAGAATAATTTCCTGGTTTGGAAGATAAATTATATGGTCACTCTAGATAGTATAAAAGAGATTTGGTCATTGTAACTAATTATATTTTGGTTAATATGTTTTCTATAACCTGAAGGAGTTTAATTAGCTGATTTAAATTTGCTTTTACCTTCTTTCCTCTTTGTAGTTGATCAAATGCAGCAAATAATTTATGTATACTTCTCTATTTGGATTAATTCTTCAGTTGTAATTTAATTCATCCAAATACATGAAATAATACCAATTGCATTCTCTGCAGAACTATCAGTAAGACGTTACTTTCTGAGAAGTGGGGGGATCTGCTCCGTTTCAAAGCACCTGTTGTATTCAAGTTTTGTCTAAATCTGTCCATCATCACTAAGGGACCATTCCTTTATACATTCTACAAATATTACTCTCATTATAGAAATAAAATAAAAAAAATACCGAGGAACCAACCCACATAACTTTTCATAACTATACCTATTTTATTACTTGTCCCACATTTCTCATTTGAGGTTTTCTTGAACTGTTAACCATGAAAAAAGGCATATATAAATTCAAGTTGAAAAGCTTCATGTTAGCTGAAGAAAAGATTTTTTTTTCATGTGTATTCTTCTAAACATGAACACTGTGCAGTATTCATTTTATTTTGTTGAAGAAATGTTTGTCTTTAAAAGAAAGAAGAAATATACAAAACTTACAATGTATATTTTATTTGGAGCCCTTTTTAAGGAATATATAACATTTCCTGAAAGGCTGAAATTCAAGGCTATGACAGTCTCTCTTCATGACTAGAGTATGAAATTTAGCAGCATTGTATTTTATATCTTTCTACAAACTAAACTGACCTATTTTTGGTTTTATTTTGTTTTTCCTTTTCCAGTCTTTACCAGGTGCTGGTCTCTGGATGTATTTTGTTTAAGTTGGAAAAATCTAAAAACCTACCCACAGACTGGTATAGTATCCAGTGAGCAGGGGACTGTCCACATTGGCATTGGAAGGGGCTAAGGAGGCCTAGGCAGAAGGAGTTGAGAACTTGGCCTTGAGCTAGCGTTTGCCCACTCTCTGCTACTTCTCCTGTGGGCAGAACATCTTTTCTAGTTTACTGGCTCTTCTAGAGAAGTTAGGGGTTAGGCCCAGCATGGGAATTTCAACCAGTTTGAGCATTCAACAGGGAGCAGAATATGGCTTAGATACCTGCCTTGCATACGTCATATTTGACAGTGAGAAACAATGTGATTGATGATAGTAGCAGTGCTTCCTAGTGATCAAGGAAGGAAGTGCTTGTTTGGTTTCTGAGCACTTTGTTCTCTGGAAACATAAGCCAGTGTGACACATAACCCACCTCACCTCCCCCCTAAACAAAAACAAAACACCTGGGTGTTTTTCTTTCCTTTCTTTGGGAAACATGGTAAGCTACTGCCATTGAGAAGAGCGATACCTTCTGACCGGTGAGCCGGGAGGCTTCTCTGTGGAGACTGAAACGGATGAATACGGCTTGGAAGTCGGTGGCTGGGAAACTCTATGGAAGGCAGGGTTTCAGAACTGCCAAACGGCAGTTTTGTCATCGAGGAGCTTTCCCTTATACTGAAACACTTAAAGGTGTCCTGTTAAGTAATCAATGTTTATTAGTTAGTCCGATTAGATTTTATTAAAAATTTTGGTGATTCTTCCTAAATAATGTCAAAGTATTTTTTTAAAAACTTAAGTTTTTTGGCCAGGTGCGGTGGCTCACGCCTGTAATCCTAGCACTTTGGAAGGCCGAGGTGGGAGGATTGCTCAAAGCCAGGGCAAGACCAGCCTGAGCAAGAGCGAGACCCCGTCTCTACTAAAAATAGAAAAATTAGCTGGGTGTGGTGGCGCATGCCTGTAGTCCCAACTACTTGGGTTGCTGAGACAAGGATCGCTTGAGCTCAAGAGTTGGAGGTTGCAGCTGTGATGATGCCACTGTACTACAGCAGGGGCAACAGAGAGAGACTCTGTCCTCTCCAACCAAAAAAAAACAACAACAACTTCTTCAAGCTTTTGGGGGCGGGGAACGTGGTCATAGGAATATGACCAACTTCAGGATTTGGCGTGTATGAAGTGATAACAAATCTCAACTTTTAGTATGTTTTTTGCTTTTGTATGTTTTGTTTTGATCGCCAGTTATGCCAATCATTGACATCTTTAGTAGGAAGGAATTTAATTAGTTTTCTTAGCATAATTATTGTAGTGCTTTATGCTTAAAAAAGGCATAAAGATGAGATAAGAACGTTTCTATCCAGGCGGCTTTAGAAATGAGACCTAATGACCTCATTTGGTAGGGTATTAGTCTTTAGGCCTTATGTCCGGCTCCTTTTCTTGCCAGTGAGGAGTACATTTTACAGTTTTTAGTATTGTGGTCTATTTCGAACAGTTTTGAAAACAGGTGGCTTTAGTATCATTTATAGGACTTAAGTTTACTGCTAATTTTAAAAGGAAAATGCCTAGATTCATCAGAAAGCAAGTGCCTTTTTTAAGCACGGAAAGGCATTTTACTCTCTGAGGTTGCCTAATTGCAAAAGGTGACATCAGTTAGAAGTTAACATGTGGAAGGCGTCAGGTTGAATAAAAATGTTCGTTATATTGATCTATGAGCTACAATTTCAATTAACATTGAAGATTCAGAATTTGTCTTTTTTCCAGGAGAAAAACCATCACATTAATAAACTTGATTTTAAGTGTATTTAAATGTCTGTTTTATGAAGTGATTATCTTAATCCAGGACTGAAAAATATCTGATTGATTTACTGAAGATGATTTGTTAGCTAATAGTGGTCGACAGTTGTTTTGTTGTGGTTTGGAAGACAACATGATAAATTATTTTTCAGTCTTCCAGAAAACTTTTCTCCTCGCTCCTCCCTGTTTTGTATACCCTTCGCTGAAAAAGCATTAAAAGGAAAAAACACCTCAACGAAGTCAAACCTAGAGTCAGTGCCTTTATCCTCTCAGAGGTGCTTAGAAATACTGCCTGATGAAAAGGAAGAGAAGGAAATTGCCTTTTGAAAAGTTTTTTTTTTTTAATCTTATTCCAATATCTTCTAAGTAGCAGAAAGAATAAAATTTTAGTTGTTTTGTAAGTTGTATGTTCCTCGCTTTTTGCGCAGAATGTCCTGTTTCCCAGTAGGGCAGGAGGCATCTCACAGGTTCTGGGTTACTGTATGATAGCTGTACACATTTACAGAAGGATTTTAGTCAAGTTTTGCAACAATAGATTTCCACAGACTGAACCATATTTGGTTTCTGGGGGTAGATTATAATACCTCATAAACACCACCTGCCTGTTCCATCCAGGACCCTAAAATGGCCATAAAGTCAGCCCCAAACCCTCTTGGGGGGATTCTTAGTATTTGAATTTCATTTTCACACCCTTATTATGAATAGTGTTTTCCCATCTTTAGGCTGATTTAAGATCTCAATGGCCTGCTCCAGTCTGAGTCTAGCACAGTGAGACAAGAAAGGGCAATGTCATGGCAGAGAGTCACTGAAGTTAGGCCACTGAAGTTACGAACTTGATAAATTTTTGTCGTTAGTTCAAAATGATATTCTCACTTAAGTTTTAGCTGCAATAGTATAGATTGCTCTTTGCCGTGGAACTGAAGTATACTGTAAAAGTTTTTTTTGTTTTTATAAAGAATGTCTTGTTGCGCCGTGTTTGCTAGACTGAAAGTTTCCTCATCGCGTGGTGAGACCCTCCTCTAATTCAATCTTTGTCTTTTGTCTTTGCTGCCTTGCAGGGTTGGTACAGTAGGCTTCACTAGACTTAGCTGCAACTCAGAATTTCTCCTCCAGCACCTGAGTAAATGCTGATGGTCTTGTGGAGAGTGGATTAAGAGTACGAGCTAAGTTCTCAGTCCCAGTTAAGAAGCGGAAAATTTAAACTGTCTCCTTCAAAGTTTATCACAACCACCACCATCAAGACAGCAAACCAAAGGACAAAGACTTTGACCTGCTTTGTTGCTCTGTGTAGTCCGGTTCACGTATGGTTTACAGACTTGGCTGGGGTTACTAAAAAGTAAATAAAAAGTCGGACACTTCTGTTATTGGACGCTTTTATTCACAAGTTACCAGAATGAGGGCTGTACTGGAGACAGCAGACATTGCCATAGTGGCCCTGTATTTTATCCTGGTCATGTGCATTGGTTTTTTTGCCATGTGGAAGTCTAATAGAAGCACTGTGAGCGGATACTTCCTGGCGGGGCGCTCTATGACCTGGGTAGCAATTGGTGCCTCTCTGTTTGTGAGCAATATTGGGAGTGAGCACTTCATTGGGCTGGCAGGATCTGGAGCTGCAAGTGGATTTGCAGTGGGCGCATGGGAGTTCAATGCCTTACTGCTTTTGCAACTTCTGGGATGGGTTTTCATCCCGATTTACATCCGGTCAGGGGTATACACCATGCCTGAATACTTGTCCAAGCGATTTGGTGGCCATAGGATTCAGGTCTATTTTGCAGCCTTGTCTCTGATTCTCTATATCTTCACCAAGCTCTCAGTGGATCTGTATTCGGGTGCCCTCTTTATCCAGGAGTCTTTGGGTTGGAATCTTTACGTGTCGGTCATCCTGCTCATTGGCATGACGGCTTTGCTGACTGTCACCGGAGGCCTTGTTGCAGTGATCTACACAGACACTCTGCAGGCTCTGCTCATGATCGTTGGGGCACTTACACTTATGGTTATTAGCATGATGGAGATTGGCGGGTTTGAGGAAGTTAAGAGAAGGTACATGTTGGCCTCACCCAATGTTACTTCCATCTTATTGACATACAACCTTTCGAACACAAATTCTTGTAATGTCCACCCTAAGAAAGAAGCTCTGAAAATGCTGCGGGATCCAACAGATGAAGATGTTCCTTGGCCTGGATTCATTCTTGGGCAGACTCCAGCCTCAGTATGGTACTGGTGTGCTGACCAAGTCATCGTGCAGAGGGTCCTAGCGGCCAAAAACATTGCTCATGCCAAAGGCTCTACTCTTATGGCTGGCTTCTTGAAGCTTCTGCCAATGTTTATCATAGTTGTCCCAGGAATGATTTCCAGGATACTGTTTGCTGATGATATAGCTTGCATCAACCCAGAGCACTGCATGCAAGTGTGTGGAAGCAGAGCTGGGTGCTCCAATATTGCCTACCCACGCCTGGTGATGAAGCTGGTTCCGGTGGGCCTTCGGGGCTTAATGATGGCAGTGATGATTGCAGCTCTGATGAGTGACTTGGACTCTATCTTTAATAGTGCCAGTACCATATTCACCCTCGATGTGTACAAACTTATCCGCAAGAGTGCAAGCTCCCGTGAGCTAATGATTGTGGGGAGGATATTTGTGGCTTTTATGGTGATGATCAGCATAGCATGGGTGCCAATCATCGTGGAGATGCAAGGCGGCCAGATGTACCTTTACATTCAGGAGGTAGCAGATTACTTGACACCCCCAGTGGCAGCCCTGTTCCTTCTGGCAATTTTCTGGAAGCGCTGCAATGAACAAGGGGCTTTCTATGGTGGAATGGCTGGCTTTGTTCTTGGAGCAGTCCGTTTGATACTGGCCTTTGCCTACCGTGCCCCAGAGTGTGACCAACCTGATAACAGGCCAGGCTTCATAAAAGACATACATTATATGTATGTGGCCACAGCACTGTTTTGGGTCACAGGACTCATTAC
Source organism: Indri indri (assembly GCA_004363605.1). Classification (NCBI taxonomy): domain Eukaryota; kingdom Metazoa; phylum Chordata; class Mammalia; order Primates; family Indriidae; genus Indri; species Indri indri. The sequence continues at coordinate 105,251 of RJWJ010000068.1, forward strand.
TGTAATTGTTAGCCTTCTCACGCCACCTCCCACGAAGGAGCAGATTCGTACCACCACCTTTTGGTCTAAGAAGAGCCTGGTGGTAAAGGAGAGCTGTTCCCCAAAAGATGAACCATACAAAATGCAAGAGAAGAGCATTCTGAGATGCAGTGAGAACAGTGAGGCCATCAACCACGTCATTCCCAATGGGAAATCCGAAGATAGCATAAAGGGCCTGCAACCTGAAGATGTTAATCTGTTGGTGACCTGCAGAGAGGAGGGCAACCCGGTGGCTTCCTTAGGTCATTCAGAGGCAGAAACACCAGTAGATGCTTACTCCAATGGGCAAGCAGCTCTCATGGGTGAGAAAGAGAGAAAGAAGGAAACAGAGAATGTAGGCCGGTACTGGAAGTTCATAGACTGGTTTTGTGGCTTTAAAAGTAAGAGCCTGAGCAAGAGGAGTCTCAGAGACCTGATGGAGGAGGAGGCCGTTTGTTTACAAATGTTGGAAGAGACTCCGCAAGTCAAACTAATACTAAATATTGGACTTTTTGCTGTATGTTCGCTTGGAATTTTCATGTTTGTTTATTTCTCCTTATGAACTTAAGGATATGGTGAGACACTAACTTAAGAAAATACTGGTCTTTGGAAAAAAAATTATGTATGTAACTGTTGATCTCTCAGGCATTGTTTACGCTGTAGGTTTTAGCCAAATTTTACTTAGCAGAAAATCATCTATTTGCAAGACTTTATTTTCTCAGAGATGGATGAAAGTAAATTTACCTTCAACTTAAATGAAACAAAGCTTAACAGACTGAATTGTGCAAATGTGGTTTAAAATTTTGCATACCAAAGTAAGGAGAGACCAGTTATTCTCATAGAGCACTTAGAGCAGAATATATGTTAGGATACCATGAATAAGGTATACTGTCTGCACTGCCAAGTCTTGGCAAACCTTATCCTGAAGTAGATTTGCTCATTTCTAAGTTTTTTCTTTTGTCTCTGTAATCCCTACTACAACTAAAAAAAAAAAAACCTGAATTCTTAGATATTGTACAATCAATTATATACTGAAAACTTTAACTGATGTGCTGGTGTTGATACTTGTTTCAGGACAAGTTAGTTAGTTCGCCAGGTTCATTTTGTTAGCATGAGCCTATCTATGGATTCTGGATTCTGATTGCCAAAAGAAAGAATGTTTCCTGTAGGTATTTTTGTACTACCAGTATATGGAATGTTGGGGAAAAACTTTGTTCCAGGTTGTTTTTCTTTTTTCCTCCTTTGAAGTTTAAATGAACTATACTCAAATGCCCACCAAATTTGTGAAGTGACATGTGATTGTACTGTCTAATAATGATGGGAGAATATGAAGTGGTCTTGCTGGTGGTCCTTGTATTTGTCAATCATGTAAGTTTGTTCATATAGTTTGGGAATTACCAGCTCCCAAGCAGTGTTTGATTAACTTATGCTGAGCAGATCATACTCCTAATTTTCTAGCTTTGTTCTTGTTATTTGGTAAAATTCTTTATTAGTCTAATGCCTCCCCAAGTGGATCCAGCTGGAAGATATGTACAGAAACCTGGAGAAAAATTGACATTGCCTTTGTGCTGGGTTGCTCTGCTTCATTAGATTGTGATTTTGAGGTAGGGTTTTTATTTAGAAGGAAAATTTAATTCTGATACCATATTGCATTCTTGATAAGACTGGCCATCTGTACATAGCCTCTACATTTTTGTTGTTCTAGTGACTTAGAGCAGGAAGATGTTTGAGTACAAATTGGCCATCAGTAACAGAACTCAGTGTACACTTTGCTGTTGGAAGATTGTCAGTATAGTCTTTCTGTAGGATGAATAGTATGTTTGAGAGGTGCCATGAACAAGAACTCCTGGGATTAGTTGTTTGTCTTGTGGAGGGTATTACAGGACTATTTAATTATAGGACCCTCTATCTTGACACGTCTTGGTACCCAGTTACAGTGTCTGTGGGCAAGAATCTATTATTCATAGGCTATTTCCCCTTTGTGAGAACAGGGTACAAAAGATGTTAGAGAAAGGCTCTACAGATTATGTAGTTCTGTGTCCCTGTGTGCTCAACATTGTCCTTTGTCCTCCATAAAAAATGAAGGAAGCAAATTATGTATCTACTTTCTTTAGTCTCTGATACTTTTTAAATTGCATGATTTTATTAAGCTTGTATTCTTTAGGGAAAACTAATTTTATAGATAATTTTGTAGATTTTGAATCAAAACTCAGTCCTGATGACTTTAAATTTTTTGTAGTCTACAAACGAGTTTCATTATGGTGGGCTTGATTAGTCCAAAGTTGATTTTAGAAATTATCAGGTAGCATATTATCTTCCCATCTTCAGTAGGCTTTCTGATGGACTGAGTCTGTAGATGAAAAAGTTACTCATGTGTGAATAGCATGTATTTCTGAAGAGCTTAGAGTGCCTTGTAGAGTTTTTTCTCAATTTCATTCTTGAGGTTATAACATGGGGGCCAAATAGATAGGGACTGTCCTTTTCTTGTATGGAGGTTGAGGCTGTGACATGTCCAAGGTTAAAAAGTCTGTTTGGGAAGAACAGTAACCAGGTCTCCAAATCTGGACTCATGGTTTGTCCATGTTTTGCCCTGTTCTTTTCTCAGAGGAACTGTTCTTCCTTTGAGACAACCTTTTGGCGTTTGAGAAAGTAATAGGATCTTGGTTTTTCCAAATTGGCATTAAATTGTAGGAATTAAAATTTTCTTTGACCCTGAACACATTGCCATGTTAATTCAGCAGTGAGAATTGACATACTGGCTGGGCAGCCTTCCTATCTCTTCTGTATACAGCATAAATGAATAGGAGGTGTTTATGTGGATTTTTTTCCCCCTTTATTTAATGCTGAGTTCTAATAGTTCAGAGTATTAGGGTCCCCCCACCTTCTCTCTGCTGTTGTCTTAGTAAGATTCATGAAGTGTTATGTATCATCTTGGGTCTATTTGTGTGTATATAGCAGTAGGTCAAGTTTAGAGTACTAATGTCTGTAAATAAGGAATGACTATTAGCATATTCATTAGAACTGTTTATTCTTGCCAGTGTAAACATCACTTTATTTAGACTGAAGTCCCTGAAGCTTGTCCTTTTTATTGCTTCCCTGTAATAGATAATGTGCTTGAGTAATAAGTATGTGAATTGCGGAATGCAACTTCATTTTAGGGGCCAAACTTCAGTCTATATTTCATTAGAATGATTGTTCCTGGAATGATACATGGACTGTCTTAAGCTAGCAGAATGTTCATACTTTTTACGTTGACTAAATGTGTCCTAAATGATGGCATTGATCTCCAGACCTTAACGTGTATATTTTTATATTAGCTCAAGCTAAAGTTCAGAATTGACTTAAGAGTGATATTGACTAAAATAGTAGCTAAAGGTCAAAATGAGGTGAGGTCATTGGTCTTCAAAGGTAGAGGAAAATACTGTCTTAGCAGTTGTTAATGCTATCCCCGGTTCTTAGATTCTTGTCTTCTCAGGCGATTTTAGTCTGAAGATCTGTTGAGAAGGGCTTATTACATTGGTATGTAGAATGATTATTGGCTCTTTATGGGACCTCTAATTTCCATGGTCATCTAAGAATATTCTGTCCTGCCACCCAAGAGAGTAAACAATTGAGCCAATCTCTTCTTTTCCAGCTATTCTTTCCCCAGGGAGGTTATCTCTTTTTGTCTTTAGATTAGAAAAGCATCAAGCAATAGCAGTGGTGCTGTGTGTGTCCTTTGGCCTAAATTCAATAGCTCTCATCTCCCAGGGCTTCCAATTCACTTGGCTCAAAGGATCCGTTGTCTTTTTGCACAAAGAGGCTGGCCAGGATCATGTAGCCATAGCTGTTAGGGAGGGATGATACCCAAGAAATTAGCGGGGAAATTCTGTGAAACTCTGTGAAAGTTCACATTCGAAGACCTGAGTTGGAAGGGTTGTTATCCAGTTGTCTACCTTGAGGCTGAACAAGGGGTTAATAAAAATCTTGTCAGGGCAATTAGTCTTTCAGTTTATGTATTTGCAGTCCGAGGCTTTTTTCTCTGTCCAGTTACATGGCTCTTGCCTCTCTCTTTGAACACATTTAGTGTAGTCTAGGGGTTATTCTTTACCACCAGATAAACCGGCTGTGTTGTTACTATGGAAGGTTAGGTCCTTCCGTGTTCCCACTTGGCAGCGTTAGGCTTACTCAGTCCCTTGTTCTTTACGCCCATCTCATTTTCACCTGAGGTGTGATGACTAGAAAGGAACCACATGGGTATCCAGTGGTGACACCTCACCAATCCCTAGGTTTGGGTTGAGAGAATATGTATACAAGACCATTCCTGTTAAATTATGTGACTACAGTGACTTGCCAGGCCAAAATTTTCCCAAGAAATCAGAAAAACTGAGATGCTGATATGAACCTGGATGATACAGACATTAATAAGTTGTTAAAAGACAAACTTAGCTTAAAATCCACAGATGTAGATCATACTAATTGGATTCTAGAACTTGAAGCATCTTGGCTCTCAGCTAGTTTAAACCCCTCCCTCATTATAAATTAGGGTGTCAGTGAATAAGATCCAGCTTGTGAAACCCTGGTTTGATGTTAAGTATTGTAAAGTACAAATCTTTTAACACATTCGAGGTTTAAAATGGCTATTTGATAGTGATAATTTAGTAGAAAAATGCTTTTAGGGTTTAGTATCCATAAGATTCTCATTAGCCAGGTGCTAGGTTGCTTAAGTAATTTCAATGTTGATATCAGGCTGAGCAGACTTTACAAATGGGATACATTTCTCTGTGTGTATACCCACTTCCCATTTCCAGAGACACTGGTCTTTCTCTTTGTCTTCCTTCACATTCCTGCTTTTTTAGTTTTTCACCTGTTTCTTTCAACACTTACCAGATTCCTATTTTGATCTTTAGTCAGCTTGGTTCACTTTCAGGCATATCGTAGTATGCGAGAGTGCCGTTTTGCCCCAGTATTGAGGACTTAGTTCTAAATAATGATTCCTTAAATACAGTTTAAATACACTAAATTTCTTTTAGCTTAAAATGTTAATTCTTGAGGATGATTTTCTCAGACTTTGTGTTGACTAATATTAAAAGCACTAATAGTTCATCAGTATCTTATTCTCAGAACTCTGTTTTCAGACATGGAGAGAGCAAAAGTGAAAATTCGTACTAGTCCCTTTGGAATGATGGTGTCAGAGTGCAGAGAGGCCATGGAGTTTTGTTTTGAAGCCAAAAGGACTTGTTCCTGTAGTAAGTAAAGGTAACAATTTGGAACTAGTTGGCATATAGAGAAACCCTTAAACCCTTTCATACTAGTAGTAGGTATGAAGCTGCAAGTAATCTTTTGATTTTACTAGACTTGGTTGACTTAACTCAGGGCTGCAAATCGCTTTTCCTCCATTTAAAGTCACTTCTCTTAATTTGGAATGTTTTTGTCAAACTCTCCCCTCTGCTGGAATACTCTGGCTGTTCAGCTGCTTTGACTCCTGGGAGAGATTTAGCTGAGGTTCAAAGTAATTAAGAGGCTTTGCCCATGCTGAGTCCCACACCATTATTCACTTAGTCATATAAATATTTTTATTTAAACTTCTCTCTCTCCAGTGCCGGAAATAAGGCTTTAAACTACTGATTCACCTTTAAAAGAATGTTGTGAGAATTGATGTAATTTGTGTTTATGTTTCCATCTCAATTCCTTCATAAAAGGTGGGATTTAGTTTTTTATTTTGGGGTAAGCACCCCATTTATGTGGTAACCAACACCTGTAACCATTGGCATATAGTCTTTTACTGAAAAATAGGATTTGCTGTATCTGTATCATTACTAATCTCATGCACTTTACTTTTTAGGGGAGTACCATATATAATCTGAGGCTGTTGACTTAAACCAATAACCTTACCTTGTGTAACCACTCTTAAATTTGGTTACTTGGATTCACTGCATGTTTGAAACGAGGGATGCTCGAATAAAGTAAACAGCTGGAGAGCAAGTCAAGATAAAGCACAGTGGTCTGAGATTCTTAGTTAGTATAGGAGCAGTGGTTTTGCTGTCCTTGGAAAAGCACTGTACCGTAATTGTTGTTCGTGATAGTGAAGCCCTCCCCTCTTCAAGATGGTTTACGTTCAGTGAACTCTGCAATAAGGGAAATACATATTACACTGATTTTTTAACAATAGCACAAATTGACAGTAGAGATCCACAGCCTAATTTATCTTGGTAAATTCACTCTGTTCTCTAGTGCTGCTGGATAAAGAAGTGTTAGAATATTTACTTTTTTTATTGCTTTTGGACAAGCTAGTCTAGGTAATTTTTAAGGTTATCAGTGTAGCCTAGACTTCTGTAAGTGGAATGTTCGTTAATAACTCACATTTTTGTTGTGTAATAAATGGAAACTGAAACTAGGCTTATTGCTATTATTGAAATTCCAAATTGACAAAGGCCAATATATATGGTATTCCATACTATAACCAGCTTTTGAAATTTATACATTTGAATTAGTGCCTTCTGGTTGCCAGTATTGACTCCGCTAGTTTGCACCTTTCCCTTTCTTATTTGTTATTTCTCTTCTTAATTTTTGTTATAACTAGTGAAGGAAGTAAAAAAAAAAACCATTATATTTACATCCTTTATATGTGGCCTTTATTTAGGTTCAGTGAAACCAGGTAGCTCTATATTCGTGTTGCAGCCTAAATGTTATTTATTTGTCTTTGTTTCTTGTATATCCATAATAAAAATTTTACTTATATTCTGTGGTATTATTTTAATTTTGTTGTTCTTCCACTGTAGGTTTGGTAGGTGTATCTGAGAACAGATGAGTGACAACAGTTTATATTCCATGGCAGAAAAAAAGCTAAAGTCCATAGAAAGCACAAAATTGTGTTCACACATGTATGTATCCACATGTAGAAAGCACAAAAGTAGTAGTATTCTCAGTATCCCACAAGTGCCAGCCATAAAGCCCAGCAAGGTGATTGTCTCAGAGTTGTTATGAGGATGTAGTTTTGAAAGCCCAAGACAATATGATATCTAAGTTTTGGGTCCTAAATGTTCAAAGTAATAATTTGGTGGAGGGAGAGAATACAAGTGTCAATGCTGCAATTGTATTTTGGGGTTATTAGCTAAAATGGGGTCTGTGGGCTCTTTCCCACAATCTGGAACTAAAGAAACAGGGATAGATGCCTTGGTTTTTTGGTGAGTGGAACAGGTGACACACTTTTGCTTTAAGTTGTAGAGTCATTGGAGTTTTTTTTTTTTTTAAATCTTAAATCTTTAGGAAATGTTACCTCTCATCAGCAATGCCCCCAAACATGGACAAATTCACACTTTAATAGGGCAAATATTAATACCACTTGTTATTAATTTTTGTGTAGGTTTGTATGTGAGAGATGAAGTTACCTTTTTTTGTCCCTGTATTCCTGACTGCTTCATTTTAATAGAGGAGAATTTGGTCCAGGTGTTCTGAGCATCAAACTAATTCTGAAACAGATTTGCCAAATGAACTACTTTGCTTTTCACAGTGGCACTAGGAGTCTAAAGGATTCTTTTACTTGTCCCATTACCCTCTTCAGGACTAGATGAGATGAAATCTGTGAATGTGCGTGCAAAAGAAGAGAATAATGTGTTTTTTCTTCCAGTTGGCTTGGCACTTATCCTACCGCTTGCTTCCTCTGAAGAGTCCCTATTATCAAGCGTGAATAAATATCTTTGTCTTAAATTTTGCCCATATAGCAAAAGATAAAATTCATGGAATGGAAGAGAAGTGACTATCTTTGTTCCTACTCTTTTCTATTTTGTATATTTATCTTTTTAGGGAAAGACTTTGTCAACTCTAAAATGTCTAGAACGAAGATTATAGCTGGTGTAGACTAATGTGATATGTTTAAGAGGGGTTAAAACCTGAACATTTTGAGGGAGAAATTCCTTCCTCCAGCAAAAAGCTAGCCAGATGTGTATCTACATTATTTGAGAATGTGAAACCTCAGCCTCGGGGGAATGAGGGGAAAGAGGAGTGCCAGAAATGCAGAAAAAAGAAGTTGTTTGAGGAACATCCTTGGCTTAGCAATATGTGATAATGCAGAGCAGTTATAACCTGTTAATCCCATATATTATGTATTCTGTACCTTTAAATGTTTTTAAATTTAAATAGTTTATAAGAACTTTAAGAAAGATTGCTTTCTTAAGGTATTTGGCAGAAATATCTTTCATTTATAATTCCATGAAAAACGCTTTAATTAGCCTAGGTGAAAAGTAGTCCTAGCGGTGTAAATATGTATAATTAGAATTTTCTAATTTCACTGTGAGATCTCTAACTCTTGAGTGGCAAACAGATCAAGTCTTTTGCTCATGGACTTTTCTGTGGGGTTGTTAAAATGCAAAAGCTTTATTTTTTTTAATAATGACATATTACGTTAGTGTCAGATAATGGTATGGAATCTGTTCCCTGCTTCCCCCACCGTATTGCTTCAGTTTATAGATTGCCAGCAGAGTTCAGAAATAGAGCAGGGATTTACCCATTCTTTGTGTGGACATCCCATTTTCTGTTGTCCAGACCTATGTTGGCAATCACATATGAACTGCGTTATGCTTCTCAGTGCTTTTTTTTTCTTTTTTGATAAGACGGATATCAAAAATAGTTGCTGTGCAAAAGTTAGTAGTCTTCTTCAAGAAGAAAACCAATTCCTTTTCTAATAATATCCTGTGAAATTGCTTCATTCATTCATTCATTTTTAAGCCAAATGTCAGCAGAATACTGCTGCTTTTATCTAGTAATTTTGATATATAAGTATTAATGCATTTTTAAAGATGTCTACATAGAAAAATGTTTTTCCCAGTGTCCTGCCTATTATGCTTTGTTCAGATTTTCTGTAAGAGACCAGTCAGTGCACTGGGGATGTGTATTGTGTACCTGTATCATTTTAGTGTGTTAGGCATTGTAGACCAAATGTGATTATAAATGAAGTTGATAAACATTAATTTTGTTATTGATGAGTTTTTTGAATTGTAAACTGATTTCAATTTACTCTTCATTGTCCACAGCTTTTTTAATTTTAAGAGGTGACTAATCGGATCCATCTCATTGTACAAAGTTTTAGGTGTAAGCAGAAAGTAGAATTTGGTGTAAACCAGGTTACTTCCATATCGAAAGGAATATGATTGAAATTGTAGATTTAACATTGTTAATCATTCATGACATTCTAACTTGACTGTTCTAACCTACTGTGTACAATCTGATTTTTAAAATTGTAGACATGTATGATCTTGGTTTAATGTGTTTTTAAAAAGTGTTATTGTTTAAAACAAATGAAAAAAATGAAGCATATCTGCTAAAGAGCTGTCAGTTTTCATTACTGACTCTGTAAAATACACTGTTCTTTGTGTACTGTGTGTTATTTTGCCAGCTGCTGCATTAGCCTTCAAAAGTATTTGGAAACTTAAGATGAACTGCATTTCTTGCAAAGTATATTCCTTTCTGTGGTATTTTGTCCTGTAACTGAAGTATAGTAATTATTTTATGGAAATGTTAGCAATTCTGTACCAACTTTGAATAAAATGAAAAATTTACATTTCTGTGACTGAGTATTTTCAGTATGAACACGTCTACCCACCAAAATTTATAGTGTTTTGTGTGTCAGAGTTGAAGAGGTTTTACCTCAGTTTCTTTTTCTCTTGGCTCCTGAATGGTGTCCAGAGCATTTACCCTGCTGAGTATATGTAAAACACTGAGTGAATTAAAATGTTCTTGGTTTTTTCACTTCTAATTTTGAAATAATTTCAGATTACAGGAAGGTTGTAAGAATAGAGTGAAGAATTTAGGAATCATATTCATCCAGACTGACTGATAGTTAACCTGTTGCCACATTTGTCCTTTCCAATCATATACGTTTTTTCTGAACCATTCGAGAGAACCATTTGCAGACATCATTCCCCTTTACCTCCTAAGCATTTTGGGGTATATTTCTTACGGACAGTCGCTCATAATTATCAAACGCTGAAAAGTAAGTGATTTTTAATCCAAAGATACTCAAATGTTGCTGGTTCCAGTAATGTGTTTATAAGCTTTATTATTATTTTTCAAACTTTCAAAAGCTAGTTCATTGCATTTAGCTTTTATATGTCATCTCCTTTAATCTGTGGCGATTCCTTGGCTGTCTGTTATTCATGGTGTTGACATTTTTCAAGTAATACAGGCCATTTTGTGAATGTCTTTCCCCAGTTTGTTTTTATCTGTTTCCTCATGATGAGATTCAGGCTATGCATTTTTGTCAGGAATATAACATAAGTGATGGTATTGTGCTCAAAGCTTCATATTAGGAGGCAAGTGATATGTTGTCTCATTATTGTTGACATTAACTTTGATAGTTGGTCAAGGTCATGTCCACCAGGTTTCTCCACTGCCAAGTTACTATTTTTCCCTTTGGTAATAAGTAATTTGTGGGGAGACAGAGATTATATAACCTATTTCTCACCAAACTTGAATCCCTAGTTTAAGCATCCATAGATAATTCTTGCTTCAGTTACTACTATGATGGCTCACTTTCTAAGTTCTTTTGGGGGGAGCATACCAAACTCAAGAGCTTCCCCTTTCCCGTTTATTTGTACGAACTCATGGATTATTCTGTTCTGTAGGATATAATCCATTACAGCCATTATTTTGCTCAATCGTTTGCAGATTTAGCTGGTGGAACCCCTCAGGGTAGTTCTTTGTCCTTTGTGACATGTTCGTGTCAATTTTTGAGCACTTCTTACTTTCCAACGCAAGGGGTTCCGGGCCCAGCTTATCCTTTCTCTGCCCCAGTCTGGGGATTGGTCTGGGTGTGCGCATTCCTGTAGGGGTGTCCTGACTTCTGGGTCCTTTCAGTGTAGACAGCTAGGAAATTCATACACAGTCGTGCACCACACAGCGCTGTTTCGGTCAGCGACGGACTGCATATGGGATGGTGCATCCGTAAGATCATAATGGAGCTGAAACGTTTCTGTTGCCTAATGACGTTGTAGTGTCATAGCACAATACTGAACTGTGAGTTTGTGGTGATGCTGGTGTAAACAAACTAACCTTCTGTGCCTCCAGTCTTATAAAAGTGCACGGTAATGTCCTAGGCTATCCCATTCATTCACTGACTCAACCAGAGCAGTCGCTAGTCCTGTAGGCTCATTTATGGGAAGGGTCCTTTACAACAGGTATATGTTTTATGCCATATTTTTACTGTACCTTTTCTGTGTTTTGATATGTTTGGATACACAAATACTTAACCACTGTGTTACAGTTTCCTACAGTATTCGTACAGTAACATCTGTATCTGTACAGATTTGTAGCTTAGGAGCAGCAGGCCTAGGTGTGCAAGGCTGTGCCATCTAGGTTTGTGTAAGTATACATTGTGATCACACAGCAACACAATCACCTAATGATGCATTTCTTAGAACGTGTCTCCGTTGTTAAGCATATGTGCTGTCCACAGATGCCTCCCATTCTAACCCAACACCAGAGGCTTCCTCTTAGCCTCACCCCATTCTGTTCATATCTTCCTTCTCTAGCAGTGAGAAATCTGCTGATAATACTGACACAACTCATTTTTCCCAATCCTACAACTGCCTTGTAATTAAACAAAATTTTTTTCATGTCAAAAAGTCTTTATTTTACCTCATATTTGTTTGAAAATTTGGCTGAATTTAGAATTCTAGGTTGGAAATCACTTTCTTTGAGAAGTTTGGAAGCGTAAGACCATATTTTCTAGCTTCTAGTCACTGTTCTGAAATTTCACAGTTAATGTGCCTTTTCTTTCCCTGTAGCTGGCCCGCAGTAGGCTCTTTCGGTTTGGCGTCTCCTGATCGTCTCTGCTCTCTCCCCTGTGGAACACCTTTTGTTAAGCTCTTGGACTTCCTGGAATGGTACACTTAGTTTTGTAAGTCTTCTCTTTTTTATCTCTTTTTGCTCTTCCTAGGGGTGTTTCTAAACTATTGAGAATTTTTCAAAAGTTTCTATCAGGTTTTTAATTTTAAGAGCTCTTTTGTTCCCTGAATCTTTCTTTTTTATAGCCTCTCGTTCTTGTCTCATAATGCTCTATCTTCTGAAGATACTGTAGTCGCCTTCTCCCGCATTGTATGCTCCAAGATAGTTTTTTCTGTTTGCGTTTTTCATTTTAAAGGCTTTTCTCTGATGTGTGCTGATCCTTGGTTGTCTGCTTATATTTAATGGGGTGAGCAAAAAATGAGCGGAATGTGTGGGCGGAGAGTGCCGGCATCATGGCTGGGTCTGCACAGCCTGGCTGTTTGTTGGAAAAGTCCTGTGGTATCTTTAAAACAGATCAAGTTCCCCGAAGAAAGTTCTTTAACTGAAGGGTAAAAGTTCTTGTGCCATAATTCTGACAGCCAAATGGAGAAAGAGTGCAGGATCCCCAGCATTCGGTCTGTATTTTTTTCTTAATCTCGTTTTGGTGCAGTTACCCCCACAGCTGTGCATGTGTCCTTCAATCCAGAGACTTCCTTCTCTTTTTTCTACTCTGGAGAATAACCTCCAGATGCATATTTATGCATCCAGGGATCCAGCTAATCCTTAAACTTTCGACTGCTTCTGTTTTTATCTTAGTCTCACTTCACCACCATTTTCAGAGGTGCCCGCGTTGGTATGATCAGTTCTTGATTTTCTTACTGTTGCTTTTCTCCATCTACTTCCTTTCTTCCAAAATTTTATTGCTGTTCCTTCTTTTCTGTCTCCCACATTCTTGCAGGGTTGTACCTGGAAAAGAAAACCCAGCATAGTATATATATTTATCAAAGCATCATGTTGTACACCTTGAATATATACAGTTTTTATTTGTCAATTGTACCTCAGTAAAGCAGAAAAAAATCCGTTACAGTAGTTCTAGTAGGTTTTCAGGAGGGCACACAGTTAGATGCTTGTGTTGCATCCTTCACCTTGCCTGGAAGTCCTGGTGTCCACTCTTCACTTAGCCTCGAAGGTTGAAATTTCAGAGCCTTTTGCTCGTTTCTGCCTTTCTCTGAAAGAACACGTTGACTACGAGCAGCACAGTTGGAGTCTTAAAATTCTGCCTATTTCTAAGTGCAAAACTATGAAGATTATTCACATTTCAAAGGGGGCTTAGAAGCTGTATTGTTGATTTCTTTTGTACAGTGCACGAATCCCACCCATCAAAGTTTGCTCCCCCCTGCCCAGAAAGTGTCCTGCTGTGTTGCCCTGGCTAGAGTGCAGTGGCACCATCATAGCTCACTGCAACTCCTGGGCTCAAGTGATCCTCCTGCCTTAGCCTCCCAAAGTGCTAGGATTATAGGCGTGAGCCACTGTGCCTGGCCCATCAAAGCATTTTTAGTATGATATTTATTTAAATACTCAGTCCATCCAACAACACAGATGTTCAGTGTAGTGAGTACAGTTGATTACCATCATTCATGATAGGTAGGTTCTATAAATTCACCTGGAACACTGAATTAGCGAATACTGAGTCATTGCTCCTTGACCGAATGGTCAGTTTTCCTTTGAGCCTCTGGTCATGTCATTTTTGTCAACTGATCAATATATAACTTTGTTTTCTGTGTATTTCCGTTTAAAGACACCATGTTTACTATACATTGTTGATTCGTTAACACGGAGCTCAAGACCAACAGCACTAAATAAAACTCATGCCTGAATGAAGCTTATCTAACACATTTTTTTCTCCCTAAGGCACATCACGGCCTTGCGCTTAGGAACACAGCACTTCATCACTACACTCAGGAGCCATCTTAAACGGTGAGATTACCACCAGAAAGCACACAAATGCGAAAAACATGGCACTAAGTAGACTGCGAAAAGGACACTTGTTTATAGTATGAGAGCTGAAACAAAAAGGCCCAGTGTTGCCTTGTTCTGCCTCGGCTGGGAACACGCTCAACCGGCGACTCAGATGTACCACCACTCTGCACGTGCGCCTGTCTGCAGATGGCTGCAAACTTGCTGGGAGGTGGATTTGGGGGTTGCAAATAAATTTTAGCAAGTAGGCAAATTGGCACATACGGATTTTATGAATGGTGAGATGTAACCACCACTTATAAAAAATAGAACGTTATCAGCCCCCCCACCCCCAAGAATGCTCTTTCCACTTTCAGAAAGTTACCATTTTAAGCAGTTTTCTTACCCAAATCTGTCTCTGGCTTTTACTCCCAAGTTCTGCCTCTGAAGTGTTTTCTTTATTTGAAAGTAAATATTGAAGATAAATGTATTGTTAAGTCTCAGAATCAGGCTTAACTTTCTCTGTCGTCAGGGGTGGGCAGCATAGGACATGGGTTTCAGACCCTTTACCATCTTGGTCTTTTGTTCTTTTCTGGGTAACTTTGAGGTAGTTGAGGCCCCTTTTTGTATGTGGCCTCCAAGTTGAATTCAGTCCTCCCGGGTAGACACTGCTGATGTTCGACTATAGTAATGAGAGAGAAATACAACAAAATGAGGACTGCCATTCCCTTGGGTTTGCTCCCCTTCCAGTTGTAATCTGAAATCTCACTGTCACTCCGTAAGGTAGACCCCGGTAAAGTCCTGTTTACATCGGCTTGCTGACTCAGTTTCCAGAAGTTTATCATAGTTTTTCTGAATCTGGATTTAGTTGAACATGTACTACATGCTAGGTTCTTTGTATCTCCAGCATCTAGCAAAGATGAGTAAGAGGCAACCTTGGAGAGATTAGTTCGGGGAAGGGGACTCCTAAACAATTACACACTTGCAAGATGTGTGTGGAATGAGAGAGATACATGGATTACAGAGGAAAGGTACACTGCTAGAAAGTCACTGCATCTTTTTTTTTAAGACAGCTTTATTGAGATATAATTTATATATAAAATTCACCCATTTGAAGTGTGCAATCCAGTAGTTTTTAGTTTGTTCAGAGTTGTGCAGCCATCCCCACAATAAATTTAGAACATTTTTGTCACCCAAGAAAGAAGGTCCATGACCATTTGCAGTCACTGCCCATTTCTCCCCACCCCCCACCACAGGCAGAGTCACTCACCTGCTTTCTGTCTCTATATATTTGCCTATTCTGGACATTTTTTCCCCCAGTTAGAATGGCTTTGATTAAAAAGTCCAAAAACAATAGATGCCAGTGTGGACACTTTAAAAAATATTCCTCCTGTCTAACTATATGTGACTAACATCTCCCAGCCCGCCTCCACCCTAGCCACCTAAGCCTCTGGAGACCACCATTCTGCTCTCTACGTCTGTGAGACCAACTTTTTGAAATTCCACGTATGAGTGAGATCACGTGCTATTTGTCTTTCTTTGCCTGGCTTATTTCACTTAACGTAATTCAGGGAAATGCAAATCAAAACCACACTGAGGTATCCTGTCTTACCTGTCAGGATGGCTGTTATCAAAAAGACAAAAGATAAGTGTTGGCAAGGATGTGGAGAAAAAGGAACCCTTACATACTGCTGGTGGGAATGTAAGTTAGTGCAACCATATGGAAAACAGGATGGGGGTTCCTTGAAATACTAGAAATAGAACTACCGTATGATCCAGCAGTCCCACCTCTGGCGTCATAGCTGAAGGGAATGAAATCAGTATATGCAGCACTAGTCACAGCAGCTGAGATATGCAGTCAACCTAAGTGTCCATCAGTGGGTGAATGGATAAAGAAAATGTGGTGTCTATATACAGTAGAATACTATTCAGCCTTAAAAAGAACAAAATCCTGTCATTTGTGACAACATGGATGAACCTGGAGAACATTATGTTAAGTGCAATAAGCCAGGCACAGAACGACAGATACCACATGATCTCACATGTGAAATCTAAGAAAGTAACGGACTCTTGATGGATGTATTTATTCCTGTAATTCCTTTGTGTTTTTATACCCCTCCTCTTCCCCGCTCTTCAGGGTAGCGCAGTCCCTTAGGTGCCTTCCTCCCGAGTCGATGGACACGCTTTTGGTGTGTCGTTCAGCAAAGTAGCAAATGTGTCTCTTGCCAAAGCCCATGTTTGTCATTCTATCAGGGCATAATTTTAAAAACTTTTTTTTAACTCTGTCAGCTAACTGATATTTTTGCTGAACCTTGTCCGTGTTTAGACACAGGACCTACGTAGAGTTTTCTTATCAACCTTTTGTCTCTATTGTCTAAGCGTGTTGTTGACTCTTCCCTCCCCTGGTCTTGTCATTCCGGTGTGGTCTGCCCTGCACCCTGGGGCACTGAGCTGTGCAGAGGGAGAGCGGTCAGTGAGACAGGGCACTCGGTGATGTCTCCCTGATGCCTGCTCTTGCTGTCCGTTTCACACACTTTGGCATTTTGTTTACCTGCTGCCATAGTAACCAGGACTCTTGGCAATCTTCCTGTTTCCCATCTTTTATTCATCTGTGAGTACATCTGAAGGAGGATGGGGAGGATAGAAATGGAAACCTTGCAGCAAGGGGACCGTGGGCTTCGGAATGTCCTCAGAATAGCAAGCATGGGTACTTCAATTTTTGTGCTGTTTCCAGCTGATGAAGTAGTATTTACAACAAATAGCCATCCACTGGGATTGTCATTTCTCCATTTCCCATTCAGGGAGGACTCCAGTGAAAGAGTGGAACTTCTGTGTTCCTTAAATTAGGGTTGGAGAAGATCATTTATTAAAATTCCTTATAAACTGCATTTCAGCCAGAATTGTTCATTTTGGGATGATGAGAAGCCAGCTAACTTCCCACTAGAGTGTGGTTCTCACCTTTGTTGGCATCTGGAACACTTTAAAAAAAAATCTTGGTGTCTAGGATATTTGAATCCCCAGGTCAATGGAATTGAAATAGCTAGGGTGAGATGCAGGTGTAGGTAGTTAAGTTTTTGGGGAGTCAAAAGTTATGTGCACATATTTGACTGGACAGAGGGTTGGCACCCCTCACCCCTACATTGTTCAAGGGTCAACTAGCCTACTGTTGACTGGAAGCCTTATTGGTAACAGTCAATTAACACGTATTTTGTATGTTATATGTATTATATACTGTATTCTTACAATAAAGTAAGCTAGAGAAAAAGCAAGATTTTTCAGATTGTTGCAAATTTTCAAAAAATTTTCCATTTTATTGAATAAAATTTGCATATACGTGGACCCATGTAGTTTAAACCCATGTTCATGGATCAATTGTATATTGGTTCCTGTCTCTTTCTTCTCCTCCAAGCTCCCCTACTTTTTTTTTTTTTTGAGGCAAGGTCTCACTTTGTTGCCAGGCTGGAGTGCAGTGGTGCCTTCATAGCTCACCGCAGCCTCAAACTCCTGGGCTCGAGCCGTCCTCCTGCCTCAGCCTCCTGGGTAGCTGGGACTATAGGTGAGTGCCACCACACCTGGCTTCCCCTATTTTTTAAAGTCTTTTGAAAACTACCTGTTAAATATTTGTTCAGTACCTACTTCATAAATGTTATCAATGGCCCATTAAATGTGATTCATAGGCAAAAGGCAAAATAGAGCAGTTAAGTGTTCAAAAGTGTTTTCTATCTTTGACCTTTAAAAAGCCTCTATAAGTTACTTTTCTAGTCACTTCAAGTTAAGGTCCATCTTGGTAAATAATCATGTTTGGACATGTATTCCTGTATCTTTATGTTTCTTAGTGTTCCAAGCTTGAAAATTTTTATTCCTTACCTGGAGGACTACAACTCGTGATTCAACAAGTTCTGGAGCAAAAGGAGTTCCCTCGAATCAAAAATATTTGATCAAATGGTTGCTGTGGGACCAGTTTAATGGTTGATCTTGCAGCTGTCGGTAGGCAGGGCTGGCATTTGGCACATTTTGAGGTGGGTTGTTGTCCGCCGTCTCCTTCCAAGGTCTGCAGGTTACAGAACTTCTCCACTTCCCTTGAATCCTCTACTGTTGAAAGGTCAGTGCTCACACATGTCCTTTTTCAAATTGCTGTGAGAATCTCCATGCAGAGTTTCCAGGGACAATCTCTGCATTTGAAAATTCAAATTTCATGGAAATTTTTTAAAAGGAAGTAAGTCTCGGAATTAAGATTCAGCAAAGAATGAGAAAGGCTTTTTTTGCATTTCCGTTTTCACAGGTTTTGACAGTTTTCTGTCCTGGCTTTACCTTCCCTGAGTCCTACCTGCTGTTGGGGGTTGCATGACTCTGTATCATGGGGAGGGCAAGGTGTAGGTCGATGCTACATGCCAGTAGCATGTTGTGGACTGTGTGTGTGTACGATTTCCTGGTGGGCTGGGACAGTGTGGTAGTGCTAGCTGGGTGCATCCCAAGGCTACTGGCTTAAAGCTGTCTTTGCCTCAGAGTCTAATTTACAAGATAGTTTTGTTGAGTTTCTCTTCTGGGATGGAAGTAGGTTTCATCAGATTAAACATTGGTCATTAACCAACAGTGTTTATGCTACTCCCATGAATTCTTAGCTTGGATAACCTTACCGAATGGGAATTTTATTTTGGGGGCAAGTGGAGATGCCCTTCTTCCTTTTGTTCTTCCTACCTTTTTGCTCTCATCTCTTACGATAGAAATTTTCCCTATTAGAATTGAACTGTGGTTTTCAAAATGTGATCTGAGGACCCTTGAGCTCTCCAGGGACCCTTTCAGGGGATGGTTGTGAAAGCAGCAGAGAGCAGAACAGCTGGAGTGTTCGTATAAATCCAGTCAGCAGCATTAACTTTTACTGTATTCTTCACCACCAGGCACTTGCAGTTTTCAGAAGAGCCAGTTTCACTTGAGAGTGGCCTTCAGAATGGTGGATGGTACCAGGATGGTGTTGACTTCAGTCTTAGCAGGGGCTGTGGAAGTTGTGCAGTTCAGCCTCCTGCCCAGTGCAAACGTGGACAGTGCCATCCGGTATCTGTTGCTGTACTTAAGTGATGGGAAGGCCCGCACTTCACAAGGCAGCCTGTCTCATTTTGATACAGCTGTATTTTTCAGAAATGTGTTCTTGTTTACAGATTAAAGCTCTGTTTTTCTGTAATTTTTACCCTTTGATTCTAGTCTACCCTTGGGGTCCAATCAAAATAAAACAAATTCATCTTCTGCATAGTAGCCCTGCAAATATTTGAAGTTAGCTGCTGAGGTTTCCCTAAGTTGTCTTTTATAGGCTAAACACTGTTTGTTTTAGTAATTAATAACAATAATACTATCAAAAATTAGTTTTAATTTTTTTCTAGGATTAATTTTCTTTTTCAAAGTACTGTACTGTTTAGTTAATTTTGGGGAGATGGTACTTTATCTTACCTTACCAGCAAATAATTAGAACAATGTAATTTTAACATTTATATTTATTTGTGTATTTAAACTTGATGTTTTTGAAATGCATGAAATATTTAGTGTTTACTTTCACTGCTAGATGAATTCTGGATCTTTTAAAAATACAGTGTTGGTATTAACAGCATTTTGGTACTGCCTGAAATAAATAATAATGCACTAATATTGCAATTTTGCTTCAGTATTGCAGTGAATACCTTGGCAGTGAGCTTTGTCATATACAAAGTGGTTTTAAATTATATTAGAGGCCAGGTGTGGTGGTTCACGTACTTCAGGAGACCGAGGTGGGAGGGTCGCTTGAGCCCAGGAGCTTGAGACCAGCCTGCGCAGCATAGACCCCGACTCTATAAAAAATAAAAAATACTTAGCCAGGTGAAGTGGCATGTGCCTGTAGTCCTGGCTTTCTGGAGGTGGAGGCAGGAGGATCATTTGAGCCCAGGAGTTCGAGGCTGCAGTGAGCTATGATTGTGCCACTGCACTCTAGCCTGGGCAGCAGAGCAAGACCCTGTCACTAAAAAAAAAAAATAATAATAATAATAATAAATTATATTAGAGATAGGAGGAAACTTCAGGGTTCTTTGAGAAAAGATAGGAGTAAATCAGCAAGAGACCCTCTTAGGGAGGGGAGGCACAATTGACACACTCATTCATTGAACCGCTCTTTGTTCAGCAGCATCATTTGTTCCATGACAGGGACTGTTTTAGACTTTGGGAATCCAGCTGTGTACAGGACAGACAAGGGTCCTTGCTCTCCTGAAGCTTACATTCTGGTTAGCGAGTGAATACTTGGCAGATTGCCATAAGCACTGCTAGAGGTAAACGAGAATAACATTAGGAGTACCTGAGGTGCGGGGGCACTTTTGGGTACTGATGTCAGAATGGGGGCATAAAAAGAGAGACTTTCATATATATAACTTTGTATGCCTCCAGGAGATGTTGAGAATTGCAATATCAGTGTTTATGTGGAGCTTATAGAAACAAAAATTAAGAACCGCTAATTTAGCAGATGAGGAAACTGAGGCACAAGTGTAAAATCGATACATTTTAACATATCCGGAGTTGTATAACTCATTAGTGAGTGAGCCAGGACTGGAATCCTGTTTTCCTAGTTTCCATTCACATTCATTCATTGTTTTTTGTATTTTTTTCAAATGAACGTTTTCAGCCCCTCAATCTGAGCCCCACCAAAATTGTGTTTTATTGACATACTTGATAAGTTAGGGGAAAGTCTTGGGAGCTGCTTTCAGATGGGATGGGAGAAGCCCATAAGAAGTATGCACAACTAATCTTAGAATAGTTTGAATTAAATATTTCAAAGACCTTGTAAGTGAGAATTATGGCAGCAAGATCGTTTGCTTCCGGTAAACCATATGCTTTTACAAATTGAACATTGTGCCGGATTGAGCAGAACTTAGCACTCCCCCCGCCCCACCAGCCTAAGAATTTTATTTAAATAAATATATCTGTAGATTTCATCAAATGAGGAGAGTTGAAGTTGGCAACCTGGGTTGATAAAGGAGATTAGGAACTTGGTTGATGGAATGGGGAATTTGTAGAAGCAGTTCTGCGCCCTGTGGCGAATTGAACAGCCAGGCTGATGTATTTGTTAGGTGGTGCCCCGTGTGTCTACCTGGTGACCCGTCTATGGGGAATTCACCCCCTTTACCTCAGTCAGTGGCTCAGACTCGTTTTATTTGTGGTGCATTTCACGTTGAGTGGATTGAGGCCCTGCCAGCTTCTGTCGCAATGTGGAGCAGGGTTGGCTAGGTAGTAAGTAGTTCAGGATTTGGGGCCATAGGGTTTCTGTTGTAATTACAGATCTACCATTGGCATGAAAGCAACTACAGGCACTGTGCACGTGTATGAATTGGCTGTATTCCAATAAAACTTTATTTGCCGAAACAGATAGTGAGCCAGCTTTGGCCCAGGGCCTCGGTTCACTGACCTTGCTTTATTGTGAGGTCAGGTATATGGGACATGTTTAGCAACCCTAACAAACAAGAAATATTTTTGCTATTCCTTCCATTTTTTTTAACTTTTGGGTAATTTGAAATTACAGTCAAATGAATGTGGCTATTCAAAGAATGCAGTCTACAGTTTGACCTTGACATATCAAAGTCAAACAAAATGCATTTTGATATTTTCCTAAGTTACATTCTTGTTAGGTAGCCTTTCCCCTTTGACAGATGTAAGAAGAAAATCTTTTTTTATTTCATAAGCTCTTACTTCAGAAGAGAGTACTATGTTTTGTAAACAAGAAATATTGAAATATAGTCCTTTTTAATCAGGCAAAACTGAAGTTAAAATTTATTGGGATAGCTAATCATTAGAAGACTAATCAGTCAAAGTTTTTTTTAAAAAATCTTACCCATTCTTTATTTGGATAGACTGTTCATCCACCTTATTACAAGTTAATTAATGTATGCCAGGTCAAGAAATGGCATTTTTAATGAAATGAAATATTATCCTGCTGTTAGTAATGAGTCTCTGCAGATACATGGAAATGTGTTTGTGAACTAATGAAATTGAGAAGAATTTAGTCTCCTTGTGATTGGAACCGTATAAGAGTGTGTTTGATACAAGCATGAGGAGAAGGGAAGAGATTTTTGGCTTCTGTTTTTATTGTCTTCAGGAAATTTCCGTTTTATCTTAAAGTTGGTTCCATATATAAATAAACAAAACAATTCACTAAGAATTTGAAAAATCCTTAGTGGGCTGCAATATGAAATGAAAGCAAAAATTTCCTTTGTAAGCCTTAGGCTAATGCTTAGTGCATTCATACCATTTTAGCAGCATTTGTCTGAAAGGAAATTTATAAAAGTTGGTGGATTTTTTTTTTTGGTTGCCATATGCACACTTAAACTTGTTCTGCAATTTTCTTTTCATTTGACCCCAGATGAGCCTCTGGAAGGTAACCTTTTGTTAAGTTCCCCTTTGCGCCTTAAACTCTCCTTGTTTGCTTGCGTCCTTCACTTGGTCTTTGCGAAGTGCCCCTTGTCTTCCCCGAGACGTGCCTCTGGCCCCCTCCCCGGCTGTCTGGGCCGCTCTCCTTTTCCTTGCAGCAGGCCCTCCCCTCACTTCTGCCCCGTCACGACATCTCTCAGAGGCCCAGTCCCAAATCTGTGAATCTTCTTGGCTTTTTTTTTTTTTTTTTTTTGGTGAAGATTAAATATGTACCAGTAAAACAGACCAGACCAATGTTGGGCATATGGCGGTTGTGTAGTAAATTATAGTGGTCATCCTTGTTATTTTAAAAATCCTACATTTTATCTTCTTGACTGGTTCATTCTCTTTTAACTCCTAGCTTGCTCATGTATGTTCTCTCCTAAAACGCATTGCTCACACTTGTCCCTGGAGCCCTGGTGCTTTCTCCTTGTCACCGTTGCTTTCACACCTCTGCCATGGAAACCTTGGCCATCTACCTTCCAGCTCCATCCTGGCTCCATCCCGCCAAGTGCCCATGCAGCCACCACGGTGTGGTTTTTTTCTTAGTCTCCCTGTTCTACCCCGTGTCGCTCTGGAGGCTGCCTCTTTTCTTTAGTTTCTGTGACAGGCAGCCTCCTCATCTTCCTTGTCCTGTATTGTGGGTTTCCTCTTTGCTTCTCTGACTTTAAGTCCTATTGTCAGGCCCCCACGTTTGTGCCCCCCTAGGATCTGTTGTTCATCTCTTTTCCTCTCCCCTGCCCTCAGTGATCTTACCTCCTCCTCAGGCTTTGGCTGGCCTGTGCAGACGACTGTAACGTGCGTTGCTCACCCACCTGTTTTGAGCTTAAAAGTTTATATCTTAAGAGGTCAACCTAGGGGATCCATGGGCATCTCAGACTCAGCATGTCCTAAACCAGACCTATCTCTTAACTGTCCTCACCAGCCTGTCCAGTGCTCCACTTAGCTGTTGGCAACAGTACCATTCTCCAGCCACCAGGTTGGGGTGCCGACCTTTGCCGCATCTTGCCCGCATTCTCCACATTGCATTTGTTGCATTTTTCAGATTTACCCTCATAAAATACCTTTTCTTTCAAAAATGTTTTGTGTATGCATGTGTACTGAGAGATAATCTGGAAAGAAACTCATCGAAATGTTTAAAGTCGTTTTATCTCTGGATGCGGGGATTCTTCACGGTTTGGGTTTTTTTCGTAACAGGCTTATTACTTACAGACCGTTGTGCCACCCACAGTCTGCCGTCTCAGCGCCCCTGCCCTGGACCTCATCTGCTGGGCTCCTGGCCACTTCCGTGCACACGCGCTGCTTGCCTTTGCGCCTTTACTCAGTGCCATCCATTCTTTGTATCTCCGCTCACCATTTTCAGGGCTCCTTTCAAGTAAGCTTTCCTTAACTAAACACTTCTCCAGCTGAATGTCCTTCTTCCTTCCAGGAGCCCTCTGGTCCCTGTGCCATCGTCTGTGTTCTGCCTTATGGTCACCTTACCATGTGTTTTTGCGTTACGCCCTTTATTAGATTGTAAGCCCCATGAGGGCAGAGATTGGGTCTTACTCGTCGTTTTCAAACCCTTTTGGTTACAATCTCCCAATTTTTCTTTGGGGGACAACCCCTTTTCCCACTGATTGTGGTTTTGGTGGGATGGCAGTTAAGGTGTCCTGCCAACAGGATGCTCCTCTGGAATTTGAATTTCGAATCGTGGGATACAAGGACTGACAGTGATTGGCACTGATTCAGCCTGGCGAAGTGCTCTGAAGAAGCCACTCGTTGGTTCCTGCCTCCCAGATCCCTGGAGCTGCTCTGGTCCCTGAACTCTCCAAAGCCTGGTTCTTCAGATATTTCTTCATATCTGTGAGCTGTCTCATATCCTTACAATAAATGTCTGTCTCTCTCTCTTTTTATTTTAAGTTAGCCAAAACCAGTTTCTGTTGCTTTTACCCAAAGATTCCTACCAGTAGAGCTGTTATGATTGGAACTGACCAGACTTAATCTTTCTAGTTCTTATATTGGTCCTGATGGTATTTTTTCTTTTCTTTAAAAACGAAAACAAACAAACAAAAAAACAGCCAGAGACTGCCGCTGCTTTGAAACGTACGATAGAAGCCCTGATGGACAGAGGAGCAGTTGTGAGGGCCCTGGAAAACCTGGGTGAACGAGCGCTGCCGTATAAGATGTCCATGCACAGCCAGCGGCACAGTCGAGGCGGGTAAGTGTCCTCGTGAAGCGCTCGGGAATGAAAAGTACACTGTTCGTCAGTAGGAGAAACTATCATAACTTCACGGTCAGCTCCTCATGGTGCCCGGTGTGGTGCACGCACATGCCCTAGCAGTGTTGTGTTGCTAATGGGATGCAGTTATGCTGGCCCTAAATAGATTATAATTAGAGCACAAAAACAGGCCAGCCTCCGAGCAACAGGCTGAAAATCTCTTGATTGTGGGTAGCTTTTCTTACCAGCCTAAGCAGTGTTTTCCCCTGGCATTTAACTTTTGCCTTTAGAACACATTAGTGAACAGTGTTGTCCACATACTAGACTAGCGCATCCGTTGTAAATATCTAGGTTGCAAACTGTGCTGCTTTTGACTAACGTATATAACCAGAGCCTAATCCGCAATAGAAAAATGGTTTTATCTACTCCAACTAATGGTCACAGTTTTCCGTAATGGAATTTTTTCTCCCACTGTGTACAGCAGCTTCCTCAAACATACGGCAGGGGTTTGATTCTGAAGTAATAACTGTCCTTGTAGAAGTTCTTCGAGAACAATACAGAGTTGGTTTGAAGCTTCTGTAAGCCCTAATGGTAGCTTTTTTATACCCGTGGTTCTGATTTGGGGGAAAAAAATCTCACGTTAGGTTTCGTAGAAGTAGGTGTTAGAGAAGATGGGAATCGGTTTTTAGTACGGTGGGGAAAGTGCAGGAGTAGAGAACTCAATCCTCCCTCAGGTCCTCAGTGGCTCTGCATTGCCCCGGCAGTCACTCAGTGTCTCTGATTCCAGCTGCTCCAGGCACTGAACTCGGGTGAGCCTCCCCCATCTGCACCGTCAGGGGCCCAGGCAGGAGAGTCTCTCAGCTGTGCTCTGTGGGCAGAATGCTGCTTTTGGCCACGTGGAGCTAGTGGTCTTGTGCAGGTGCGGTGCAGCCTTGGGGCCCCGAGTGGAGTCGCGTCTCTCCCATCCAGGCTTCCTTACTGCATGTAAACCTTCCGCCGCACGTTCTGCACATTCCATCTTCTGATTGCTTCACCTTGTTTTGTGCTAGTGTTCAGCTTCTCGAGAACACCTCTGAAGAGAGTGCCTGCACGTTGCTAGGCAACAGGAAATGCAGTGGCTAGGCTTCTTCCGTAGGCTTAACAATGAGGGATGAGTGAGTGTGTGTGTGGGGAACGTTTCTTTCTTTTCTTTTTGTGTAACCACAGTGGGTTGGTTTAACAGCAGGGCTATGAATTCTTTTGCCCGTTTGTTTAAAGAGCATATAAAATCTGGCCACCTTAGCAAGGTTCTTGGATGGAAGGCACTGAGTGAGGAGAGAAGAAGTCAGGGCCCTCATCTACCTGGTGCTTGCAGGGTGTCCGGGAGGGGTGCTTCCTTTCGTCCTCTTTCCAAGGAGAGGATATGATTTTGCTGAGGGCTGGCGTGACCAGCATCCTAGAATTTGCACTTCTCACAAGTACCTGGATAATGATGGTGCCACTTGTCTGAGGACCACACTTTGAGAGCCAGCGTATTAACTCATTTAGTTTTCAGGCCTCTGTGTACCGTGCTAGATGGTTGGGGTAGAGAGCTGCTGTTTCACTTTTCAAGTGGAAAATTCAGGTTCTGGAAGAACCCCCTGGGACTAAGCCAGAACTGCTGAGCACACTGGCCCTGCATTCTGGCTTCCTGACAAGGGCCACGTGCCTCACCAAGGACTATGTGACTGTTGCGTTCACTTCACTCATTGATGTTTGAAGACCTTATTTCTGGTCCTTTTACTTCAGACTCCTCAGCAGAGGAGAAGCAACGTTCTATATTACATGTGTCTATTATAGACAGACACAGAAAGGTGGTGCCCCGCTGCAGTGTGGGAGGTTCACGGTTTAAGCTCGTTTTTCTGGCATAAATCAATGTCTGGTATTTATTCGTTTAAGGTTATGTTTTAAAAATTCTGGTCCCTGAAACACTATTGCTATAGAGCTGCTCCACCAAAAGAAAAAGTGGGGTGTGTGCGATGTGGAAGACTTGCATGGTCTAATCCCTTATAGCAGCGGCCCCCAACCTTTTTGGCACCAGGGCCTGGTTTCATGGAAGACAGTTTTTCCACAGACCGGGCCCGGTGGGGAGGAGGGTCAGGTGGTGATGCCAGCGATAGGGAGTGGCTGTAAATACAGATGAAGCTTCACTCGCGTGTCGGCCACTCACCTCCTGCTATGCACACCTCCCGCCTTTCCTAAGTTTCGTGGAAGACAATTTTTGCATGGGGTCGGGGAGGGACTGAGCTCTGCGGCCCTGTCCCTAATAAGCCTGGGACCGCTACTGGTCCTCAGGCCTGGGGCTTGGGGACCGCAGCCTTGTAGAGATTCACAGTGCACGCTGGCACGTGCATCGGCCTGTTTGATGGGAAGTCCTTCAGTAAGATCCCTTTGTTTATTAATTTTATTTGGCCATGTTGCCTTTGGTTTTTGTAACCTCCCTGAATATGCTCCACAGTGACTTTGGGAAATGAGGAAATGAGGGGCCGGTGTAGTTTCGAGTTACCTGGATAGGGATTTGGAATTGAGTGGTGTGTCCAGACGTGTGTAGTGTGGAGCTTGAGGTTTGTCTGATACTCTCTTGGCCTCAGGCAGCCCCTCCACAGCCACCAACTCAGTCTTGTCCATTACCAGGCTTTTTGCTCACTTGGCAAATTCTGTGTGCACGTAGCTGCCAAAGGTGTTAGAAACATTTATTGAGTGGATTATGTGCTGTGGTGTGCACGGTGCTCACTTATTTGAAATGGTTGGGAAGAAACAGCGGTCTTGTTGGTTATGCGTTTAGTATTCAAAATTTTGGCCCTTTCCAGCGGCCCTGGAGGCAATGACAAGTGTCTGCAATTTTGGGGAGGCACTGGTCTGACGTCGATCCTGACGCTGGTGTAAGAGCCGGTGTTATGGCTCGAGCGAGCCCGGGTGCTCTGAGAATGCAGCTTCCATTAGGGCGCTGTTGGTGTCATGTGTTTAATGCTTTTACATTTTATGGGGAGAAATGGTATGTCCTCGTTGTATCGCTAGGTCTCAGGTTGTTTCTTGGGATTGTCATGGTTCCTGGTCTCAAGGAGTGTTTCAGTCTAATCAGGGAGTTGGCTACGCAGTGCTAACCTAGGCATCGGCAAGAGGTGTGAGTGAAGGTGCCCAGAACAGCAGGGCGTAGAGCCAGGCCTGGGGCTGCGTCAGGCGTCTCTGTTCCAGTTATTTCCAACATGTTGGGTGATAGCTCCACCGTTCTCTCATCCCCACTTCCTCCCTCCAAGCCCATCCCCCCCACCCCTGCCCAGTAGGCTGGAAGAGAGAAGTAGGTAGGAGAGACCTTGCTGCTCTTGGGTTATCCGAGAAGTCTTCCCAGAGCGGGAGGGCACATTTTGGAAGTGGCACCTGGTATTTATTATTATATCAAGACTGTTACCAGTTTATGCCAAAAATAAAAATATAGTCATTTAAAATATTAATTTAGTCAGTCTCCACTTTAGAAGCAGGTTATGTTCCAGAAATTTGTCTGTAAGTCTGTTGTTTATAAATGGGAACTTATTTTCCCATTGGAACAACTTGATGGTTAAGTTCCCAGTCTGGTCCACAGAAATTTACTTCATTCATAATCTCTGAGGGTCAGTAGAACTGGATGAGTCATTTATGTACAGCTGAGGATGATTTTAACCTTGTTTTAAAAAATGCTGTTCTGTTCCACCTGGCAGGAGAATGGGGCCTGGGTCGAGTCACCCTTAGAGATGGGGACAATATCTTAGACATCTGTAACTTACTAACATGATTTTTCTGTTTTCCAAGGGCAATCCTGTCCCAAGTCAGCTGTCCCCAGGTGATGTGAATTTAGGAAGAGGGGGCGGGGCATTCACTAGATACCCCTGCTGCTGCATGGCCAGGTCAGGGATGCTGGGTCTTGGATGTAAGATTCTGGCTTCACTCACCACTGTTGTCACCAGGCAGCGTCTGGAAACCCCTTGAGCATGACCTGGAGCTGAGGCCTCAGAAGGCCTGGGAATCGTCCCCAGCGCTGGATTGGCTTTGGTCTCCTTCAGGCCCCCAGGCTGTGTCCCCTTTGTGCCTCTGAGTGCTAACCTCGATATCCTCTGGAACCCGTGGGAAAGGCAAGGGTGGTGTGGAAAATTTTTACTGTCTGAAAGGGGAGGATGTCACCTAGGCAGGAGGGAGCAGCGGGAGTGGAGGCTCATTTAGCCCCTTGCTAAAAAGGGGCAGGCGTTTTACTGAGTCGTAGTAACAGTCACCCTGTGCCAGGACCACGTCAGCGTCTTACTCTGGGCTGCACGTTACGGTTCTCGTTCCACTAGATGGGTTGGGCTGAGGCTGCGAGGGAACTGTAGAAACAGCGGTCCGTGTTGCAGCCTTGGGCTGTGCTGGTGTGTAAAAGGATGCTTCTGCTGGGGTTTGACTCTTTTTCCCAGGTCCGATTTTACGGCATTGAGATTGGGCTGACTTCCGAATGCCTGTGTGTATAGGAACTCTTAAGTAATGAAAGCAGTTTTTCTCACCTGTTTTGCACCTTCTTTCCCTGTTGTTATCTGCTTTAAAATTTGGGTGGGTGCTTATAGCAGAGATCTACTGGCCTACATATAAGATACCCTTCTATTTACGGGTAAGCAGGATGGTAAAAATAACTGGCTCCATGGTGAATCAGTGGAATTTTACCGACTCGCTCCCCAAATGTGTCTGCAGCTTACTCTAAGAGCGCTGGCACCCTCTCTAGAGGAGATTGATTCTCCTCTGTAGTTTTCCCGTTAGCTAACATTTCCATGTTCTCGTGCTTTCTGCCAGCATTAAGTCAAGGCCAGCATCCTGACCCCGTTCTTGTGTGTAGGTGCTCTGCGCTGAGTTTCAAGGCAGGACTGCTGTGGCCTTGGAGGTTTCTTTTTAGTGGCAATGCCCCAAGATTTGTAAGGATTCTGCATCAGGTTTAGTGGTTTTTAAAATGTATGAGAACCAACAAATAGAAAAAGAAATGGGGCTTTTCCATGCGGAGGGTGCCTTGGTTTGAAAGCCTGAATCCAGCAAGGTTTAACCGAGACGGTGTAGGAGCTGGCATTCAAACAGATCTGTTTTCTATCTTCAGAAAGGCTCAAAGATGCTTCAGGGCTGCAAAGCCCCCTCCCCCACCCACTGCGAGCCACTGAGCGCTTCAGTGGAAATTTCCACTTGTCTGCTGGGGGAAGGGGAGGGTGAGGGAGACAGACAAAGAATATAACTCAAATTCAAGCAAGCTGTTTTTATGGAAAACTTGTAAACAGAGGGTTAAGACAAAAGTGAAATTAAAACAATACAACCTTTACATTTAAGAGCATTACAAGAAAACACACTTTTTCCCTTGACTACTAGTGGAGTGGGGTGGGGGTTGGAGGCCCAGCAGCCTGTCTGGCCTGTGTCTGAAGGTGACTGGGTGTGTGGGGAGGGGTAGGACTGCAGGGGAGGAGCAGAAGGGACCCTGACAGCTGCTGTTTCCACACTGCATCTGCAGCGATGCCGCGTTCTTGGTGGCATCCTTTTCCAGCATTGGGCACCGTCTATCCTGGGGCAGCCATTTTTCTGGTTTTTTTCAGATCTGTAGGGGCTTTTGGTCACGTAGTGGAGAGTTTTGTAGCGTGAGAGTATCTTAGGAAAGACAAAGGAGATTAATTATCACCTCGAAGACCATGTGGGCAGGTTCTACCTGGGAAGTGGGTCCCTGTTGCTCCAGCTTCTGAACGTCGGTATCTGCAGGGAGAGCTGCGATAGTGCGTGGACCTTCCCTGCCCCGCCTCCTTCTTGCCCCTCGTCAGTCATCTCCTTACTTCCACCTCTGCGGAGTTGGGGCGCATAAAAGCGAAGTGCTCTTCTATAGAAAAGAGAGATGCTTGCGTAAAGCTGATACCAGCCTCGCAGATGAAGTGATTCTGTAATTAGCACCACACGTGGGAAACAGACCTTTGACAGTAAACACTGCCGGCTCGTGCCCAAGGCAGTGGTGGCGCCTACGTGAACCTGGCTGCCTGCTACGCACAGCCCTTTCGCTCTTGCCGTGTAGCGTGTGGTTGAAGGTGCTGGGAATGTGCTGTATAATTAGATTTTAGACGTTTGAGCTGGGTTTTTCAAAATGATCTGTCCACTTACTGATTCAATCACTGATGAGACTAAAAATGGGAAATGGAAAGCTAGCTATTTGCAGAACTTTATTATTTTCTTATTAGAATATCAGCTTTTGGGCATGTCTAGGCAGTTGCAGTGCCATCAAAATTCTTAACTGTTCCACCTTGAGTGAGGAGTTGATCTTGAGGATGGAGATGAGAAAGAGTCCATGTGTGTTAGGACTTGTGGTCCTGTGTTTTGGTTCTGCCTATCTTGGTTAGGAGAAGCAGCAAACATCCATACCACCTTGTGGTTGTGGAAGCCTCTCGATCCTCCCTTCCCCTAGGGCTGGGAGGAAGGTGGGGCCGAGGGCTCTCAGATTCCTGGGAGACACTGAGCCTCTCCTCTGGCCCCTTCCCTGGAACAGCAGCTCCTCTGAGCCTCAGGATGGTCTCTCCATGGCCACCTTTATGAGGATGGAGGGAGCAGGTCTCGGGGTTCTGAGGTCATTTTTTCAACCCAATTTCCATTTTTGTAAGTCTCATGTGGACCTGCACTGTCATGGAAAGAGGTCCTTGCAGGTGTCAGAAGCAGCGTAGCTTCGTAACTCCAAGGAGGTTGTTCTAGGCCTTACTTTCTTCATGTGTAAAAATGGAAATGCAGGGCTGTACTCTGTGCTGTTGCATCAGTGCAGTGTCATCCTCATTCCTTGGGTCGTCTGTGGTTAGCGAAGCCCAGCAGTTGGGTGTCTGTGATGGCCCCGTCGTTGCCAAGTCTCCCGAAGGAGTTGGGGGTAGGGGTTGTTGGAGTAGCATGAGCCTGGGTTTCTGCTGCACAGAGGCTCTCGGGACTCTCTGTGCAGTCGGACCATGTGCTCCAGGAGGGGAAGCTGTGTGTGCCTCATCTTCTTAAGCCTCCTTCTGAGGTTTGCCCGTAGCAGATGCTCCTTAACCAGGTAAGTTTGCCCAGTTAAGTAGGTAGGAAAAATAATGTCTACTAGAAGCAACCAAGAATTGGTTGAGTCCTTCCTGTGTGGGAAAGCCATGATGGACCATTAATCTGTGTGCTTGCGCCACTGTGGCAGAAAGTTTGTCCCGGACTTCGGCTCTGTTCTATCAGGGCCAGGTACGGATGGTTTGGTTCCCTGGGAGAAGAGGTGCGGAGGTAGGAGGTTCACCTTTCCACAGAGAGTGGTGAGTACAGAGAGATCTGCCCAGCTCTGAGCCACTTCCCCCTTCTCTGTTTTGGTGGTGTTTCCTTTTCGTGTGAATTTCCACGTTAGAATAAGGAGCCGGGGGAGTGGAAGCAGATTTTGCCCTGGTCAGCCCGGGCCCCGATCAGCAGGTGATAAGTGTGAAGTGAGGGTCACAAGCTGTGGTTGTGGGCACAGACCCCACGTGCTGGCTGGTGCTCTTGTTCAGGCTGGTTGCTAAGGAGTGTCACCACCAGTAGAGGGGCATCAGTGGAGGGGCATCAGAGTGGGGAAGAGTGTGAGGTGAGAGGGGCTTTGGTAGCAGTGGGGCAGCCTTCAGAAGCCTGTACAGCCCAGTCTTAGGATTTCCAGGTCTTTCTCTGAGACTTCTCTTTATCTTCGAGAAACCAACGTGGTGGGTGCGAGGTAGCAAGAGGTGCGGTGGACAGAGAGCGGAGCTGTAGAGTCTGGAGTCCAGAGCTTGACGCTCTCTTTGTGCCCTGGGGAAGATCAGTGCCCTCTTGGAGCTTCAGTTTTCTCATGAGAAGGGGTTGGACTGCATCATCTATTCCCAGCACTTCCATTCTATGACTCTGGAACCCATGTGGTCCCAAAGCCGTCCGTGGCTTCTTGTGTGCTGGAGTCAAAAGACCTGCTCTGTTTGAACCCTGGTGATGGCCGCTTAGTAGCCGAGTGAGCTTGGGCTGATGACTTGACCTTCCTGAGTCTCTCTTCTTTAACTGCATTGAATTGCAGACTCAAACGAGGCGGCACTTAGGAAACCACCGTGGGAACTGCTGGGGGAGTCGCAGTCGCTGGGGGAGGCTGCTGGACGCAACCCAGCGCTGGACACCACCGCCTCTCCTGCGTCCCCAGTGGCCACGAAGAGCGGAGCTGCTGCTTCTCTCTCGCCCTCTCCTCAAAGCTGTTGGAAAGATGTGAGAATGCTTTGGAAATTAGAGAGTCCCATGTAAGACACTTCTTTCTGAGTTTTGAACTGTGAGGTTTCTGATTTATCCGGCCGCTAGTTTCTGTCCCTGGATGTTCTTTTTATCCTTATCACAAAATGGTATCCAGAAGCTTTGGGGGTATTTGTGAGGATTATTTGGTGAGTGTGAGTGTGTGGAGAACGCTTTTCAGGGAGACTGTAGGAGGATTGATCTGTGGGCAGCTGAGTTGGTCGTTGGCAACAGTAAACACACTTTTGCTTACAACATGTTTGGACTCTTGTGCTAGCCCACAAAAATGCCTCTTAAACCTGGGACGCAGTTGAATGGAAAATGGAAGAAAGCAATGCTTGTTGTTAACAGTATCATAAGTAAAACCAACAAGCCCCAGAGATGATACTTGAATAAGTCGAATACTCGAGTGCAAAGAAGGGCAAGCTTCAACTCAGGGGAACAGGAGGTGCCAGTGGACTCCTGGAGGCAAGGACTTGGAGCACTTGTAGGGCTGGCCATGGCGATGGCTGGGTTATTGGATGCCCCGAGTGTGTCCGGCCCTTGCTAAGCACGTCCATCCATGGTAGTACCGCGTGATACACGGCATCTCACCAGCGCACTGCCGTCAGCACGGGCCGTACGTGGAATAAAGCAAGAAAGGAGGACTCTCCCAGGGAAACTAGGCAAAAGGCGGTAAGGTGCCAGGAGCTGAGAGAGAACGCACGTGTGTTCAAAGACAAACTGCCTGCTGTAGATGTAAGTGTCGGCAGAGGGTGAAGTCATGATTTGCTGTGGTAGTTTGGAAGAACATTTTGACAAATTTACTGAGTGGAAGAACCCATGGATAGATGGGAAGGAAGACATGCTGGAAGTTCTGCTGGGCGAGAGTCCCCTGCCCTGGCCACCAAAGGGAAAGTGTTGAGGGCAGGGTGGGGGGATGTGTGTGGGTAAAGGCTGGGGGTTGGCAAGGAGGATATAATTTGAAGTTGATCACACTTTTTTTTTTTTTATTGTTTGTTGTTTATAGGGGTACAGATGTTTAGGTTACGTATGTTGCCCTTGCCCCCCCTTCCCCCCAAGTCCCAGTCCCAAGCGTGTCCATCTCTCAGAGGGTGCGCATTGCACCCTTTGGATCACACTTTTTTAAAGGCTCTATTCCAGAGCCTTGCTCAAAATAACGAATCAATAATTAAATGATGAACAAACGAGCAGTTCATGAGTTGGGTGTTTGCAGGCCTGTTACCTGCTATATGGAGTAGAAATATGCAAGTGGAATTAAACCTCAGAAAATTTGGCCAGGATGGTGTGTAGTTTTCTCAGTAAGCCCAAGTGGTGGTCTCATTGGTGAGCACACGTGCAAGTCACTGCCTCAAGAAGTTGGTGAGATAGTGGCGTTTACACCATTTTACTTCCTTTCCCAGGGAACCTGGGGCTCTTCATCAGCTGTGGGGCTCCCTTCTCGTCCGCACCCACACCAGGCCACTGCCAGGTCCTGCCTGTTCAGCTTCCTAAACAGCAGCTGTAGAGAGGTGTAACTTACACAGTGTACAGTTTGATAAGGTTTGACATTCGTGCACACCTGTGAAATCACTGTCACGATCGTACACATTCTTCACCCTGGAGTTTCGTCCTGCCCCTCTGATCCCTCCCTCCACTTGTCCTTCATCCCAGCAAACCACCCATCTGCTTTCTTTCACTTTAGAGTTGTTTATTTTGACTTGCTTTTTCGACTTCACACAATGGTGTGAGAGCGATTCCCATGCAGTAGTAACTGTACTTAGTAGGTACCTGTGTGACCATTCTGTTTTTCACTTCCAGTACAGCATTCAGTAAACTTATGTGAGCTTCTCAACACTTTATTATAAAATAGGCTTTGTGTTAGATGAAGTTGCCCAACTGTAGGCTAATGTAAGTGTTCTGAGCACATTTAACATAGGTTTGCCTAAGTGATGCTAGGTTAGTGCATTAAATGTGTTTCAACTTTGGATATTTTCAACTTAACGATGGGTTTATCAGGACGATGGGTTTATCACGACATAGCCCCACTGTAAGTCAAGGAACAGCTGTGTTTTTTAGAATTTTATATAGATAGAATCAGACAGAATATACGTTTTTTACCCTAGTTTCCCTCAACATAATTATTTTGGGGATCCACCGCCATGCGGGGATGGGGGAACCTGTGACCTTGACCACATGTGGCCTTCCGGATCATTAAGTGCAGCCTTTTGACTGAATCCAAATTCTACAAACGTTTGGATTCAGTCGAGGGGCCGCACTTGGGGATCTGGAGGGCCACATGTGGCCCCAAGGCCGCAGGTTCCCCACCCTTCTGTATGCTTATCATTTTACGTGTTGATGGATATCTGTGTTGATTCCGGTTCGGAGTTGTCACGGGTAAAGCTGCTGTTAACATTTGTGTACAAGTTTTGTGAACATGTGCTTTCAAGTCTCTTGAGTAAATACCTGGGAGTGTAATGGCTTGATCATAATGGCAGGTATGTGTTTGTTTAAGAAAATGCTAAACTTTTTTCAAAATGATTGTGTCATTTACATTCCCACTAGCAGTGGATGAGAATGCCAGTTTCTCAAAATCCTCGCCAGTGCTTGGTATGTTCAGTTTTTTTAATTTTAGCTATTCTAGTAGGTATCTCTTTGCATTTCTCTAATGAGTACTGGTTTTAAGCCTCTTTTCATGTGCTGCTTTGCCATTGTGTATCTCGGCGGAAATGTCTGTTCAAATCTTAATGCCCATTGTTTTAAAATTATTTTTTTTAATTAAGTTTTGAGAGTTCTTTGTATTCTAGATACAAGTCCTTTATTAGACATGTAATTCATAAATCTTTGTGGCTTGTCTTTTTATTCAAAGAGCAAGCAGTTTTTAATTTTGGTGAAGGCTAATTTATCAAAAGTTTCTATTATGAATTTTGCTGTTGGTGTTGTTCCTGTAGAATCTTTGCTTAAGACCACAAAGGCTTTCTCCTGTGTTTTCTTCTAGAAGTTTTATAGCTTTATGTTTTACATTTAAATTTGTGTTTCATTTTGAGTTAATTTTTTATATGGTACAAGTATGGAGCAAAGTTCACTTTATTGCCTGGATACTGGATAATTCTACCACCGTTTGTTGAAGGAACTATCTTTTCTCTGCTGAACTGCCTTTGTACCTTTGTCAAAAATGAGTTGTGCACATATGTGCGGTCTCTATTTCTGGACTCTCTTTTCTTTTGATCTATTTGTGTATCTTTACATGAATGAATACCATACCGTCTAGATTACTACAGCTTTGTTATAAGTCTTGAAATCAGGTGATGGTGTTAGTCTTGTAACTTACATTTGTCAGAGTTGTTTTGGCTGTTCTGAGTTTGTTGTATTTCCGTATGAACTTCAGAATCAATTTGCTAAGATTTTGATTGAGGTTCTACTGAATCCATAGACCAATTTGGAGAGAGTTGACATCTAAATTGTGAGTCTTCCTACCTATGAACACAATATATCTCTCCATTTATGTAGATTTTCTTTAATTTCTTTGAGCAGTGTTTCGCAGTTTTTGATGCACAAGTCTTACGTACCTTTTGTCAGATTTATCCCCAAGTATTTTATATTTAATTTCAAGGTCCAATTATTTGTTGCTAGTTTTCAGAAATAAAATTGATTTTATATCTTACAACCTTGCTAAACTCACTTTTAGTTCTAGTTCTTTATAGATTTCTTCATGTTTTCTCTATACATAAGTATGTTGTCTGCAAATAAAGACAGTTTTGCTTCTTCTTTATCAGTCTGATTCCTTTTCTTTTTCCTGCCTTATTCTGCTGGCCGGAGCCTCCAGTGCAGTACTGAACAGAAGTGACAGTGGCTCCTTGTTTGTTCCCAGTCTTGGGGGGAAGCATTCAGACCTTCACCAGTTGGGGAAGTGTTATAGGTTTCTCAAAGATGCCCTTTATAAGTTTGAGGAAGTTCCCTTCTATTTCTAGTTTGCCGAGAGTTTTTATCAGGAATGGCTGTGGGATTTTGTTAAATGCTTTTATTTGCCTTTGTTGAAGTAGTCAGTATGGTTTTTCTTTTTTAGTTTGTTAAATGGTGTTAAACCAATCTTGTGTTCTTAGGGTAAACCATACTTGGTCATGATGAATCGTCCTTTTTATAGTGATAGTCAATTGGCTAAAAGTTTGTTTGGGACCTTTTAATTTATGTTCGTGAGGGATGTTGGTCTGATTTTTTTTCTTATAATGTGTTTGGTTTTGACATAGAGTAATGCGGGCTTCATAGAACAAATCGAGACATGTCTTCCTATTACCTGGATGAGTTTGTGTCAGAATTGGTTTTTTATTCCTTAAATGTTTGGTATAATTTACCAGTGAAGCCATTTGGGCCTATAGTTTTCTTTGTGGAAGGGTTTTTAACTAGATTATTTAACTTCTTTAACAGATACAGGGCTGTTCAGGTTATCTTCAGGTATCTTCTTGAATAAGCTTTGGTAGTTTATATTATTCAAGGAATTTGACCATTTTGTCTGAGCTATCAAATTTATTGCAAAAATTGTTCTTAATATTCCCTACCGTCCTCTTAATATTTGTAAAATCTGTAATCATTTCACCTTTCTCATTCCTGTTGCTGGTAATTTGTGTCTTACCTCTTTTTTCCTGATCAGTCTGGCTAGAGGTGTATTAATTCTATTCATCTTCTCAGTGAACTAGTATTTAATATTTGGTTTCATTGATATTCTCTGTTGTTTTTCTTTTTTCTGTGTTAGGAGTTTCTCCTCCATCCCTCCTGCTTACTGGATTTAGTTTGCTCTTTTTTCCAGTTTCTTTCCTAGGTGTTTAGTGCATATAAATTTCCTGCCAAGTATTACTTCAGTGGCATCCCCAAATTTTGATATATTGTGCTTTGATTTTCATTCAGTTCAAAGTACTTTTCAATTTCCCTTTTGATTTCTTCTTCGACCAATTGGTCCATTGGTTATTTAGGTATGTATATAGTTTCCAAGTATTTGGGGATTTTCCCAAGATCTTTCGGCATGACTTGAGTCCCTTTAGATTTGTTGAGACTTGTTTTATGGCCCAGAATACTGTTCACCTTGGTGAAATGTTCTGTGTGCACATAAGGAGAATGCGTACCCTGCTATTGTTGGGTAAAGCGTTCTATAAATGTCAGTTCCAGTTGGTCGATGTTGGTGCTCACTTTTTCTGTATCCTTGCTGATTTTCTGTGTAGTCGTTCTGTCCGTTTGTCGTTCCTCTCTGAGAGAGGAATGTTAAAAGGCTCCAGCTGTAATTGTGGATTTATCTATTTCTCTGTTCAGTTTTCTTCTTACTTCCTGTTGCCGAAGCTCTGTTATCTGGTGCATGCACGTTTAAGATTGTTGTGTCTGCTTGGTGAACCCACCATTATGTATTGTCTCTCTTTATCCCTGGTAATTTTCTTTGCTCTGAAGTCTACTTTGTCTGAGATTGCTGTAGCCACTCGACCTTTCTTTTGATTAGTGTTTTTGCTTGATATATATTAAATATTTTTCTGTCCTTTTGTTTTAATTATTTGTTTACTCAAATGATTTTCCCACTAGGCTTGGCTAAGAGTGAATGGTCCCCAGGACATTTTCTTAGAAGTTTTGAACCTGCTTTGCTCTTTGTATGGATTTACACGCGATGCCATGCCTTTTCTACTAAGTTTCTTTCTTGCTGAATTCGTTCCTTTTCAATTTGGTTCTCCTGTATTCTATGAAAATTCCACATTTCACACTAACGCCACCACTGTCCAAGATTTACCCTGGACCTTTTCTGTGTTAGTCTCTGTTCAGGGTGCAGGGGATGGCAGCAGAGCCCGTCTTCTGCGGCCATTATGTTTTAGTGCAGCGACACAATAAACAAATGTGGACGGTGCCCATGGTGGCAAAGTGCTGCGGGGAGCACAATCAAGGGTTGAGTGAGGGAGCTGGGGAGTAATGGGGCTCGGCAGGTGGGGCAAGGGGGGAGCTGCTTGAGAAGTGGTCACAGAAGGCCTCTCTGAGAAGGTGACATTTGGACAGAGAGGTGGTAGAAGTGAGGGGTGCGCTGTGCAGAACTTGGGCAAAGAACATTTCCGGCTGAAGGAACAGCGAGTGCAGAGGCCCAGTGTGGGGATGTGCCTGGGCGTCCCGAGAACGGTGTGGCTAGAACAAAGCAAGTGGCGTCAAAGATATCTTCACCAGCTAGAATGGGGCAGAGTTTTGGAATACTGCGCTGAAAACTGTCCTTCAACCACATCGTCCCAAATCAAATAGTACAAGGGAGGCCTGAGCTTTTCGATCTGAGAGGAGGGGTGGGCAGGGAAGAAGGTGCTTCTTTCTTTGTGTCGTCATCAGCTGACTGCTGCTGGAGTGGTCCAGTGAGCAGAGTGGGCGAGAGTCTGCTCTGAGCAGGTGAGCGTTCAATTCTTTGTCTTACCCAGGGATCAGGTAAAATTTTTTTTTTTTTTTATTGTTCCTCATTAGTCTTGAACATACAGGGTAGTCTTAGATGAGTCCTGTGCCTTTCTTACTTAATCTTTTCCCTTATTTGTGAAGAGGGGCTCATGGTACTTGTCGTATCTCTTAGGTACATTAAGTCATGTATAAAATCCTTTGGAAAATTAGAAGACTATTTAATAAATGTTTTCACAAAAAAATCACCTGATGGTTTGGAAAATTCAGTGTCATCAGTGGGTTAGAAAATTCTGTTCTCGCACCCATGATTTCCCCATACTTTCTAATATTCCCACTGTATGTAGTGTCACGATGCTTTTCTGCTGTTTGGATTTTTATTTTCATGAGAAAAATGGCAAAGGCCGTAGGAAAAGGGAGATTGGGCATACTACTGCACTTCTGTTTAGCTGGTCTGCTGGTAGTTTGTTTGGACCAGGGTGTGCGTGTGTTTGTGTGTCGCTGATGTCTGTCTGGGAAGAATAAATGGAAACATTGACCAAAATAGTAGAAATAAATGTTTCAGAATGTAGGCATTCACAAATTTTTATTTTATTGCAGGTATTTCTTGGTGGATTTTTATGCACCAACAATAGCTGTTGAAAGCATGATGGAGCACTTGTCTCGAGACATTGATGTGATTAGACCGAATATTATAAAACACCCTCTGACCCAGGAAGTAAAAGAGTGTGAAGGGATCGTCCCGGTCCCACTTGAAGAAAAATTATATTCCACAAAGAAGAAGAAGAAGTGAGAAGATTCAGCAGCAAAGCCCTGCATTTAATTCTGTCCCGTTTGAGCAGCACGGGTGACGTGAATAGTTTGCAGGCGCGGCCTTTATGTGAGCGTGTGTGGCAGGTGTGGCTGATTTTCCTGGGATATTTTTAGCTCTTGGTCCCCTTTGCTTGGGGAGGTGGGGGAACTGCCTGCTGAGAACTGCTCTGTAATCTGCTGCCAGCAAATCACTCTGGATTTTGTTTTCATTAATGTAATTTCTCTGTCAGGACTTGCCCCCTCAAAACAGTAACACCATTTTGAAGAGCAAAACTGATAAAACTGCCTGGGATTGTGAGCTAGTCATCCAGACTGTATAACGTGCAAAAATAAAACTTGAAGACTACTGGATTATGTGGGCAGCTTTTGCTCAGAGTAATAAACCTGATTGGAGAAACTCTGGGAGGTGTTTTGTCTCGTCGCCTGCCCCATCGTGGCACACTGCCAGGGCCTCGCGGCTCCAGGCAGGCTGCGAATGCCAGCAGTGGGTGGGAGGTATTTCCCGGACACCTGCTGGAGTTCAGAGACGGATTGGGGGGCAGGTGGGGGTGGGTCTGTGCCTTGACCACTGGCCATTCTACAAAATCAGTATGTTTTTTTTCGCTTCCATCTCGCTTGTCTTTCTGGAGAGATGTGTGTGTTCTGGGGCACTTGAGCTCTGGCATTACTCCCCGTCATTTCTTTGCCTGAGCACCTACTGCCTTCTCTGCCCCTCAGCCCCAGGCAGGCCTCTTTGAAGACGCCACCTCCTGGCAGTGGCTTAGCCTGTGGGATGGGTGAGGATAAGGTTGGAACAGTCACTCGCATCTCCTCCTCTGTCTCCTCAGGGCTAGAGAGTTGGGAAGACTGGCCCAGCCCTTCCACCTGCCCAGGGGGTGCCCTGCACAGCGTGTCTGTCGCCAGCGCAGGTGACGGAGCTTCTGAGCATAATCTGTGGTGATGTTGATTTGTACGATCAGGTCACCTTAAAGCAGGAAGGAGCCAAGAGACCTGGGCTCTGCCTCGTTTGTAACCACAGCAAGACCAGAGGATGGAGCGATGTGCGAGAGATGCCCAAGGAGCCAGGAGGGCCCAGTGTCCCAGCTCCTGGGCAGCACCGCCTCTGTACAGCCACCTGTCTCTGCACCGCGTCATCAGTGTTGTCACTCTGCTTATCCCGAGCCAGGGTGTATCCAGCTTTAACTTTCTGCAGAGGCAAAAAGCTATAAAAAGTCTCTCTAAAGAGCAATAATTTAGTAAAGAGGGTCATTAGGAACCATAAACTGGAAATAAAAGGGCTAAAGTGAGATTATCTGGGAGAATTTGCTACTTCCTGTTTTATTAGGAACTTCCTGAAAGCACATGGCCTCAGCCAGCGCCCGAGAGAGCAGCAGCTCTCCTGGCAGATGCCTACATCTCCTGGGACTTGCAGGTGCCATCTGAGGAACGTGTTCCATTTTCCTCGGAGGTTATTGAGTGCCTGCTGTGTGCCACATGCTGGGCCACACACGCTTTGTTAGCCTCATTCAGTCCTTTCGGCAGCCCCATGAAGGGAGCATTGTTACCTCTGCTCTTCGGACCAGGAAACCCACTCAGATTTGACTTTGACCCCGTGGGTACCAGGTGACAGCTGGAATCTTGAACTGGGGACTCTGATGCCATCTGGTCTTTTCTGTCTGTCCTGTAACATTGAGGTTGTCTTTGCCCTCTTAGGTTAAACAGGGCACCAGGTGTCTGGGGTGAAGTGTCACTCAGGTAGTGGCATTTGTCCTCGTGGCCGAGTGTGGCACTGGCACTTCTTTTCCTGCCCTTGCTAGTCCCTGAGAAGACGATTGACGCCATTGGGCATTCCAGGTCACGCGGGTGTTCAGAATCCTGTGGCACAGTTTAGAGAGCGTCAGGAAGGAGGCTGGCTAAGTAGGACGGCGCGCAGCGTGCCAGTTCCCCTCCTTGGAAGCTCCAGTATAAAGCCACTGGCCTTCCCCTCTGAGCTGCTGACTCACAGCTGTACCCTCAGCAACGAAGGGGCCCTTGCCCGCTTGCAGCCGCCGTCCTGTCAGTGTGCCTGGCCTTTGGCCAGGGCTCGTGTGCAGGTTGCTCGTTCGCTGTCAGAGCCGAGGCCCCCGGCCTTCTGCCCAGGCTGGTAGTGGTCCGGGGCACTGTTTGGTCCAGTCCTTGCATGGACGGTGACAACGGTGAGCGCAGTGCTGCGAGTAGAGCCGTGGACAGAGACGGTGCCTGGCTGGTGGTGAGCTGGGAGGGCAGGGAGCGTGCAGGGGGCCGGGCAGGCAGGTGCTGCTGAGGGCCGTGCGCGAGGTGAGGTGGGGAGGTGGCTGCAAACTGCAGGGTTGTGTGATGTGGGCAGGGGACCCGGCACATGCACACACCAGAGGCTTGGGCTGGAGAAGGGCAGAGAGGGGACATGGCAAGGAATCAGGGGGCCAAATCTGGGAGGCTGGAGCCCCCTGGGGAAGTGAGCACTAAGGGATAGGGGGTTGCTCACGGGAAACGAGCCGGAAGCACCAGAGGGTGGCCATAGGTGACACAGCAGCTCCAGCACGCCTGGCACGCTCGCGTC
Organism: Indri indri; assembly: GCA_004363605.1. Lineage (NCBI taxonomy): Eukaryota > Metazoa > Chordata > Mammalia > Primates > Indriidae > Indri > Indri indri. The sequence continues at coordinate 147,571 of RJWJ010000068.1, forward strand.
CTCGCAAAGGGGTGCCCTTGGGTTTGTAACCTTGACACTTTGTGGAGCACTTTGGACAGGATCAGTCTTCCAGAAGTACTTTGATCTGACTGATGTTCTTGGCTTGCCCCAGCTGCCCAGTAGGATGCCATACTTGGACTTCAAGAGGAATTTAAGAGGAACTTGTCTCAGCGTTTATGATACAGTGGTCAGGGTTACAGTCCTCCCAGCACTCAAAGTTACTCCTCCTTCCTTCCAGTATTTCCTGAAAGACTTTCACTTTTGCCACCCGGCTCTGCCACCTGCCTGGAAGCAAGTGTGCGACTCAGGTGCACCGGGGCAGAGGGCCAAGCGTCCCCGTGACAGTAGTGCCTCCAGGAGTCTGCAGTGCCTGAACGCAGAGGTAGTGGCCACAGTTCAGGCCTGTGACGAGCCAGGTGGGCCCAGGGAGATGGAAGGTGAGATGGAGTCTCAGGGCCGGAGAAGCTGTTCTTTGAGCCTCAGAAGCTGCTCCCATGACATTTACAACTGACGGACACCTGAACAGAGACAAGCCCTGTCCCTAACAATGTCAAGAAAGAAGGACCCTGAAGCCCAAGTGAGCGTTTTCGGTTTTTGCTGAAAGACCACATTTATGCCGATTGAGATGAAGTAATTGGTTAAAAGACGAGAGGAGTATTGAAAGCGTGAGCTACGCTGCCAGGCTTCCAGTTGAGTCTGGAAGAGCGGTTGTCCAGTCTAGCCCACCTGAGGGGAAAGACAATGCTTTCTTTACCCTCCTGACAACTCCATGAGGTGCATGGTCTACTCATGAGTAGGTCGCCCAGAGCCACAAAGGGAGGAGTCGGAGCTGGGAGCATTTGTGTCCAGAGTCCACTCCTGGCCTGTGCACACTCCAGAGCCCAGGCCAGGCTGCCAGGGGCTCTGCGTGACCTACTCCCCGGCCCAACCCCGCACCTGGACCCAGGTCCTGGGCTTCCTCACTGCCACAGGAGCGTTTTTGATCTTGGGTCTTCAAAGGAAGTGCTGAGAACAGGAGAAAATGTTAGTGTTTCCTGGAAACCAGGCGTCCTCTTGTCACGGTTCTGCCCGCTCCATAATTTCCCACAGAGCCTTTTTCTCTCCACGTTGCCCCAGGGGTGTGTTTAGAGCACACACGTGGTGGGTGCTACTCTGGGCAGGATACAAAGACCAGATGGGTAGTGTCCCTGACCTCGAGGTTCTCCGATGAGGGAGATAGGAATACTCAGCTATCTAAATCACAGGCCATAATAAAAATAATAACTGAGGTTCAAACCAAGTGCTATGGAAATGGGGAGAAGTGGATTGGGGCCGGGAGGTTTCCCAGCAGGGCTGGCATGGCGGCTGGCACGGGAGCTACTAGCGAGCATGGGCTGGGGCTATGGGGAGGTGACAGACTGTGCGCTGAGCTCCTGTAGGCCCCGCAGCAGGCGGGGACGGTGTGGTGGCCAGGAGCCTGGAGTGGCAGGGCCATGGAGCCTGCAGCTGGAGGTGAGACTAAAGGGTTTCTCGAAGGATCTTTTCGAAGAGCCAAGAATGAGTCCTGTGCGTATTCGCTTTGTCTAAAACGTGTCTCCTAATGGAGCAGCCCTGCTGCCTGCGTATTTGTGAGGAAAGAAATGGTTCTGCAGATTCACTAAGGAGAAGTGGAAAGAGGGCTGAAGCCAGATCTTCAGCTGTCCACAGGAAGGGTACGGGCGGACGGGACAGTGGAAGAGCCCGCTCAGTGACCCCACCGAGCAGGGCGTGCCTTGTACTGTGCTTGGGAGCTCTGGAGAAGCACGCGTCGTTCTCTCTGCTGTGGTCCGAGCTGTTGCCGTTGCAGTAGGAGGACTCAGAAACGGCTGCACCTGTGATGGCCTTGTAATGTCACCTGCCAATCCCTGTCCCGCCCTCTGCCCCTGGGAACAGGCAACAAGGGCGTTGGTGGTGGAAAGTTCCCAGGGCAATTTGTGGGATTCTTGGTCACCTTGAAAACAGTTGACTGGAGGAATGAGCGTAGGACTTTGCGTCTGAGACCTGCTCAGAGGCCCTGGCTTTGCCACCCACCAGCCTCTTGACCATGGACAGTTGCTTCTCTTCCCTTGTCCTCATCGTCCTTGTGGAAAATGTGGCTGGGGAACCAGGTGACCTCAGAGAGCCCTTCCAAGCCTGTGATGCCCTGGACTGAGTTCCACTGCCTGGTTTGCTGAGTGGCTCTGTCGGTGACTCAGAAACTGGGTAGTTTCTGAATTCTTAGAGAATACTGAACCCCTGCTCCCAGGGGAAATGACAGGGTTAGGTTCCTGTGAGCCTCTGGTCATAACGCTTATGTCAGCCCATCAATATGTGACCTTGTTTTGTGTGTGTTCTTTTTAAAGACTTCTTATTTACTATATGTTGTTGATTGATGAACACTGAACTCAAGGCCAACAGTAGGATGGGGAGCAGGAAGGGTTAAGAATTTCTCAGAGGCTTATTCTGTGCACACTTCTTTTCATCTCGTGATAAGCATAGCTGTTTTCATAACCTGGCAGTGGGTTCTGTGGGGCTATTACTCTAATTCTAAACAGAATAGGCACTGTCTTTAATCACAAGAAAACAGCAAAGGGAGCCCCAGAGGTCAGCACAGTCATCTGCTGGGCTCATGTTGCCAGCATTCTTTTTGTTCTCTGAAAACTGAAGCTTTAAAGGACGTGGACTCAGAGTCAAATACAGGGGAGAGGCATTCTCTTAGTCACAGGAGGAAAACAGTGTCGTAACTAAGAAGTCCATGGGTGGTAGTAAAGTCTAGTTTTTGAAGAACTGTACCATGACCCCAAAAATCAACTCTTAAGTTTATAGTAGCTACAGCAATACCTAGATGACCCTGTGCATTCCCAGCTCCCTGGCAACCCAATGAGATTACCAAGTCGGACTCCTGGAACCAAACCTCCTTGCCAAAGTACTGAAGTCCTTTAGCTAGCTAAAGGGGGCAGAATTGGTGTCTAGGTATTGCATCTTCGCCCCTGTCCCCAGAATGCCAGCATCATCGCATTTCCCAGAGAAGGCCATTTGCCCTGAGACAATTCCATTGTGAGTGGAAAAAACAAGAATGCATTGTTCAGCAGACAATGGCAGAAGTGAGGATTGTGCAAAATGCACTCTTGACCCTCCATTCCAAATAAGTGGGAGATTCCAGTGTTTCCATAAAGCTCATGCTGAGCTCAGTGATGTGACTTGGATGTAGCACCCTTTGTCCAGATGGATCCCAAAATGTGAGCACCTCTTTGTGGAAGATAAGATATAACCCTTCGGCAGAGGTGTCAAGCTCTCTTAATCTGTGCAGTCAGTGCTCAGTAACTGGCGGATTTCATGTTGGTGAAATCACCTGCTTGCTAAGATGGACTTGTCACTGCAAAACTAATACTTGTGGTGTTTTTGCAGTCATTCATAGATATGCGTAGAGTGGCAAAAAATTTGAGTAGCCTGACAAGTCTGTTCCCAGCCAAGGTCGAACGGAGCAACGCTCTGCCTTCTTGTTTCAGCTCTCATATTGTAAACAAGTGTCTTTTCCATGGTCTGACTAGTGCCGTGTTTCTTGCATTTATGTACTTTCGGTGGTGATTAAAATGGCTCCTAAGTGTCGTGATGAACTGCTGTGTTCCTAAGTGCAGGGTGTGAGGTGCCTTAGGGAGAAAATATGTGTTAGATAAGCTTTGTCCTGGCACGACTTCTAGTACCGTTGGCCTTGAGTTCAGTGTTCATGAATCAACAACATATAGTAAATAAGATGTCTTTAAAAAGAAAACACACAAAAACAAGGTCACGTATTGATGGGTTGACATAAGCGTTGTGACCAGAGGCTCATGGGAACCCAACCCTGTCATTGCCCTGGGAGCAGGGTTCAGTATTCTCCAAGTCAGCATTCACAGCAAGTTTCTAGAACATAACTACTTTGAGTAATGAGACTGCATTTGACTCTTCGATTTTGCTTTGTTTTTCTGCTGAGGACCTCCTCGACATCTTTCTGTAACTCCCCAACTCTTATCCACAGTAAAGATGTTTATTCCTACCATTGTTCTCCTTCTGTTTGTCTTGTTTGCTGGCCGCCAGCCTTCCTCCTCTTGTCGTGAGTACACGCTTCCGTTCTCCTGCACCAGCCCCTGCTCGCTGGTGGACTAGAAAGCTTCTCTTTGCAGGGAACACTTACAAAGTACCTCGGCAGAGGGTTTGGTGATGTGGCCAGAAAGAGCCAGACTGGCACAGAAGAGGCTGGACACAGTGCCCCGTTTGTCTTCCAGCGTTAGGGGCGGGCAGGCCGGGTGGGGCTCAGTGAGGCCACGGGAGGGGATACCGAGATCAGTGGTACAGCAACCCTCTCTCCTGAGCCATGAGAGCTCAGGGGTTTTCAAACTCTCCACATTAAATACGATTTAATTACCTTGAAGACAACAGCAAGCGGTTGTTCACAAAGCACAATCAGAAGGAATTTTAGAGGCACTGATTTTATAGTTAGCAGTTACAACAAATGTTTTAAAGGCTTGTTCCTCTCATATACCTCTTACTGGATCTAAATGTAATAATAGGGAAGAAGTTATTTAATGTGGTTAAGTAAAATGTTAAGGAAGTCTCTGGTTTGCTCAATACCCCCTTATACCTCCTAGTCATAATGAAATGGTTGTGGGGTTAAGTCTGTTCTGGTGAAACATGACGCTGTAGCAGTGATTACCCTGCCTTACAGCGGTGGATCTTCTCTGCCTTCTTTCCTAAGTCTTGCACGTGGATTGGGAAACTAGAAACATTCCGTCTTTTAGAAAATTCAGACATACCTAAAAATACAGAAGCTAATATAACAAATTTAAGGTACCTACTTCTCAGATTTAACAGATAGTGTATTTTTGCTATATAGCTTTCAGATCTTTTATTTTAGAGAAAGAAAATGTTAGCTGGAGTTGAAATCCTTCTTCGTACCCTGTTGTACACTACTCCTTCCTTCCCAAGAGGTAGCTATCACCTAAAGTCACAGCATGTGTCATTTGTGTCCATCTTTTATACATGCAGCTGCAGTTTATAACATTGTTTTGTGGGCTTTTAAGTAGATGGATTCATGGTCTGTAGGCTGCGGAGACACGCCTTTCTTCAATTCCGTACTATCATTTTGAGATCTGTCACGTGGATCCTTGTTGACCTAGTTCGCTGATTTTCACTGCCATATAGTGTGGCATGTGGGACCGTATCCCAGTCTCTCCACTTGCCTGTTAATGGCATATCCAATTTGACAATGTTTCAAGCAACGCTGTAGTGAACTCACTGGTGGCTGGCTCTCTCCTGGGGCATATGTGCGAGTGTTTCACTGGGTGCAGAACTTCTGGCTCATTGGGTATTTTCATTTTCATCTTTACTTATTGACAAATTTCTCTCCAATTTACACATCCATCAGCAAGATCTAAGTTCCTGTTTTCAAACACTACCCAATACATGGTATTGCCATGTTTTTAAAAAACTTTGAGTCTAATGACTGTCAAGAAGTGTCTCTCTTTTAAATTTATATTTTCTTTATTATTAATCAGCATGAGTTTCCATGGTAACAGTCATTCTGGGTTTTTTTTTTTATACCGTGTTAATTGCCTGTTAATGTACTTTGCTGTTTTCCTTCCTGGATTGTTTTTTTTCCGACCTAAGAAAACAGGCAATGCATACTATGCAAGTGCAGTTCGGAAGAGGGTTTAGGAGCCCACCCTGCCCCCACGGGAATGACGAGGGCCCCAGATTTCCCATGACCCCCTTGCACTTTGCCGGGTTCCACTCTCTGCCTCGAGAACTTCAGGACCGATGTTACAACGCCCCTTGTTCTCGTGGATGAGAGTCACCCTGAAAACCCCAGCATTTCCAGACCATCACTCACCCTGGGTAGCCCAATCCCGTTCAAGTCCGTATTTTCCGCCCTTTGACTCGGCTTCCTCTCCAGCCCTGAAACGTGTTCCCTGTACCCCTGGCCCTCAGTCGTCAGCCGAATTTCTCATCTCCTCCACCTCTTCTGTAAACGTGTCCATTCTGATAGGCGTGTAATGTGTATCATCACACATTGCGACTCAAGGGGGCCCCGAAGCCCTCTTGGCGGTGGCGCTTTCCTCTCCCACGAGGCCTAGAGGTGGGGCAGGTGCCCCAACCCTCGGCCCCTCCAGCTGCTGCCCCTCGTGCCCCTAAACCCCGGGACTTGAGTCTCGTGCCTCCAGGCAGAACCCCTGGGTGCTCCGTTGTTCCTTGAAGACTTCAGCTCCTGGCCACGCTTAACTCTGCCAGTCCGGTCCCCGACGACTCCGGGTGACTTAGACGAGCCTTTCCTGCTCCCCGGTTACACCGCAGGCCTTGTTGTTACCCAGAGCTACGTTATCCAGAATCCTGGTTTCACACCCTGCTCTGCCCTGCTCACTCCCTTTAGTACCCTAGCTGCGAACCTGTTCCCTCAACCCCGCGGGGCCCCCCAGATCCTACCACCTGTTCGTCGTTTCTCTCCTCCTCGAGCTCCACGTCAGCTACTGCGATCCCTCCGTCACCCCTCCTGACCTCTGCTTGACACTCAGACTGCGCCCACCCGTGGGAACCTGTGCAGCCGAACGTGGCCTCGGTGCTCCTGGCACGCCCCGCAGCACACGCCGGTCCACAGGTCCTCAGATTGTCCGCCTCCCCAGGTAAATGCCTCCTTTCCCTTCTCAGTCTTCCGGTACCTTCGGGCCCGCATTTTACTCTCCGCTGGTGACTTTGCTCCCTATTTCACTGAAAAAATGAAAGCAGTCAGGAGAAACACTCCGCAAAGGCCGGAACCACTTCCGCAGCCCTCGCCCCTCCCACTGTGCCCTCCAGGCCCCTGCTGGCCAACTGCTCATGGTGCCGCGTCTCCCTAGGGGCACAGAGCACTGCCTGTCCTTCAGAGCTCGGTCAAGTGTCGCCTTCCCAGGGGGCCTTTTCTGACCACCTGCTTGGTAACATTAATGCAGCCACACCCCTGCTTTCTGAACCTCCTTACCTCTGTGTTTTTCACCGCTGCACTTGTTTTGCCATCTTATATATGTTTTATTTCCTTATAGTTATATTGTCTGTCATCTTCCAAGTGGAACATAAGCTCCGTTGAGGTATGGATTTTACCTGGCGGGTTCATCAATGTGTCCTCAGCCTAGAACAGCGCCTGGCATATAGCAGTTGGATGAGAGAAGAGGAATTTTCCGGGAGGAAAATGGTAAACCTCAGTTCAAGTGTCCTCAGCCGTGAAACCTCTCGTTCTAAGGGAGCCAGCACCCCCAACAGCCCTGTTTTCCATGTGTTCCAGGAGGAAAAGGAACTGGCCAAAGAGTAGGTTAGGAGAAGTGAGGACAAGTGCAGCAGACTACCTGTAGATGTGAAATCACAAACCACCAAGGGCGAGTTGGCAGGGGCAGCAGCAGCCACGTGGAACGCGTGCCCTGTGACTCAGCAAGTCCACTCGCAGGCATTCACCTCGGATCATGACAGCGCAGAGCACTAAGGCACAAGGATGGTCACCGGATTGTTCCTTAATGAAACCAAAAAGTTGAAAACCATCTAAATGTTCTACAGTAGCAGACTATAGAAATAAATTATGTATGAGTTTACTATGCCATCATTAAAAAGCAACACGTGATAGCATGTGAAAATAGTTATGACATCAACAGGAGTAGAATGAAATTTAAACAATGCCTAATGGTATCTTAGATAAATAAAATTGATCTGAAAATAAGAGATTTGTACCAAAAAAGAGCACCAACTTTGCAGATAGTGAAAAATGTAGAGGCAATGGGTCAGCGTGGTGTCAGTGGGTTCGTCAGGTATAATAGAGAGTCACCACTGTCTGGCTCTTGGCATAATTTGGGGCATAGAAACATCATTGGGTTGGCGCCCATTTGGAAGAAAACCAAGCAGCATGAAAGTCATCCACAAGGAAGGGCTGGGTGGGTGGTGAGCACAGCAGCCTGGGCCCCCAAAACTCCTTCGATGACAAGGGATGCCCTTGCTCACGTGAGGGCCCTGACACAGCTCGGTAACCCACCATGTTGCACACAGTGCCCTGAAGAGTGTGGATGGTGTTAACCAGGTGGACTCAAGTGGGAACAAAGGGGAAGTTTGGGTTTGAATAAATACCCCAACCCTCACCCTTGAAAAGGAAGGGAATCCTGTCATTTGGGACAACATGGATGAACCTGGAGAACATTACGAAGTGACATAAGCCAGACACGGAAAGACAAATACTGCATGATCTCACGCATACATGGAATCTAAAGAAGTCAAGCTCCTAGAAGCAGAGAGTAAAATTGTGGTCAGCAGAGGCTGGGGCTGAGGGGGAAGCGGGAGATGTTGGCCCGAGGACAACAATTTCAGTGAGGCAGGAGGAGTGTGTTCAGGAGAGCTATTGTACATAATGGTGACTACAGTCAGTAGCGATATAGTGTGTATGTAAGCATGCCGGGAGAGTAGATTTTAAGTGTTCTAACCACAAAAAAAATATATGAGGTAGTATATTAAATAGCTTGATTTAGTCATTCCACAATGTATATATGCATCAAAACATTGTATGGTACACCATAAATATATACAACTTTTACTTGTCAATTAAAACATTTAAAATATGTATGTATATGTCTTTCTCTCAACCCAACGTGCCTTCCTGCCCGAGCACATTTGGGTGCTTGCTGTCGCAGTCTCCCACGGAGCTGATCTCAGGGTAGATAAGTCAGTGGTGGTAGCTGCATTTCATTTTGCCCAAGCCTGTCTGAACTGCCGTGAGGACCGGTTCTGAGACTGGGAGCTGCTTTTGTATTGAGTTGGGTTTGCAGCTCTGCAGGCAGTCACGTGCTGGGAAGCGGGAGGCCACCCTGAGCAGGGGTGGAGTGTGGGACCCTGGTTGTCCACCCATGTTCCATGCCATCATTTGGAAAATGTAGCTTCCAGAGCATTACAATACAGTCTGATCTCTTCTTTTAAAAAAAAAAAAATTATCAGGGAAAACAGACCAAAATGTTGAGCACCAACCTGCAGGCTGTAGTGACCTCTGAGGAGTGCGTTGGCGAGTATTTTTTATTTTATTTTGTTAACTATAATATCTGATTTTTAAAAACAATGTGCTAAAAAAACCCATCAGAAAAATGTCCAATGACAATGAAGAAAGACTGAACAAGCAGAACAATATGAGTAACAGCCTAAAGGGTCATCGCCACAAACTCTCCTGTGTTGCAAATGTGCAAGCCACACCGGGCTTTTATTTAGAGAAAGCTAATAGGATTTGGAATAATTGTTGACCTGGTTTGTGAAGTCATTGTCCCTGGGGCCTTATTAAGATCTTTCTGGTCTTCAGAGAGACCCAAGAGGTTCTCAGCAAAGCACAACTAATAATAGAATTAAGATGATAACAGTTTGGGTTATTTAGCCTAACGAATTATGGCTTTAAAATGGTCTTTAAGTAAGTAAAGAGGTTTTAGATGAAAACACTGATCAATTGTTAAGTGTTTTCACGAGGACAGAGCAAGAAGAAATGGCCCTAAACTGATGAAGAGGGAGCTTGAAGAGAGATCCTTGCCAGGGAAGATGCGCAGGCAGGCGGGGGGCTCCCTCGCTCCTGGGAGAGCTAACTGGGGAAACACCATCTGTCACGGAAGATCGAGAGGGGGCTTTCCGGCGGCGGGCTGGCCAGCAGGTTCCTTGAAGTTCCAGTCCTGTGATGTCTTGATGAAAGTGTAAATGCACCTAATCCATTCCTGAACGACCTCCCGGAACTCAAAGAGTCTCGATTCTTGGCCAGGACCGGTCCTGGGAGAGCTGGTGGCCATCTGTGTGATTGGGGGGCTGCCAAAGTACCATTCCTGCTGTCTGAAACCCTACCAGGCCACGATCATTTTTGTGTAACCGAGAGCCCAGCGAGTGGGTGTGAGCGGTGCATTTAACATTTTCCTTTTCTTCTTCTTTTTTATGTTCAGGAAGGAATAAATTTGAGGATGTTGTGATAACTAGTTTAGAATTTTCTCTCTTGAGGAATTGTTAAGAAAAATTATCCAAATCTTAGAAATAAGGCAAAAGGGCGTGTCCTCTGACTGTCATGCTGGGCGTTGACAAGCTCACCCAAGCATTACTGCATTCTTGAGGAAAATATACCTGTGTTTGACTTTACTATTTACTAGCTGATAAGCCCAGACACAGGAAAGTGTGTCTACAGGTAGATTTCTGTCCCTTAGAAAAGATAACCACAAAGGTTATGGTTAACCCACTTTGTATCTTGCTAACATTGTGTTTTGTTCTTAAATGCCGGTAAATTCCACAAATGCTCTTTGAGTCATCTGTACTGTCCTATGGATTTGCTCATGAATGAGTCCAGTGTTCATTTTATATTTGTACGAGAGCCACGTGTTTAACTTTTGAAGCTTAATACCTTGACAGGAAGAAGAGGAGATGTTAGGGCATAGCTTTAAGAGCATGACGTTCATCCTCACCTGTATAAGCTAAATACATGGTCATTCATGGAAGGAGGAGGATGCGTCAGTGCTCAGGTAATCCATGTTGAGTCAACCCCTTGGTGAGTACAAGGGAATTGGATTTTTTTCAACCTCAACAGCTAGCTGAGAGCAGGGTCTGCTGGGTGGGGCACAGGTGACACCAGCGCCTGGATTCTGACTGCTGCTATGAGCAGGGTCCTGAACGAGAGCCCTGGGGATGCGTGGGTCAGACTGTAGAGTAAGACTTCAGACGTGGAGGGATTTGGGAGAGTCAAGGATGACAGGGAAAATCTTGCTTAAAATAGGATTTGGGGAAGGAGGGGAGGGGGTGCCAGAACTGTAGGGGGAATGAGGGTCCAGGGGAGAACTGGCCAGCAGAGGGGCCAAAGTTTTGGACCATGCCAAACCATTTCTGGGATGGAGGAAGACATGAGAGGCCCAACCCCCATGAAAACTATTCACGTGACATGACCAGACGGTCTGAGTGGCTGCACAAGCTACCCTGCCCCAAGCACAGAGGCACGGGACAACCTCAGACCCCAGTTTGCGTGCTGCGGACATCTCATGCTGGGACTTTCTCAGGACACGGCCCCTTCCGTGTCACCAGGCCCGCCGATGGGGAAAGCTGGGGAGGAACTGGCCCACCCTCTCCAGCCACAGAAAGCCACCCGCAGCGCCTGCCGCCTTTGGGCCTGCAGGGCTGCATTTTACTCCCGGATGGCGATCGATCTGCAGATGGTCCGGTCCCCTCCTGCCTCCCACACCGCACTGCAGACTCCTGCCTGCTGGTGCCCACCGTGCAGTGTGCGGGGGTGGGGGTGGGGGCGCAGTCAAGGGGTCCGAGCGTCTCCCGGATAAAACAGCGCGCGGCGCTGCTGCGCAGTCCGTGTGAGGGCTGCTTCCCTCCGTGGGGCTCTATCGCAGCTGCAAATTCCAGTTTTATCTCTGTTGTGTTTTTGAGCCTGTTCGCCCTTGATTACGGTTTGGTTTTGAAAGGGAAGAGGCACACAGTATCCAGCTCCCTTTCTTCTTTCTCAGATGGAGTCATAAAGCTTATTTATAGTGGAATTGGTTTTTTCCATTATGGCGCATTTAATTTTATTATTGTACTGCCTTGCATTTTGAATTGCAAAGGGGAAGAAACATAAAAGAATACTCCCCCTCCACCGCCCATAGTTGATTGTGGGAAAAAAAGATGTAGCATCCTGTTAGTCATTCTGTACACTGTACATTCTGATCACATGGTGATTTTGTGCCTGTGACCAAGAGAATTACATTTTACATTCAAAAGAACTCTCCGTGTGAACCCTGTCAACTCCACACAGGTGGACACAAGGTCCAAAGTATGGCCAACACCACACACCACACCCAAAGTCCGCTCCTTCCACGGCGGGTGGCTCAAGGCTGCGCTACGCAGCCCAGCAGGGTGGTTGGGGCTTCTGAAAAGGGGTCTGCGCACGCTGCTTATTGTGCTCCTCTGCCTTCCTAGCCAAACCAGCTGAAAACACTGTGTCACTCTGGGTGTTTCGGCACAGTCTGTAGTTACCACGACCTGGGCTCCCCGGGTTACTTCTCCATCACCTGGTCTTTGCTTTCTTAGGCCTGGAAAGAGGATAAGGAAAATCTCCCTCCTTGGAATCAAGGAGCTTCCTTAATTGCTCAAGCGGGCTCGCAAGGTTGTATTTCACATGAAGCCTTGGTACACGTTCTCATTTCTTAATTCTTAGGTCTGAATCCATGTTTCTTTCCATTTTCTACTGAGTTTTCTTACCATGTTTTCTACAGTTGGGCTAAGCAGGTACTTAAATAAGGGGCTTATGTCTCTATCCAGGGGAGGGCACTTGCCTTGCCTGAAATCCCCACAATTTAGGGGAAGGGCTTTGATCAAACCCTATTGCTTCTGTTTCAATTTGTACAATTATAAGGGAAGCAGATCTCTACCAATTTGTAATGCTTTCCAGGAAAGAGCTGGGGATGCTGAATATCCCATTTTTCTGCAGTTCAATTGCTCATCAGCTGCTTTAAAAAACATCCTACCAATGTGTAGAAATCGGAACCCTCATATGCTGCTAGTGGGAACGAAACGTGGTAGGGCTGCTTTGGAAAACAGTCTGGCAGTTCCTCAAAAAGTTAATCATAGTTACCATAAAACTCATGGGAATATACCCAGGTATATATACCCAGGAGAAGGAAAAATATGTCCACACAAAGGCTTGTATGCAAATATTTATAGCAGCATTATTCATAATAGTCCCAAAGTGGAGACAACCCAAATGTCCATCAACTGAAGAATAGGTGCGTCACATGTGACCTGGCCATACAGTGAAGTGTCATTTGGCAATAAGGAGGAATGCAGTACTCATATGTGCCACAACATGGCTCAGCCTTGAAAACATCCTGCTAAGTCAAGGAAGCCAGTCCCAAAGGGCCACGTATTGTATTATTCCATTTAAATGAGATGTGTCAAAGAGGTGAGCCTGTAGACAGAAGGCAGATTAGTGGGGAAGTTGGGGGGAGATGGGGAGTGACAGCTAGTGGGTATGGGGTTCCTTTCTGGGGGAATGACACTGTTCTAGAATTGACTGTGGTGATGGTTGCACACTTCTGTGACTCTACTAAAAGCCACTGACTTATACAATTTAACACATTGACTGCCACACTAGAAAAAAAATTTTTTCCTTGGGGCCATGATGTTTTATTATGAAAATAGAATAAAGTCTTCAAAAACAAAACAATCCTTTCTAATTTAATAAAAATCTGTTACGTCTTATTATTTTTTGTGTGTGAGATATATGCAACTTGAAAAATAGTTCATGCAGCTCACAAGGTGAAGACATGTGTGAGTTACATATGCTGCACGAGGCCCCAGGCTCAAAACCAGCATGAGTTAAAGACAACTCACAGGGCAGTTAATGTTTAAATGCATGACTGGCCTGTGAATTCTATCTCAAGGGAGGGGTCTAACAGCCATGAGGGAGGTGACAGAGGATGTGGACACACCCTCAGCTTGTCGGGACTTCTGAATTTAGCTTTCTCAGGGGATATGGCTTGTGTAGGGGTTGAGACAAGGTGAGACCTCTGCCTGTAGAGGGGATCTTGGGGAGAAGGCTGGATCTCAAACCACACCCTGCCGTCTCTGCAGGTTTACAGATCCGTTAGGGTGGAGCGGGCCCATGCATGTCCACCTCATAGAATGCCCACTCAGGTAGCCCCAAGGCCAGAGCAGTAAAGCCTGCCTCAATGAGGGAGACATTTCCCTCATTGAGGCAGGCAGCATCAGGTGATCATACTTTTATCCCAAGGTATTGAGCTTTTGCCTACAAATTATAAATCCAGTCTGGAATTCTAACAAGACATTTAAACCAGAAGTAAAAAATAAACTGTTAGGGCATTTTTCCCTTCATATCAAGGAACCTATTTATACCTAAACATGTCATAATAATAGCAATAATAATACTCACTTGTTTGCTACAGTTACTATTCTATATATCACATGATAACTTTCGAAAGTAGTTGTTATCATTCCCATTTCAGATGAGGAAACTGAGGTTTGGAGAAGTGCAATACTTTTGGAAAAGCCCCCAGCTCTTTGTTCTCCAAAGCCTGGCCTTCTTCACTATACAACAGTTTCCGAAATGTGCAAAGCCCGCCGTGGAACTGGTGCCGCGGTGGTCCCCTCCCACAGGATGCACTTGACCTCAGGCTTGCAGAGGAGATGGGCAGTGATGAAAAGAATCAGCTGCAGTGTGGTTTCACGTTTTCCGACAAATATTTCTCTGAGTGTGGAAGCAGGGAGCACAGACACATGCAGTTGTGTGAAGTTCTTATTCAGTTCTGCTTGGGGATTCGGTAAAAGATTCAGGCAGAAGTGGTTTTGCACCTGCACCCCAAGTATGAGTGTGGGGGTAGTTCCGAATTCACAGCAGGAGGAAAATTTGTAATATATTCATTCATTCTAATTACTCGTGAGTGATTCTTTTTCCATCGACGGCTCAGTCTGTGTCTGAGGCAGGCTTGCTGGGTCGGTGGGTAGAGTCCTTCTATTAATAGTTCCGTTTCAGCAGCCGGGTCGTGCTTGGGAACTCTTAGTTTTATGCTGCTCGTTCCCTCCAGTTCCCAGACTGGGCTCCTCTTCCTGTGCGGACCCGGAATCCCAGCCCAGATGTCTAGACCTTTATTTAACTTTGTTGGGCCTTGGACTGGTTTTGAGACTTTAGCTACTGCTCGCTACCTTGTGTTACCCTCTCTCTTTTTTTTTTCCTGGGCTTTCTGTTTAGTTTTGAGCTCAGCTGCATAGCAAACTTCTTGTATTTTGCTCCTCTTCCCCAATAGCTGGTGTTTGGAGATTTCACCAGATTATGTCCAGGCGTGATTCTCTTTTTTGGCTTTTCAAATTATTATTACTAATCTTGCTTGGTACTTAACAGTTTACATTCTGGTCCCAAAATTGGTTTTTAACAAATAGGAGTGTTTTCTTCTATTTGTTTTTCATGTTTATTTTCCCACATCTTCCCCCTCACCCCCTTTTCTTTTAGGAACTGCTAATATTCAATATTCAAAGCCAACGTGGTGGCTCACACCTGTGATCCTAGTACTTTGGGAGGCTAAGGTGAGAGGATCTCTTGAGCCTAGGGGTTCAGGCTGCAGTGAGCTATGATCATACACTGCACTGCAGTCTGGGCAACAAAGTGAGACCCTGTCTCTTAAAGAAAAAAAAAATTAATAATCAATACTCTCCAGTATCCGATATTCTTTTTTTTTTTTTTTTTGAGACAGGGTCTTGCTCTGTTGCCCCGGCTAGAGTGCCGTGGCATCAGCCTAGCTCACAGCAACCTCAGACTCCTGGGCTCAAGCGATCCTTCTGCCTCAGCCTCCCAAGTAGCTGGGACTCAGGCATGCACCACCATGCCCAGCTGATTTTTATATATATATATACACACACACACACACACACACATATATATATATATGTATGTATGTATTTCTTTTTTTTAATTGTCCAGATCATTTCTTTCTATTTTTTAGTAGAGACAGGGTCTCCCTCTTGCTCAGGCTGGTCTTGACCTCCTGACCTTGAGCAATCCACCCACCTCGGCCTCCCAGAGTGCTAGGATTACAGGTGTGAACCCCTGCGCCTGGCCCGATATTCTTGACTCTGTACTCCCTGGCGGTTATATTTTTATTCATGATTTTCACTTCACTGAATTTTTGCTCCAGGCTGTGAGATAGTTTCCCTTTGACTATTCAGAGCAACTTGCTTACTGGTACCATCATAAGAAATTTAAGGCTGAGAGATGGACATAAACTGATGGCACTTGGCACTTCTTGTGTTTATTGCTTGGGGATGGTTCACATTCGGATGGCAACAGGATCCCAAACCCCTTGATGGGGAGACTACCTTGGTAAGGGAGTGTCTTCTGACTCCGAGGCTGACCCCAGATGATGTTTTCAGTCTGACCGATCCCAGGATGAATCAGCTTTTGGAGGGAGTAGTAGTGCGGACAGTTCTGAAATTAAATTTATCCATTGACCTTCTTGGTAATTTGCCAGAACCACTTCTCTTTCCCCTTTGTGCTCTGTTTACAGGCCCCCAAGCTTGCGTGTCACCCTGCCACCTGTTCTGGTCATTGTTACTGTTTGTCCCTGGGTCAGCTTCCTCACAAGCCCATGAGCTCCGTCCACCTTTGTACCTGTTTCGGTCTGCTCGGGCTGCCAAGACAAGATGCCACACACAGACTGGGTGGCTTAAACAACAGAAATTTATTTTCTCACAGTCTGGGGGCTGGAAGTCTAGATCCAGGTGTTGGCAGGGTTGGTTTCTTCTGGGGCCTCTCTCCTTGGCTTGCAGATGCCACCTTCTCGCTGTGTCCTCACATGGTCTTTCTTCTGTGTGCACAAAGCCCTGGTGGCTCTCTCCGTGTCCAAGTTTCCTCTTCTTATAAGGACACCAGTTACGGTGGTTTAGGGCTCACTCTAATGACCTAATTTAACCTTAATTACCTTTTTAAAGGCCTTGTCTCCAAGCACAGTCACATTCTGAGGGACCAGGGGTTAGGGCTTCAACATATAAGTCTGGGAGGGAAACAATTCGTCCTGCAAAACACCCCTAGAGCTAGTTCAGGCTTGGCTTATAGCAGCCAATCAATAAACATTGAGCACCTGAAAGAAGCTGCCTCAATTTATTCTCTTTCTCTGTTAGGATTTTTGGGCAAATTGTGTTGCCTGAGATGGCACCAAATTCTTTCTTAAGCTAAATTGAATGACCTGTCTCTGTATTGCCTATTGTCACTTTATCCTTAGCCAGTCGCCTCTGCATGCTGTGCATATGTGGTCTCCTTCCCCTCCCTCTCTGTCCAAACCATCCTTCTAGCTCACGAGTTCTATGCCTCAGGTCGGATTCAGCTCACCGCTTCTGGGGCAAAGCCACTGGGTTTCCCAACAGGCCTGTGTGTGTGTTTCTCTTTGGGGACGTGAATCGTATGATTGCATGCTGGATTGACCGTCCTTGGGAATTTATTTCCTTTTTTATTTCTAAACACATTTTCTCCATTTCATCGTACTTATTTCTGTGCTCTGCCTCAAGCTCTGACAAATTTGAATTTTTCAAAAAGCACAGAGAAATCCATTCTACTGATGATGTGAGTTATTTGCAGTTGTTCTGCTAGTTTATCATAATAAAAAGATGGAATTAAACATTTTTCCCTTTGGCTATTTTTCTTTTTGCATTCGTCATTTTTGTATTTTGCTTTCATTCTCCTCATTGAATTTTTGATCTCTGAAATAGTGATTTAAAACAGCTACCCAATAGTATATGTATGCACAACAGAGTTTGTTGCCAAGCATACAAAATGAATGGATCCTTTATTCAAATGTTAAATGCCTATATGGCAGAATCTATGTATAGAACTGAGATGGAGATTGGAATTGGGTTCTACAATGGATATCATGAAGAAGACAGCCTCCAATGGACTTAGAATTTCATTGAATGTAATAGTTCACCAATGCTATCTAATAAAACAAGGTGATTCTCTTCTCTGCTTGGTCTCAAGAGCCCATAGAAGTTCACATCCTGGCCATTCTGAGCTACTTGCAATGACCCACATTTTCTATGCTCTGGGTCTTTTCTGGCATGTGAACATAGCTTTCCACTGCTGGGGACACTCTTCCCCTCCTGCTCACTGGGAAGTTTTCATGAACCCAAACCAGCCTAGGTGCTCTCCAAGAGCTTCCAAAGATCCTAGCTGCTCCTTCTGAGCAAGTACAGTGCTGGTTTGCAAGTGATTGTTGATACCTCTGTCCCTCCCTTTTGGCTAAGGGTTCTTTCTGTGTCATGGACTCTCTTTGCAAGCTGGTAGGGCCTAGGGATCTCTTGTCAGAATTATGTTTTTAAATGCACAAAATAAAATACACTGGATTCTGGTTCAGGACAAGAAGGAGTAAGCACCCTGTCTCCCAGTGAATGCTGCTATAAAACTCATACAAGAATGCCTGGAATAGCTACTTGAAGACTCTGAAAAGCAAATGGTAGCTGGAAAATTGGTAAAGAAGACATAATCTCAAGTGCTGCTGAGCCAGTGGTGAGTGACCATTTTTCCCTTTCCAGAATCACCTGGCCTGGATTCAATGCAAGCCTGAAGTCCAGAAGTGACACTCTTGGAGACAGAGAGAACCCCAGGAGAAGCCCTCTGGTCCAGCTCGAGGGAGCAAGAATAAGGTCTCCTAATACTTAGAAGGAGTGGAGAAATCCCCTGTTTTGGTTTTTTCTTTTCTTCATTTTCTTGTGCCCCAGTCCCCAAATAATCCCGTGGTGGCTAAGACACTAGAACTTGCAGGAGCCTAAAACTCTGAGGGAGGAAAATTTTCCCTGTGATCAGAGGAGCTGCAGTCCCAAAAGGGTGGGGGAAATCCCCAATACATTTTTTTTTCTTTGTTCTCTCACCCTTGTCTCCAGACACAGATATAGCTGTGGGAAGTGCATAGCATAACAGGCTAAGTAAAGCCCCAGCTTTCTGGCCAGAGGACCAAAAAATTGACCTCCTGGGAACTGGAAAGTACCAGAGTGATGGAAGAGCTAGGGAAAGCAACCCTACATAGTTGTTTATGAACTTCTGAGCTCACCTCTGAGATGTACAAGAATAGACCTCACCCTAAATAACATGCCATAGACTTTGAGAATTGAACTAAAAAAATAAACCATTGCCCAGGTCCCAAATTGGCCACTGGGTAGGGTACATGTATACAGGGACAGATCTGAAGTCTTTGAAAACAGAACTGATATTGGAACCACAACCCATAGAAGACTTGTTAGAACTTGTGACCTGAACTCCACTAGATAGAGCCTTGGCTTTAAAAACAAACAAAACGAGACAAAAACCAGAACAACATTCTTCATAGGATTTAGACAAGATCTGGAGTCTTATAACATAATCATCACAATGTCCAGGGCACAATCAAAAATTACTCAACATATATGAAGAATTGAGAAAATCTCAGTGAGCATAGGAAAATACAATCAACATACCAATGCTGAGAAGAAACAGAATTTAAAGCAGCTATTTATAAAGTATAATACAAATACTTCAACATGTAAGGGCTTTTTTTTTTTTTTTTTTTTTTTTGAGACAGAATCTCGCTTTGTTGCCCAGGCTAGAGTGAATGCCATGGCATCAGCCTAGCTCACAGCAACCTCAAACTCCTGGGCTCAAGCAATCCTCCTGCCTCAGCCTCCTGAGTAGCTGGGACTACAGGCATGCGCCACCATGCCCGGCTAATTTTTTCTCTCTATATATATTTTTAGTTGTCCAGATCATTTCTTTCTATTTTTTAGTAGAGACGGGGGTCTCGCTCTTGCTCAGGCTGGTCTCGAACTCCTGACCTTGAGCGATCCACCCGCGTTGGCCTCCCAGAGTGCTAGGATTACAGGCGTGAGCCACCATGCCCGGCCACAAACATTCTTGAAATAAATGAAAATATAAAATATTTCTTTAAAAAGAAATAGAATAAAGAAGAAACAAAAGGAAATTTTAGAAATGAAAAAAACTATAACTGAAATAAAAATCTCATTGGATGGGCTCAATAGCAGAATAGAGATAACAAAGGAAAGTCAGTGAACTTCAATATAAATTGAGAGAAATTATAAAATCTGAATAATACAGAGAAAAAAGATTGAAAAATAAAGAAGAACAGAGCTTCATGAACCTGTAGGAAAATACCAAAAGGTCTAACAATCTTATAGTAGGAGTTCTAGAAAGAAAAGAGAAAGAATGTGGTACATGGAAAAATTCAAAGAAACAATGGCAGAAAGTTTCCCAAATTTGGAGAAAAACATAAAACTACAGATTCAAAAAGTCCAGGAAGTCCCAAGCTGGATAGATCCAAAGAAATTCATGACCAAGCACATCATTATCAAACTTCTGAAAACTAAAGAAAAAAATATTTAAAGCAGCCAGAGAAAAACAACACATTAATTATAGGGGAACATGATTCAAATAGCTGCTGGTTTCTACAAAAGAAAATGGGACATTTTTAAAGTGCTAGAAGGAAAGAACTGTCAACCCATAATTCTATACCCAGTAAAAATATCCTTCAGGAATAAAGATGAAATAAAAATATTCTCAGGTGAAGAAGGAAAACTAGGAGGCTTTGTTGGTACCAGCACTATTGCTATAGGAAGTTCTTCAGACAGATGGGAAGTGACATCAGAAAGAAAGTTAGAATATCAAAAAGATATGAAGGAAGAGCAACAAAAGTGGTAAATATCTGGGCGAACATAATAGACTATTTTCCTCTTGAGTTCTTAATAATATGTTTGATGGTCAAAAGCAAAACTTATAAGATTGTCCAGTGGGGTTTGTGGGGTTTTCAATGTATGGTTGTTTGTTTTTTTAATTCAGTCCCCATTGGGAACATCGAAAGTTGCCTATGCTGACTATATTGCAAGTTGTCATGGCAGGTATTGGGAAAAGTTTTCAAGTAGCAATAATCACACCTTAGATAAACCTCATTGGCTACGATACTGCCACTGCACAAAGTTTCAATGTATGTTGATGTAACAAGACAACCACAACATAAAGGCAGGTAGGTAAAGGAACCTATATGGTAGTAATATATCCCTTGAAGTGGTAAAATATTGATTCTGTCAATACAGAGACTGAAAAGTTGAGTGTGTGTATGTGTGTGTGTACGTGTGCGTGTATATATACATATATGAATCCCTAGAACAACTGCTTTAAAATTACACAAAGAGATATTTAGCAAAAATGCAATAGATAAAATAGAAAATAAAAATATCTTTAAAAAACCTTAAAGAAGGAAAGAAAAGGGAAAACACAGACTAAACATAAAGAGGTAAACAGAAAACAGTAAAATGGCAAACCTAAATAAAAAATATCAGCAATTACGTTAAATATAAATGGACTAAATATCCTAAGTAAAAGGTAAATTTGTTAGAATGGGTTTTAAAAATAACTCAATTATATACTGTCTACAACGAACTCATTTCAAGTGTAATGACGTGTAGGATAAAAGTAAAGAAATCTATATATTTACATATAAGTAATCAAAATATATATATCACTAATCAGAAGAAAGCTAGAGTGGCAAAGGTATAATAATATCAGACAAAGTAGACTTCAGAGCAAACAAGAATTACCAGAGATAAAAATGGGCAATACATAATAATTTTGATCAGAAGACATAACAATACTAAATATGTATGTACCAAACAGCAGATTTTGAAAATGCAAGAAACAAAAGCTCACAGAACTGAAATAAGAAATATACAAATCCATAATTATAGTTGGAGAATTCAACATTTCTCTCTCAGTAATCAATAGAACTTAGCAGATAGTCAACAAGGATATAGTACAGAAAATTGAACAACTTTATCAACAGCTGGTTCTAATTGACATTTATAGAACACTTTACTTAACAGCAGCAGAATACACATACTTCTCAGATTTGCATGGAACTTTCGCCAAGATAGACCACATCCTGGGTCATAAAACAAACTTTTAACAAATTTAAAGAATTGAAATCATACAAAGTATGTTCTCTGACCATAATGGAATTAGACTAGAAGTCAATAACAGAATAAAAACAATTCTAAACCCCTAGAAATTAATTAACACACTTATTAATAATCCATGGTTCAAAGAAGAAGTCTCGGGGAAATCAGAAAATATTTTGAACTGGATGAATATGAAGATATATACAAATCTGGGGAATGCAGCTCTAGAGGTTCTTAGGAGGAAATTCACATGATTAAAATGCTCACATGAAAAAAGAGAAAGGTATCAAACCAATAATCTAAACTCCTACCTCAAGAAATTAGAAAAAGAAGAGCAAAATAAACCCAAAACAAGCAAAGGAAAGGGAATAAAAGAATTAAAACCATAAATCAATGAAATTGAAAACGAGTTCAAAAACAATAGAGAAAAATCAATGAAAGCAAAACTTGGTTCTTTGAGAATCTTAATAAAATTGATAAACCTCTATCAGGACTGGCGGAGAATGAGAGAGAACACAAATTACCAAAATCAGGAATGAAAGAGGGGTTATCACTATAGACTCTGCTCATCAATTTGACAATTTAATAAAATGGACAAATTCTGCAAAAAACACAAGTTACCAAAACTCACTTAAGACGACATATAGAACAGCCCTATTACTATTTTAAAAATGAAATTTATATTTAGAAACCTTCTGTAGATGGAATCTCCAGGCCCAGATTCTAGCACACAGCATATGTAATAGCATATACTACCAGATATTTTAGAAAGGAATACAATAAATTCACTGGCAAATTCTACCAAATATTTTAAAAAGAAATACAATGAATTCTGCACAATCTTTTGCAGAAAATAGAAGATGAGGGAACACTTCCCAATTTATTTTTTATAAAGCCAGCATTACCCTGATACTAAAACCAAAGATGATAGAATAAATAAAAGTGCAGAATAATATCATTCATGAACCCATATGCAAAAATTTTCAACAAAATGTTAGCAAATATCCAGCAACACATAAGCATACAAAGGGATGTTCAACATTATTGACCATTAGGGAAATGCAAATTAAAGCCCTGAGGAGATGTAACTAAACGCCTATTAGAATGGGGAAAATAAAATACTAACAATAGTAAGTGCTCACAATAATGCAAAGCAATTGGAACTGTCATACGTTGCCAATGGGAGTGCAAAATTGCACAACTGCTCTGGAAAACCACTTGGCAGTTTCTTACAAAGCTAAACACACACTTAACATATGACCCAGCAATCCTAAGTGAATTAAAAACTTATGTTCACAGAAAACCCTGTGCGTGAATGTTTACAGCAGTTCTATTCATAATCACCAATACTAGGAAACAACCCAAATGCCCTTCGGTAAGTGAATGGGTACATAAACTGGTACATTCCTACGATAGCTGACTACTCAGTTTAGCAATAAGAAGGAATGAACTATTGAAACCCACAACTTGGATGAATCTCAGGGTAGTATTATGCTGAGTGAAAGAAGCCAATCTCATAAAGCTGTATATACTGTATGATTCCGCTTATATGAAATTCTCAAAAAGATAAGACTAGTGACAGAACGAGTCAATGATTTGCAGGAGTGAGAGGTTAGTGGAGACAATGTTGTTATTTTTTCCCATCAAATTCATGGACCTCTGAGTTCTAGTTATGAAGGAAGGTCTATGGGCCCCAGGGTGAAAACCTTGCTCTATGATATTAATATATGCTGTGTAGAAACTGTGTCTTTTTTGTTCATCTTTCTATGACCCACACCTAGTAGACTGGCATATAGTAGGCACTCAGTTATTTGGTGAATACAAGAATAAATGAAATGAACGAACTATGAAATGCTTTAAACATGTAACAATGCATTGAGACACTCAAAACTTTAATTAAAAATGGATACATTTTGTTTAACTCAACAGGTGATCACTGTAGGTAATTATGAGCTGAACTCTCTAATGACTGTACTTTCCCATTTGGGCCACTGACCAAATTCTGTCTTGTGTTCTGGTGGTACCTGTCCTGTTTCTGAGCATTTCTCCTGCTTCTGTCCTATGGAGGGAACACAGTTCAATACACAAATGCTTTCTCTAGAATTATTCAGCCTTTTTCATCTCTAGCCAGTAGATAACTCAATCACCAGAAGGTTCTGGAAAAGTCATATACACCAAGTGAATTGCTACATGTTACTGACCCTGCCATGTATTATCCCAGCAATCTCCTTACTGGTCTCTGGGAGGGCTGTTTCATAGACCTGAATAAAACCGTGGGGAAGCCTAATATCTTATTTCATCAAGTCAAGTCTAAGATGCCCTGGATGGCAAGACCAACCATTATTTTATACCTCAATAAAGCAGGAAAAACCCTGCTAATAGACTGTCATGGATGCCTTTACTGACAGTTCTGAATGACATAGGAATCAATCACATCAGATTCCTTTTAAATTCATCTTCATCTCTTCTGTGGGATTTGGCACAGCTTGCCCAACTTGTGGATGTCTTCCTTTCTGAGGTTTCCAATGCACTTGGTTGTTCCTTTGCCAAAAAATGTATTCTTCACTAATACTACATTTGCATCCTACTGCTTGGCTCCTGTGCCTTTCTGAGTACAAAATAGCTTGTCACTTGCATGCTGAATCATAGTGAAATCTTTCTGAGGACATTGCTAAATGGCAGCTAAACTCTCCTGTGAAACTAACAAATGCACACGTCTCGACTGAAGTGATGACAATGTGAACAGCCAGCACCGAGTGATGCACGTGCAAAGACAATGGCAGCAGTGTCATGCCTGCCGCTTGGCTGATGGCTTTTGGAAGGCGCCCTTGATTAAGATGCATCTGGATTTCAGGGATGTTACACTGTGAAAACTGCACATCTTAGAATCAGTGGAGTACGTAATTCTGTCAGATTCTGCAATTTGGGAGAGAGTTCTGCACTTAAGACATGTTTCTTAAACATCCTCTGTTTGCTGGGGAATGTTCTAGGGCTACAGCAGGAAACAAGCTTGATGACTCTTCTGCCCACATGGAGCTCACACTGAGTAAGGAGAACAGGCAATAAATGAATACACAGAACTATGTTCGTGTTATTTTAAGGGCAACGAAGGATGTAAACAGGAGGCTGAGACGGAGCCTTACGGTGAAGTGGGTACAGGGTGTACACGTGCATTTGGGATGAGTCCTGAGCCCCCTCAAATCTTGCTCATTTCCAACTAAGTCAACATTTGGATTTTGGTTTCTGAGAGTCATTGACAGCCTTCCGGGTGGTCAACTATCCCAAGGTTTCTCCAGGAATGAGGGGTTTCCTGGGATGTGGGACTTCAAGTCCTGAAACAGGCAGTCACAGGCATCCTGACACAGTTGGCCACCCTGTGGGAGTCCAAACTCAGTTTCCTTGAAGTTTAATATTTTTATGACTATTTCCACGTCTAATGAAGTTTAATACTTAATCTACAACTGCGACTTTTATTTTTTTCACTCCCATCTCTCCTATTTTCATAAAAAGAGGTTAATCGATATGATTAAACTCTTATAATTCCTAAATGCATTCAGTCATTCAACAACACCAGTTAAGCTCCTACTTAAAGTCCTTCAGGGGCTACAGTGATAGGTCAAGGTAGCTACTAGAGGTGAGAAAGACCTGTCCACAAATAGCTAGAAGGTGGTGGCATAAGACAGTGTCCACCAAAGCCTCCAGCTGGGAGAATGTGGGTACTTGATAAAGCAGAGATGAGAAGGGAAGGGAAATCTGCTTTCTTTTTGTAATTTTATTTTCCTTTGGATGCATGATATCAACCAAAGGCTCTGAAGAAGAGTAATTTTCTTTGCCTTTGAAATGAGTCAAGGGCAAAAACAACTCCATCCTTTCATGTTAGGAATAATTTGGTAAAATGGTATGTTTTTCTATTTTTTACCTAAAAGACAAGCTGAACTCTGGATTACAAATGTTTCCATGGCTATTAGAAATACAGATTTTTTTTTTCTCTTAGAAACAATGAAATACATATTCATGGCTTTCCCTTCAAGCAAGGAGTGGCCATGTGAAGTCATTGTGGAGGCTGGATGCATATGTGGTGATTAGGTTGTCAGTGACACTATAATACTTATTAGTTTTCACAAGGTCCCAGAGAACTTCATGTCTGGTCCCTGCCATCAGTGTCAGGATTGATGTGTAATGAGTCATATACCCACTTTAATATTCTAAAACTACCGCCAGACTTAGAAGCATTGTAATCTGAATGAAGCAATCAAATTTTCCACTTGATCACTCCAGGTTATTATTATTTTTTAAAAGATGGAAGTTGTCATATGGAAATGGAAGCTTCAATTCCTTAACCTAGTTCGAAACTTCAGCTCATATATGCCAAGAAAATAGAATGTGCTTGTGAGGCTATGTGTGTGCTTGGAGCAGTAGCACAGAAGGAGACTAGCAGGTCTTAAAATTAAGTAAGATTTGAAATCAACGTTTAAATTAGATATGATCTATGGGCTGATGTTATTTGAAAGCTGAATAGCTGATGTCAAAAATAGACTTTCCCTTTCTCTCCAAAGTGCGGACAGGGTCCAGAAAGTGGCAAAAATAACCACATGCCTTTCTTGGACTCCTGACTCTCACCCCAAAGGGTTTTCTTGTATAGGAACCAACAATTCCTTGGATGGAAACACTGGATAGGCTAGTCATTATTTTGAGATTTAAGGACTGCAGATTCTTGGCAGACCTCTGTTGTTTTTCTAGAGTAACAGGCAAGTAGTTGGACTAAAATCAAGAAGCTGATCCATGTTGCTGGCTTTGGGTTCTTTGTGAACCAATGAGACGAGGTGAGTAGCTGCCCTGTCCCCCTCCCTCTTTGTTTTGAGAGAAATGGTCTGGTGACTGCCATCGTAGTGTTGGGTCTTGATCTCTTGGAAAACAACAGGCTCCTTCCCCTTTGCCCCTGGGCTCACCAGCCCCTGTAGGAAGACCTCCATGTCTGCACATTGCCGGCGCAGCCCATGGAGGGGTTAGAAATAGTAGGATTGCTTGTATAGGGAGAACAATCACCCAATTGTCAGATTTTTTTTTTTCCACTTTTCATCCAAACGCCGGGTGGCTTTATAGCACAGTTGGAGACACTGTGTTGAAGAGCCTTTGCTCATGGCAACGTTTCCTCTGTTCACTTTCTGCTGCTTCTTGCATTGGAAAATTCCATCCTTTAACACTGTGATTATATGTCACCGTCGCTGAAATCATAGACAGAGTCCGCTTAATTTGCTGCAAGCATGAGAAATAGCCAGAGAGAATGGGAGAAACATAGCATTCCCTTGCATAAAGAGAGGATTGAACGAGGTCAGTGAACCAAAGAGCCAGCAAGTCACAAACCCTCAGAGGGTCACGAAAATCTTCCCGGGTTTCCTGTTTTTAGGAGCGAAAAGGATGCCTGTGGGAATTTTTTTTTTAATTAATTAAATACATTAAAAAGTATTTACGATTGGCCATAATAGTTGTTTGAGATGGGTGAGGTATTTTAGGGCTCATTTTTACTAGTTTTTCTACTTTTGCACATTTTTGAAAATTTCAGTGATAAATAAAGCTTTCACAAAGGATTTAAACACCTCCCTGTTTCAGCTCTGAACGAATCCAGAGCCCCTGAGTTGGTACCACGTGCGCATGCGCGGCAGGCAGGGCTGCGCGACTGAGCATGCTCGGCCTTGGCCTCGGCTTCAGCTGTGAGCTGAGCTCCCCTGGGTTCCAACCGTTGGGGTGTTTCAAATGCCCTTTATTAGTCGTATGGAAGTTGTCGTATGGAAATGGAGGCATTAATTCCTTAACCTCTTCCAAAACTTTAGCTCATGTATGCTAAGAAAATACAATGTTCATGTCCATATCCTGAATGGATTATTTGCATTAGCAACACAGATGCTAATAATTCAGCAAATTGGTAGTCTTTACTTGATCTGAAGATGGCTTTTCTCTCCTCAAAGTCTGCCCTTGGAACTCAGAAACCCAGTACTACAGAGAGAGAAGACAGTGGCAATTATGTCTAATTTTGGTTTTCATTTAGAGAGAACAAACGGTTGTGCAGAAGTGATTACAAATGGCAGCTAGTTGATATTTTAAGCACAAAGTATAAGAATTTCAGACATGAGGTCATGAAAGCAATTTTTGATGTCCCAACTCCTAGTTAATTTCAACCTTTATTTTAATCTGAGCACCCAACATCTGACACAAAATAACTCTTCTATTGACTGCCTCCTTGTGTCTGGTGGCTGTGAAACGTTTATCCTGAAATTTATTATGTAGTCACTGCTTCCTAGATCTTGGGGGCACAGAAATAGTAGA
This sequence comes from Indri indri, assembly GCA_004363605.1. Taxonomy (NCBI): domain Eukaryota; kingdom Metazoa; phylum Chordata; class Mammalia; order Primates; family Indriidae; genus Indri; species Indri indri. Next base: position 175,360 of record RJWJ010000068.1, read on the forward strand.
AGTTTCTAGAAATGGAGCATGCAGGAGCATTGTAAGGTTTATTGGTTTTAGACACACATTCTTGAAACTTGATTATAAAGATTATAAACTCGATTAAAGATTATAGCTAACATGAAACTTATAATACATGGTGATAAAATAGAAAGCGTTTTTTACTCCTAGCTTCTTCTTTTGCATACACACCATATTGGATGTCTGTGTGCATCTCTCACCTTCTGGCCCACCTTTGATGCCAGCCATTGCTGGGGTGAACAATTTTGTGCAGGTATAACCAGATGGTGTGTCCCTTTCGGCCCTGCGCCTCTCTGAGACAGTAGCCTGACATTTAGGCTTGTACAACCTGGAAGTGTGAGGGAAACAACACCCCATGAGGCAACTCTGGAACAAAAGGGGTTGGGAGCCCATGAGTTAATGCTCCCTTTTTTTCTTCCTTCATGCTGGAAATTCTGAGGTATGTCCATGTAGCTTCTTTGAGGGTGGTCACAGAGGATAAGATGAATCATGTCACCACCTTCTCTCCTTCCCTGCTTCACTCCCTCTAGTCCCTGACTCCTGTCTGCTGGGGTCATGCTCCAAAACAACCTTCCTTTCCAAAAGCACTTGTTGCAAACTGTGCCTTGTGAGAGCAACCCAAGCCGAGACACTAAAATGATACACCAGCATGAAGACATGGATACAAATTGCTAAGAGATTGGTTGGATTGCTTATCTTTGTGAAGGACTCAAAAGAAGTTTGGGACACGCTAGACCCGATTGCTGTTGCAGTCACAGCATTCAGAATTAGAACTGTCAGGTCCCTATCTAGCTCCCCTGGGCGAAGGAGTATCTGAGTCTTCCACGAAGAGCTGTGGGAGAAGATCCCCAAGCCTCGTCAAGCCTGTGGAACATCTTCGGGTATTGTGAGGCATCAACGAGAAACAGAGAACAAAACATTCTCACTAACATTCAGAAATCCTCAAATCGCATGAGCCATCTGCACTATTTCTAGATCTAATTATAAAACTACAAGTGATGTTGACCTATTCCAAGGAAATTGTTCATCTCACTCTGGGGTGTGGTTTCTGCCTTCAGGTAAAGGCAGAAGAAACCAGGGAAGGCTGCTTCGCTCTGTCAAAATCCATCCCAGGCAAGGGCTGGATTCCGATCAGCCAGGTTATATGGCTGGATGCTCAGGATGCTGAAAATCTGGTTACCTCCTTGTACCTCTCTGTCCCACCATATGCCAGGGGTTCTGCCCTGGACTGGACCATCTTTTTCTGAAGGCAAATTTTCCATTAGGAGGGAGGTTATAAATGCCAGTTCTTGGGTCCCACCCCAGATCTTCAGCAATCTGCTTTGACAGGCCTTCCAGGCGACTCTGATGCTGGCTCAAGTTTGAGAACCAGTGCCATTGGCCTGTTCCTTCTCATCCTGGCCTGCAGGCTTTGGGAACTTTCACTGTTGATTCACACTCCTGTCCACAGAATGGGCTCAGGAAACAGAAGATAACCTGATTAGCTGGTAGGTGAGAAAGAAGGGGCTGGAACTGTATAGGCAGCCACCCAGCTTACAAATAGATTGTGTTCTGGACTTTGGAAGTCAGCCATTTGGACTGTGACCTGTTTTCCTAGGACTGGCAGATAGGTTTCCACACCACACACAAGGGCATAGTCAGTCCTGAATTTAGTGGAAATACTGCTGTGTCACAATGACGAGCAGATCACAACAGTCCTGGAGTATGAGTGAGTAATCAAAGCAGGGAAAAACCATAGAGACACAGAGATAGTAAGTTATTTAGGCCAATATTGGTGGTCAAAGGGAAGGTTGATTTGGAAATGGATGACCAGGTAAATGGAGATTTGTCAAGTTTCCGGAGTTGTTTCCGGCTTTTCTCCTTAGAATGTCATGATACTGACTCATTCAGGCAGACTTTTCTCAAATGTAGTCCTGGATTGCTACCTTCCTTTCTTCTGAAGGCAAATTTCCCACAAGGGGGGAGGTGAAGAATTCTGAGACAAGCTGGCAAGAACTGAAAAGGACAGTAGAAAGAACAAAGGAATTAAGGAGAATGTGGGGTGTTGATTTATTAATATTAAATACAAGCATCAGTGGAGACAGAACTAACCGGAGTTATGAGCACTGAGGTAGCCGGGCATAGACAGGGTCAGAATTCTCTTCTGACATTAGCAACAGAGAGGAAAGAAAACAGACAAGCGCTGACCGCACAGGTCTGGAGCTGCTGCTCTGGAAAATTTCCCTCCCATTGTATTTGCCTACCCTTGCCCCTTCAGTGGTTCCATCATGTCACCTGACTCCTTGTCCCCTTGCTGGCCACAGATGGGCAGCTAACCAGAGGCCTTGCCAGTGACCACTGACATGGTGTAAGAAGATGAGCTGGACCAAACCCTTTTTCTTTCTAGAGATTTGAACTCAGGAATACCCAGAGTGTTTTCGGTCAATCATGGGAAGAGGAACATGGCTGGCCGTGAGTACTGCACACATTCACAAATCAAACGCTTCGAGCTAGATTCCCAGGGGTGGCAAAAATACTTTCTTTTTGGTTTCATGATGCATTTATTAATTCTATTTTTGTATTATACAAATGATCAGAGCTGACGGTTGAATGGCTGGATTTGGAGAAGTGTGGTAGCCCTAATGGAATTAATTAATTGAATAATATTGCCTGACAAATGGCGCCATTATACCACAGAGGGCTTGAGACTTAATTACTGATGTCGTTTATCTCTCTGTTTGCACCCCAACAATAAGTGACTCGTTTCTCATTAATGTTGGGTCATCTTCCAAAAGGAAAAAAAGAGGCCAAAATATCAGGAAGGGGACGAAATAGCAATGCCTTTGTTCCCATCTCATTATCCTGGTAAGTCATGACAGACCCGTTAATTAGATGGGCAGCCTTCACTGCTGACTCCTGTCCAACTGTTACCTCAGAAAGAACCACTGGGAACATTCCCTTCCCTTGGGAAGAGATGAAAGGAAAGGAACAAGGGGATCGTGTTCCCAGCCCTGCTGGGGGCACCAGAGTTGTCAGGACGGATTTCTGGATGGAAGGGTGGCGCCGTCTCAGGAACATGGCCTGCGCATCACGGTGGTGTCGGGGCGTGTGATGCCTCCTTTGTAACCCAAGGCTGAGGCAGTGGTCCTTGGTGTCTGCAACTCCCTGGGAGATTAGGACCTGACTAAGCCGGGGACAGGTGTAAAGAGGACCTGACTTGAGCTGGCCAAATTAATTGCCGAGATTGATCTTGCATTTGGTAACTGGAAACAGCGAATTAACTACCGGCGGAATACAGCTACTCTCCGGCTTTCGCTGCGACTGTGTATGAAACAAACTGGACTCGCTGGGCAGCACAAACAAAGAGGGACTTGCAAAGAAGATAAAAACACCTGCCTACTTGGGAAAGGCTGAGGAACAAGCGTCATTTCAGAGGGGGGCCATATGTTCCAGACTGTGTGCCCAGGATAATTTTGTATTTATCCATAGTACTCCCTTTTCATCCTCAAAAAATGTCCCAGTTTGGACACTAAGTTTTAAATGCTTACTGTATTTCAATGTCAACTTTAAGCTACCTTTTTTTTTCTTTTTCCTTACAAGAAGAGTGATGTTATAGGTTGAGTTGTAAACCCTCAAAAGATGTCGAAGTCCTACCTCACCCCCACTACCTGTGCACGTGAGCTTATTTGGAAATAGGGTCTGTGCAGATGGTCCACCTAAGATGAGTTCATTAGGGTGGACCCTAATCCAGTAGGACTGGTGTCCTTATACAAAGAGGAAGTTTGGACACAGAGCCCCAGGGAGAAGTCCATGTGAAGGTGAAGGCAGAGATTGGGGTGAGGCATCTAGAAACCAAGGAACACCAAATATTGCCAGCAAACCAGCAGAAGTTAGGAGAGAGGCCTGGAACAGATTCTCCCTCAAAGGCCTCAGTAGGAGCCAACCCAGGTGATGCCTTGATCCCAGACTTCTGCCCTCCACTAGCTGTCTGCTGTGTAAGCCACCCAGTCTGTGGTACTCAGTTGTGGCAGCTCTAGCAAACTGATTCAAGTGGGTACTGGTTTCAAAGTGTCTGATAACACTCTAATCACTCTCAGTTTGCCCAGTTCACAGAACCGAGCCATCTTGGTGGTGTGGGACGTCTGCAGGGCTAGGGAGAGGAGCCAGTCAGAGAACCAGTACCAATTTCTCACCTCCTCAGTGCCAGGCACTGAGAAGAGATGACTGAGACGGCCCTGGTTCCTAGCCTTAAGGAGCCAGCAGTCAGGTGGGAAGGCAGGCTGTGCAGGTGACCTTGTACTTCATTAGCTAAACAGGAATATGCATCAGTGCACCCAGGAGAAGGGGGAGCGCACCATGGGGAGGTACCCCAGGTACCCCAAGCTGGGCTGAAAGGAAACAGCCTTCCCAAGAAGGGACATCTCAGCTGAGACCCAAGGAGCAAAGGCCACCTGGATTTTAAAAAGTGGGGGAAGGGGGAACAAGTGTGAAGCTTCAAGGGCCAGGGGAGCAGGAGCTTGAAAAATCCAACCCAGGAGCAGAGAGAGCCACTGGGGGAGGCCTTGGTCGTTTTCCAATTCTTTTTCTCAGCCTTCTTTGCTGCAAATGCCTAAAGCACACTTTCCATGCACCAGGCCCCTGGCGAGGGTGGCAGAACCCATCATGGAGACTGCCAGGTAAGCACTGAGGGAGCAGCCTCAGAGAACAAAGCCACCGCCTCTGTGCAGAGGACCCAGAGCAGGGGAGGAGGGCCCCGCAGAGGTGAATCTTGAGGAAAAGCCACAAGCAATGCCTAACGAGGGAGAGAAATGGGAGAAACCAAGAATATTAATCCCTGGGTCAGAAGACAGTGACACCTTGGCCTCTGATCTCTCTGGCCAAATAGTCTTCAAGCGGCAGGGCTTGGAGAGGTCACAAGTCATGTTCAAAGGTGCTAAGTTATTTCTAAATGTATAATGTGATTCTATTTCCCTGAAGCAGAATTTGGGCTGCCCCTTATCTAAGTTTCATTCGGAGACACGGCAGGATATTTCAGAACATTCCACAGGACACCTTTGGGACGCCTCTTGCCCTTGAAGTTCTGAGCCCCATGTCGTTGAACTTCGGACCCCACATCCAGGACCTACCATGGACGCCATCTTGAAGTTTGGTGTTTGCCCCCTTGGCCAGCGTCTGAGGAAATAATGAGACCCACAGACCCAATCCATACGGTGCTTTTGTTTCTGAATGCTAGACTGGCATTTCTTAAATGCTGTTTTCAAGATGGATTTCTAGTTTGGATATTAAAGTCACTATTTCTCTTCTCTAGTTGTCTTTAGTTATCTGTCATTGGTGGGCCCAGGACAAAAAGTTTTGGTAGGGCAAAACTGGGCTCTGATTTTGTAGGCATGGCATGTATTATGTAAGCGTACAGGTCCGTGTTTCAAAATGAAAAATAACAATAATAATTAAAGTTTCTCTGGGCTCTTCGTGTCCAAACCACTCTTGCAAAACCACCTTTGGATGAGCTTGAAGTGTCAGCAAATCAGAAACATGTGGATTTAATTTCCTTTGAAATACACCAGGGGGAGAGGGAGCTGTGGGACTTGGCAGCCAGCTTCTTAGGGATTGCCAAACCCCAAATATCTCGCACTCTGTGAGAGCCGCTGTGCTGGCCCCCAGTAGTCGTGTCTGGCCAGCCCAGCCACCGCATGTCTTGCTGGACCATCCAGGTCTCCTCCAGCCATCATTCCCTCCTCTGGGTCCATTTCAGCTGACAGAAGGACACTGTTCACACCACCCACATGCTGCAACAGGACTTTGGAAGAGGGACCAGAGCCGCAATGAGGTGTCAGGTTGGCTCGTGTCTTATCTGGACCAACAGGCCATTTTTTAGCCTTTACTGTGCCTTTCAAACCTAAACCAACTGTGAGAGAGGTTTTCTAATTTGATTTCTAGATGGGAAAATATTTTGCTTTTTTGGTGGATGATGGTGTTGGGTCCCAAATGTATTTATTGGGTTTCACTATCATCCAACACTCATGCATATAATGTGAAACATGCCCATACTCTGCAAAGGCCACCGCCACCCCTCCAGGCAGTTCCAAGGTAAATAAGGGTCCACAAGGCCCCTGAGACAATAAAGGAGAGACAATAGAGGAGCTGAGCCACACGGTCTAGCAGTTCTTCTTTTTTTTAAGAGAGGAGGCCTCGCTCTATCACCCAGGCTTGTCTTGAATCCTGCCTCAGCCTCCCAAGTAGCTGAAACTACAGGCATAGTCTGGTAGTTCTGACGTCTCTCCAAGGCCCACAGATCCTGGACTATTAATTTAAGAGTAAGGTTTTGTTAACAAGATCTGCATCGCTCTCCGGGTCATTATTTTCTTGTTGTTGATATTAATGACTGTCTTTTTCTTCCCATATTTGCTATGTCCGACAGCTCCTTTTGTCTAAAATAATAACGCATTAAATGCAAGGGGCAAATTGAACCTTTAAAAAGTACTTTTTGCATCCAAAACAGCTAATGCTTTGGTTTCTGCTATGTGTCATATACTGACTGTTTTCTTAGCCTCGTTTTACTGAAGAGGCAACTGAGGCAGTCCCAGAGAGATCAAGTAACCTACAAATCTCACACCTAGTAAGTAAAAGACCTGGAACTTGACCTTGGGCTATTGGCCTCCAGAAATGTTTTTTTTTTTTTTTTTTTTTTTTCTGGTACTGGATGTTACCTTTTACCCCATTGTGATGGTTAATTTTATGTGTCAACTTGACTGGGCCATAGGGCGCCCAGATATTTGGTCAAACATTATTCTGGATGTTTCCGGGAGGGTGTTCTTACATGAGATTAACATTTAAATCAGTGGACTTAGTGAGGCAGCTTGCCCTCCTGGATGTGGCTGGGCCTCATTGAATCCACTGAAGGCCTAAATAGAACAAAAAGTCCCAACGGTCCCCCAGTAGGAGGGAATCTCTCCTGCCCGACTGCATGCAAACTAGGACATCAACTTTTTCTTCCCTTTGGACTCAAACTGAAACATCAGCCCTTTCTGAGACTTGAGCCTGAAACTTGAGTCTGAAACTTATACCATCAGCTCTCTTGCTTTCAGGCCTTCAGACTCACACTGGGACTTCAGCTTCTCGCTCACCCTGCAGATTTGGGGACTTGTCAGCCTCCATAATTACATGAGACAATTCCTTATAATAAATCTCTTTCTATACACATCCTATTGATTTTGTTTCATTTGGAGAACCCTGACTAACACATCCATTTCTTATTTCATCTATCAGGCAATCCTGTGAAGTAGATGGGTCAGGTACTATTGTTGCTGTCTGACAGATGAGGGAAAACAAGACCTGGAAAATGAACATGCATGTGTGCACATGCACACACCCACACATGCATGCTTGCACACACATGTGCACACAGACCACACACTTCCAGACTAAGATAAGAGTCCAGGTCCACTCATTCCTTGGTGCTTCTTCCTCAGGGCATGCACAAAGCAGTCATGGATGGCAAAGCTCGATTGCTTTTAAAGTATCTTTTATGTCCACGCCCATGATAGCGAGTCCTCTTTCATGCAGAAAAATCTGCCTCTGAGTAGCGAGGTATACAGAGGAGCCACTTCTGTTTGTTTGTGTAAGTGTACTGTAGGTTCCAGCTACAGAAACCATGCAGCCAGGAAGGAATCAAAGCTAGGACGTTCCCTCCTGGAGATGGTGACTCTAGAAAAAGGATCCTTGAAGGTAAAATTCCCTCCAGACGATTGGATAATGCGTGGGACAAGGATATCTGGCCAGTAAGATTTCTGTCTAAGAGAGGGCAAAAATCTCATTATCTTTGTTGGCTGATGTGAAATCCAAGGCCATGCAATGTGTTAAGACCATTGCCACTTACCCAAGTGAGTACTCCGTTTACTTCCAGGGCTTTCTGGTTTGCAAAGCCACCCCCGCCTCAGGCTTCAGAAGAAATACAGTGTTCTCTCCCACCCGCCCTCGTCTTCACGGTGTCCACAGTGGCAGGCAAGGGCCACAGTCAAGCTCTTAAACATGGAAGATGTGTCCTGACAGTGTTTAAATAGTATTGTTCATTGAGAGTGAACAGAAGATCGGTACAGCAATGTTTATATTAATGCAGCTTCAATTCTTTTATCAAGCAGTCCGAAGTTCAGAAGGAGGTGGCCGTGGTCTCCTGCTGCTGTTTATAAGCAGCAGGGGGGATTATACTTTGGGCTTCAGCAGCCATAAATTCCCTGCATAATCTTCCAATCCTTCTCCGTTCTCTAGCCTCCCATCCCGAGCATTTTTGTGTTGAAATGGCTGCAGAAAATGGATGTGGGAATGGGGCACTGGTCTTTGGGTAAGTTTTTCTACTCGGGGCACGAATCCCCCAGACACACACCTACTGCTGGTTCTGCAGGAGCCCACGAGCTGGTGGCAGAAGAGGATGGCCTGGGCTGATACTGGGCTGCAAAGATGTGACAGCAGGTGGGACTTGGTGCCTGCAAGCAGGGAACCTTGGTTTTAATGAATAAAATCTAGCAAGTTCCCATCTGGAGACAGTAAATCCGGGAAGAGGATCTTTGATTGGATAAGTGGATGGGATTCAGTTTGACCAAAGGGACAGAAAAAAGTTCTCATCCTTTGAGTAAAAATCTTCTAGCCTCTCCCAACCTTCTAGTCCTAGGACAATATCATTTTCAGAAGGTCTAGTTTTGTGGTTTCACACCATGAGCTAGTTGCCGTGAGTCACAAAGAAGAAAAGAACATTTTTCATTCAAAAAGCGAGCCTCCAACTCACTAGTTCTGCCTGATGCCGGGAGCTTTCAACCTCCGCTGGCAGCTCTCTAATGGATAATGGGTAGTTTTCCATACTCGGGAAAGCACTGCTTTTCGTCTCTGCCGGTTGAGTAAGCTTTTGCAAACAGGGCTCAACAAGAAATGCTGTTTCTCATGAAAATGGTTTCATTTTCATTATGCTGACATATGAGCTTCTTTTCAGTAGGGAAATGCAATTTTTTTTTTTTTTTTTTTGAAATGGAGTCTCGCTCTGTCACCTGGGCTAGAGTGCCGTGGCGTCGGCCTAGCTCACAGTGACCTCAAACTCCTGGGCTCAAGCCCTCCTGGGCTCCTCCTGCCTCGGCCTCCCAGAGTGCTAGGATTACAGACGTGAGCCACCACGCCCGGCCAAGAGCTTCTTTTCACAGAGTGGCTCAAACATCCCTGACAATGAACTCTGAATCTAGGAGGAACACGCAGATTATTGAAACATTTGCTTTGGGGGAAGAAATCAAACAAAGAGACCTATTCATTGGCATTGACCTTGGCGATAGATATTAAGTAATGTGGCAGTTCAGGCCTAGTTATTTGCCGAGAGGCAGGCAGGCCTCGTGTTGGGTGCTTTGTAGCTGTGGTCCTCTTCCTCCCGGAGCCTCAGATCAGCAGCTTCGGATGTCATTCCCCAGGGGGCCAGTGCCTTTGAAGGGCCCTGATACTTCCTGGTGACATTCCATCTCATCAGGCAGCCAGCCCTGGTGTCACTGGTCATGCCACAGAAAGACAGATCTGACTGTTTAAAACAAGCGGCTTTCAACTTGGTTCCCTCTGGCATAGTCCCAGCCTGCGAAGGAATCTGACTGCCCATTCAATGTACTTAGGCAGCCTTTAGGAGTATTGATGCAAATTGAAATGGCCTTAAAAAAAAATGCAGATACTTAGTCCCATCCTCAGACCAATGAAATAGAATCACTTCGAGATATGACCTTGGCATTTAAAAAATCTTCCCAGGTAGGTGCTTCTAAGAGATAGCCAAGATTGAAAACTACTGAACTTGAGAAGTGAAAGCTATTTCTTGGCTATATTTGCAGGGATTTCTGGGTCTACATCTCTCTCTGTGGGTGGTGCTGTGACATTTGTAGGTATGGACCAATGGCCAAAGGAGAGTATTCATGGCCCTGGGAGGGGTTTCACTGTTGTTGGCCCTGTTTTTGGGAAACAGAACTTGCAAGGACTAAGCCCACCTGGCAGATGGACACACACATACACACACGTACACACACACGTACACACACTCACTCTCAAACCCTCTTCCCAGGCTGAAAAGCCCTTGCACTGGTCACCAGGTTGGGCACCCAGGGTCCCCAGTAGCCACAAAACCTTCTGTCTCCATGACCTCAACTTCTAATCTGTTCTCTAATCTTTTCTCACTTGTATTCTGGCTTCCCTGTGGTTAAAGAGATACTTAATTTAGTCAGTGGTGTTAAAAACTCTTTGATCTTATGTCCCATGGGGACTTTCTAAGCCCTGTAAATGCCACATCTCTCTTCTACCAAACAAAATAAATCTTAATTTTTTGTATCCCATGGCTGATTATGACAAAAAGGTTTATGAGAGACACACTTTATTTTATTATTATTATTTTTTTGAGACACGGTCTCACTCTGTCACCTGGGCTAGAGTCCAGTGGCATCATTATAGCTCACTGCAACCTCAAACTCCTGGGTGCAAGTGATCCTCCTGCCTCAGCCTCCCAAGTAGCTGGGACTATAGGTGTGTACCACCAGGCCTGGCTAATTTTTTCTTTTTTGTGGAGATGGAGTCTCGCTATCACCCAGGCTGGTCTCCAACTCCTGGCCTCAAGCAATCCTCCCATCTTGGCCTCCCAGAATGCTAGGATTACAGGCATGAGCCAACCGGGCTCTGCCCAAGAGACACACTTTAAAGATAAGGACACAACTAGGCCCAAAGTAAAAGGATGGAAAAGATGTACTGCATTCTGCAAACTCTAAGCATAGAAAGCTGGTGTGGCTATCTTAAGATCAGATGAAGGCAACTGCAAGGTGAGGAGTATGAACAGAGAAGAGCCCCCCCCCAGACAGCCCCTCCTCCTCCCTCACCCCCGTACTGCCCTAGCACTAGGTCCTTCAGAACCTGTAGTTGGGCTGTGTCCATCGGAACAGGAATCTTGGTCAGGGCAGGACACCTGAGTAGGGGTGCCTGGGGACCCCTCTCTGGGTGCTCCACAGGCCCTCTGAGTCCCCCCCAGCTCCTCCCGCCACTACCCTGCTCCTCATTCTCCTCCCTGCTCTGTGTCCTTCTCCTTTCATCTTCCAGGCCTTCGGCATGATCTCATCCAGGAACTTAGATTTTACAAAAGCCAAGAATAATTGTTTCGGCTGGCCCAAATCCCAGAGGCAAGGAAGCCTGCAGTTGGGCTACCAGCTGGAAATTGGCGTGGTTGGGGAAAAGAGGGAACCAAACCCAGATTAGTATTTTAATAGTTGATCCTGCGTTAACACCTCGATGCTCCCTCAGGCTCCTCCAGGCTCTTGCCTTTGGACCACAGCTTCAAAGGTATGGTCATTCCCACCCCTTACACCACCCCTCACCCCAAACTTTACCCTGTTTAAGGCAGTCCTTGCTTTTTGCAGGGCATCCCAGCTTACTCAGAAATCTCGTATTATTAAATAGAACTAAATTATTCCCTCTGCAGCAGCCTGTGGGAAAAGATTTGGCTTATAGGACCAGGTCCACACTGGGGATGTTTGTTAGCTTGACTCTCTGCTGTGTGCAGGTTGGTCATGTTCAGGGAAGAAAAGAGCTCCCACTCAACAATCCAGATGTGCTCTGTCTTAAAATGAAACGGCTCTGGTGGGGTGCCTAGGAACTTGCTACTCAAAGTGTGGTTTGTAGACTAGGAGTAGCATCTGCATCACCTGGGAGCTTCTGAGAAATGCAGAGTCTCAGCTGACCCTAGACTTGTTGCATCAAAATCTGCATTTTAAGAAGATCCCAGGTTATTTGCATACTCATGAAAACTTAAGAAGCACTGCTCTAGGGCATACACGTCACACTGATACGATATGAACTGAATCAAGACTATTCCATAGTTTAAAACAATTTTAAACAATTTTTTAAAAGTCACAAAAATTTGCTTATTAAATTGCAAAGATTAAAAATAAAAAGATTATCCCAGTATTTTTTGTTAAATAGAGACATTTTTATTAGACACTGCTGGTGGGAATATAATTTAGTACAGTTTTTCTAGAAATAAAAGGCAACTTGTTTGAGAAGTCTTAGAACAATCCAAAACTCTTTTGTTATTATTTTTAAAAAATTGGCAGATAAAATTGTATGTATTTATCACGTACAGCATGATGTCTGGAAGTATATACACCTTGTAGAATGGTTCACTCTAGCTAATTATCAAATTCATTACCTCCTAGAGTTAATTTTTGGTGAGAACACTTATCTGCTCTTTGCGTTTTTCAAGAGTACAATATATTGACATAAACTACAGTCGCTATGTTTTACAATAGATCTCTTAAACGTCTTCCTGCTATCTAATTGTAATTATATATCCTTTGACCACCAGCCCTTCAAAGGATCCATTTACTTTTTTATGACTCGATCTTAAAAAAAATTTAGGTTGTGACGTAGCTCCAAGGACGTAGTGGAAAGGATTTTCATGGTGATGGTTTAGTTGTTTTTCTCATCTTCTCTTCTTCATCACTGACAGAACTCCAGTTTTGTAGGTGGGGGGGCAATGTGCTCAACATTTTCTGGACAGTTTGCAGGTCCAGGTGACCAAGGAGACATAAACCTAAGTCACTGGGAGACAACACCTTGAAAACACTTTATGAAGGGAATCCACCCGGTTACCAGCACCCTCCTGACCTACGACCCTGCAGCCCTCTCCCCCTTTACCTTACCTGGAACCCTGATGGGCTGCTAGAGATGACCATGACCCCCTACCCAGCAATGTCAGGGCTGCTTCCTTCCAGACTTTTCATTATACGAGAAAAATAAATTCCTAATTTGTTTGAGTCACTGTCTCTCAGGAATTTGCTATTTGTAGCTGGACATAACTCCTAACTTCTACACAACCTATATGTCCAAAAATAGGGGCTTGATTAATAAATTATCATTTATCCACGCAGTGAAATGCTATACAGCATTAAAAAATCATGTAGAACTGTGGTTTCAAATTATTTCTAGTAGAGGACACCTCCCCTTTTCCATATTCAGTCTTTCTAGAATCCCGGTATATAGAACTGTTAAAAGTAGAGCTCTTCTGGGTGAACGGGAGGGTGGGACTTATAATCTTCTCCTTCTACCTGCAAAGTCTACTTTCCCCTCTGTGGGGACTCTGAAACACCTTCATAGTCTCTAGAATTTGGTAAAATTACAGAGCACAGTCCGAAACCCTTTCTTGTAATTATCTCTTTATCTACAAGAAAAAAAGCACATGAGATCTGGTTAAGCAAACAGCTTACTAATTGATTATGGTATCATACAATTCTATATGTAAAACTATATAAATGCTGATTTTCCCAGGCTTCACCAGTCTTTGGAAAAAACAAAGTCACATTCATCATAATTACTCAAATTCCCCTGGCTGGTGGCCCTCATTTGTGTAATAGTGGCACTTTTTTCCTCAGTCTCCCCAGTTATCCCTGAGGGGCATTTAGGGGTGTTTCTCATGTGTCAGGAGCAGGAACCCTCAAATTCTCTCCCTGACCTCATGGTTCCCATTGCTTGCAGAGGTGCCTGAGGATAGGACCCCACCCCTGCTCCTGCTGCTGGTGCCCTGGGAGGGTCTGCTATCTGGCCAGAATGCCCACCTGTGCCCACCGTGCTGCAAAGACCTGCCCTGCATGCGCGTTGGTCCTGCACGGGGTTGGGCTGTGTGGCCTTTGGCAAAGAGCTGGGAGGAAGAACAGCCTTCCATGGGGCAGGCTGGGGACCAGAGGCCATGCCAGCAGTTGCGCTTCCTCCTCATTTTCTAGTCTTATCCGGCTCCATGCACCCAGCTTTGACTTCCCAGGCTTCCTCCACCTTCAAATAAGCTGGAGGGTGGGGCCTCCCTTTCCCCACCCTGAGTGTGTATGTCTGTTTATTAAAGCCATGCAAACTGGAATTTAAAATTTTAATAGCAGCCATTTCTGAATGGCAAAATTGGGGTGCTTAAAATGTTTCTATTTTTTTCTTGCTTAATTGTATTTTAAACATTTCTACAATAAACATATATTACTTATATTATTAATTAAAAAAATCAGGATGCACCCGAAATCAGTTCCAACTCTGATCGCTGAATACACTTAATTGCTCAGTAGATTTGACTGCGCGTTTCCTGCCATCCGAGGGAAAGTATTTTGCCTGTGTCAGTGTCGGAGGGTGGAGGTGGGCGTGGGGAGGGGATACCACAGGCAGTTAAAAAGCAGAACTGTGGTTTCAAATGATTTCTAGCAGAGGACACCTTTCCTTTCTTGTATTCAGTCTTTCATAGAATCCCAGCGTCTAGATTCTGCTAACGGTTGATAGACTGTGTGTGGAAGCCCGGAGACAGTCTGAAGATGCATTCCAGTGACGCCCAACTCCCCTTCCTCCTGGACTCAACATGTGTTCTCTCTGATTTGCAGGAAGGTTCACTCCCACGATGGGACTTTCGACCCCAGCGGGAACTGGACAAGCGGTTGAGGGACACCTGCATGGAGGGGCTCTATCTCTATTAAGTGTAGGTCATTAGTGGTTTTCCTTCGAGGGAGCCACTGGGCACGATGGATTTTGCTGTGAGAGCTGGACTTCCCAAGTGCCCTGTTGCAGGGGACAAATTGCAGAGCCTCCTCTTCCTGTTCCTTGTGGGGACTCCTGAATTCCAAGTCATCCCCACTCTGAGCCACTCCCTGTATCTGCCAGCTCCTCAGAACATCCCTTGTGACCGCTCTTCTTTCTTGTCACCGTCCTCTGACCCAGAATTTCCGCTCCCCGCAACCTACCCTGCACTGTTCTGCGTTGCTTTAAACAACTTCACAACCTCCTTTTTGCTTTAAATGCCCTAAGGGCCCCCCAGTCTCCCTCACTCAACCAGGCCCCCAACAGAGCATGAGCCACCCAACATTTCTTTTCATCCATCGCATTTTCCTCAATAACACCGGCTAGTATTCGTTGAGCACATATTCTATTTCCGGCCCTGCATTAGGTAGCTTAATCCTGACAGCAGCCCTATGGGGTAAGGACTTCAATAAGCCCCATTTATTAGATAAGAAAATCGACCCTTGGCAAGAGCCTAGGCAAGGTCCCCTGTGTGGAAGGTGGCAGAGCTGGGGCGACTCCAGCCCAGCAGCCTGGCCCCCGGCCTGAGCAGCCGCCACCGCACTGGCTCTGTGGTTCTTTCCTCTGAGGAGCCTACATGGAATTTTTTTTTTTTTTTTTTTCAGATTTGTTTTTAGCCATGGAGCGTTCTGGCCCCGGGGTTCAGACCAACAGTACGAAGCCTCCTGTTCTCACCAACCCGCACGGTCGCAGGAGTCTCAGGACCGAACAATGTTCCCCTTCCTAGTTGACGCCACAGCTGGTGCTGGACGAGCCTCGGGTTACCGAGTTTTAGCTGAAAGTTTGAAAAGAGATAATTAGCCACTCTAGGAATAAAGTAGAAGGAATTGGAAGACAGGGTTTTAACTTGCTCAAATGCCTCTGCATAAATGAGCACATTTGCTCTTGGGCGGCTGTTTTTATTACTAGTCCCATTCACATGCTTTTTAATTGAGGTGAAATTCACATAGCATAAATTAACCATTTTAAAGTGTTCGATTTCAGTGGCACTTAGTACATTCACAGTGTTGTGCAACCACCACCTCTGTCTAGTTCCAAAACATTTGATCATCCCCCCAAAGAGAACCCCACACTTATCAGGCAGTTATTGCCTGTTTCTCCCTCCCCCCAGCCCCTGGTGACCACAAACTGCGTTCTGTCTCTGTGGCTTTACCTGTTTGGGCTATATCATGTAAGTAGAATCATGCGATATGTGGCCTTCTGTGTCTGGCTTATTTCATTTAACATAACGTCTTCAAGGTTCATCCATGCTGTAGCATGTGCCTGAATTTCCTTCCTTTTCAAGGCTGAGTAATATCCCATTGCATGGCTAGACCACATTTCGTTAATCCGTTCATTCATTGATGGACACTTGGGATGTTTCCAGCTTTTGGTTATTGTGACTAGTGCTGCCTTGAACATTCATGCTCAAGTATCTGTTTTGGGTACCTGCTTTCAATTTTTTTGAGTATATGTCTAGGAGTGGAATTGCTGGCTCATAGCGTAATCCTGTGTTTAACTTTTTGAGGACCTATTAGCCTCATTTTAAAAGCAGTGAATCTGAGCCTCAAAAAAATGACGAGTTGTCCAAAGTCACACGAGAAGTAAATGACAGGGCCAGCACTCGGAGCTCATACTGCTGTCATTCTAAGGGCCCTGCCTGCAGGGAACAGCATTGATTTCCTCACCAAACATCTCATGAGGGCCAGAGGTAGCCCCGGTGGCAGATTTAACAATAACTCTCAGAAAGGAGCTTCCTAGCACAGAAACTTCAGGAGAAAACAAAACAAGGGGGCTATTTTTAATCATAAATCAGCATTACTGGCTCACACTTAAATTCCATTAAGCCAACGATCTGAGCACACTGCTGAATACCAGTCTTGTGTTGCTGTGTATTTTAATGTTAGTGTGGGGCTTTCAGCTAATTCTTCCCCGACACGAAGGTCTGCTCTCCCTGGTTCGAATGTTGTTTTGCCATCTGCATTTCTAGATGGACCCTGGGGGTGGGGGAAGTACTGATTTGGTTCTGAATTTCTGACTGCATTGGGGAGTCTGTGACAGTCACCGCAGAAAGAGAATCTGTTGATGGCAGCGAGTGCTTAAGGGGTTAAAGGGGCCTGGCTTCCGCTCTGGCCTAATTGAGGGGTGGGAGAGATTTAGGGGCGATGGGGGCGGGGCGGGGCTTTAGCACTGAGAATCTTACTTTGCAGTGGTTTCCACGGGAATTTTACTGGGAGAGGTAAATTCTAAGGCCTGTCCTCGCCTCGTCCCTGCTTGCTGGAGCGTACTCTCGGTGCAGAAAGGGGACGCCCAGAGGCTGCGGCTGAGCTGGGCTAGAAAACAAGACTCCCACCCGCCCTGCACTCCCCTCCCTGGCCCCGCTGACCTGATTAATCAGAGCCCTGCCAAACCCACTGAGGAGGGCTCCCTGGCTAATCTCATCTCCGCACCCACGCGGGGACAGACACCCCCGCTCGGCCAATGAGACGCAATTCTGCAAGCGCGGCTGGGCGGTGGAAATTTCCATGCGCTCGGCGCTGCCCCTCTGCGGCGGGATCTTGTGCGCACAGAGCACCGAGCGGGACCGCGCGGGGAACAGTGGCCGCCAACACAGTGCAGGGCCAGGCGCTGTGCCGCGAGTCACTGTGCGACGTGCTGTTGTCTGCCTTGTTCTCCCACCTCTCTGCCACACAAGCTCTCGAAGCAAATCAGGGAGAAGCAGGCGATGCCATTGCGGGGAGGGGAGGAGGGTCGGGGGGGACAAACGGTGCCACCCCCTCCCCCACGGTGTGTGCGTGCGCGAGATACACACCATCGTCCCCAGCCCCCGCCCTGCCCACTTCAGCTGTAAATCCTGCCTGGATTGCCCGCTGTCCGCATATGATTGTTCCTCCGCCAGACTCTGCAACTGGGAAGGTGTGGGGAGAAAGAAAGAAGGGGCGCGTGTCTATATCTGTGCACCTACGGACCATGGTGCACTTTTAGACTTGGCCAGCGGGTCCTGGGGAGCAAAGGGTTACGAGGTAGCAAAGGTCTTTAATGGAGGAGCCGGGGAGACCCAGACCGTAGCCCAAACCGAGGAAATTCAGAGACGTGCAGAAAATTCCAGGGCCACGGAGGAGGGCCACGCAGCGCATTCTGCTGGCGAGGGGGAGGAGGCCGCGCAGCGGAGATGGAGGACGGGGCTTAGCTGGGCAGTGGGGGGGTCGGCGCCGGAGCCTGCGTCCTGCAGCGAGGCCCCACCAGGCTGGTCCCTGTCAGGAGATCCCTATCTTCCTTAACTGCATGCGAATTATGGCAATAAATCGCTATTGTTTCAGGGGACCCGGGCCTGTTTCCGTTCCTTGCACATGTGAACATAGTGAACGCAGTCCAAAATTTAGTATGCAGCCTTGTCCAACAGTGCTTCTGCCAAAAGAGTATCGCGATGGCTTCCTCTGGGATTGGACGGGGGCAGGGCTGGGGGCAGTGGGCCCCGTGCTGTCTCGGGGCGGGAAAGAGAAGGAAAGGGAAAAATACAGGTTTCTTCTTAAAGCAAAGTAGAAAGCTTCAGGAAGGTTCCACGGCACGGAAGGGGAGGAAGGGACCATCACCATCACCAGTCCAGAGCCCAAAACAGAGGACAGGAAACCTGGATGACCGGGCTCTGCTAGTGACCAGCTGCAGGTTCTGAGGAAATCTCTCTTCTCTGAGTCTCAGTTTCGACCTCTGCAAAATCAGGGTCGTAAGAATTCCTGCCCCTTCTGATCAAGTAAGGTCATCCATGAGACTCAAATAAAATAAAACTGTGTCTGTGAAACTGTGAAGAAACAAATGGAAGTGTTTTTTTAATCTACATATATGAACAATATATGAGCTATGTTGTTTTACTTGAATTAACTTTGAGAAAGAGCCACGGCTAACTCAATCAACCAACCCATTTATTAATGTATTCAGTAAATATTTATTGAGCACCTATTACATGCTGGGCGCTGTTTTGTGCCCTGCTCTTGGGAAGCTCACATTGGAGGAGACAGGTGATAAATAGGAAAGCTGTAATTTTTAGGTAGAGGTAAGTGATATGAAAAAAAATTAAAGCAGGAAGGGGTAGAGGCCAGGGAGTAGGAGAGTGATTTTGAAGAGGGTGATGAGGAAGGCCGCAGGCAGAAGATGGTCTTTAAGCAGACCTGACAGGAAGTGAGGGGATGAGCCCCATGGATTTCTGGGGAAAGAACATTCCAGGTGGGGGGTGCCAGGGGTCGTGAGGGGGAATTGCGGCCCTTCCTGTTGGTGGAACAGGGAGGCAGGTACCACCCCTGCAGGGGTGTGAGTGACAGGGTTGGGGCTGATGGAATGGACGTTGGGGGGCAGATTCAGGTAGAGTTTGTAGGGCCTTGAAGGTGACCTTAAGGACTGGCTTTTATGATAAGTGTTCTTGGCAGTTGGAGGGCACGGCTGAGGCTCTGCCTTGGGTCTTACCTGACGATAATGCAGCTCCATTTTTAGCTTGGATGCTGGCAGGCTACCAACAAGCATTTACGACAAGGCTTGCTCTGTGTTCTTGGCTGTGCTGGCAGCTCTGATAACTTCAGGGGGTTTAACATAGGTCCGTGGCTTCGAGAAGGCCACAATCTTTTTTAAATAAAGTTTAGCTGTAAAAAGCAGTTAGTGACCAATACAAGATAGGTTCTGTCACTTGCTGCACTGTGTGGGCCATAGAGGTAGGAGGAAACTTGGAATTTTAGGAACCCCAGGGGTACCCTGTGATTGTGCTGGGATCCTAGTAGGTGCTCAAGGATTGTCTGGGGATCGACAGAGGGACTCAAGTTGAGTAAGCAGAGAGCGCTTTGTGGCTAATTAAGTCCTCCTCCTGCCCAGGCCCCGGTGGCCCGCAGCCCCTGGCAGCACTCACATGCTGGTCAGCGTTGCCAGTGCACAGCAGGGGCTGCTGCAGATGGTCCTCCAGCCACAGGGTGATAAAAGAAGCAAATGGCCCTGCTGATTGCTGCATGGACTGTTTCCCCCAGGGAAATGGAAAAAATGGAATCCGGTGTCCAGGCCTCAGCTTTGCTTCTTTAATAGGCGAGTTCAGATCCTGGGGCCAGGGCCTGGGGGCAGCTGCTTCCTGCTCCAGAGGCCAGTTCCCTTTCCAGGTCTCTGACCCTTCTCGGTTTTGTAATCCTGCCTGGGACCTCTCAACTCTTGCCGGGCGAGGAGGGTGATGCGGATAGAGAAAGTATATGAAGTCTGTTCAGCCACCCGAATCCTTTGCCGTGCTGGCCGGCTGACTCTGGGCTCCCTCTCAGCCACTCCAGAGTGCAGTGATGGTGGGCCCCTTAGAGGCCATCCAGAAGGTCCCCTGCCCTTGTGCTCCTGCCTCTTTACTTGGGGATCAGGGGCTACATCCTAGCCCTAGGCTTCCTGCTCTAGAATCGCCCTTGACCTCACTGGACAGGCCTGACTAAGTCCTATAACCTTCAGGGACTTGGCTATGCGCACCCCGGCTCTGTGAAACCAAGACAACCTCACGTGCTCATTCTTCAGCTCAATGGGAGCTCTGGGGGGAGGGCAGGAGGGGGGGTGGAGTGGGAGGGAGAGAGAGAGAGAGAGATCCAGAGAGAGAACATTGTCCCACACTTCCTTCACATAGCTGAACGTTTTACTTATTTAACTTTTTGAATAAGTAATGCATCATATAGTTCAAAAAGTCAACAATTATACAACGTTAATACAGTGAAAAGTGTCTTTTCCAATCTGCCCAGTTCTTATCTTCCACCCCAAAAACATAGCCACTATTATTAATTTGTTGTGTATCCTTCTAGAGATTTTATATATTTTTTTGCTCCTATGAGGGAATAGAATATATATTCTTCCCCTACTTCCAACTCTTTTTCTCCTTAGTTGGTAACACGAAATTGGTAACAAGGTATTCCTTACCTTGTTGTTTTCAGTTAACAATGTGTCTTTGAGATCTTTTCCCCATGGTACATGCAGCTATTCCTCATTTCTCTGTACCGCTGCTTGCTATCCAAAATATGCCCGAACAGGCCCCTATAAGATGGACACTTAGATTGTTTACAGTCTTTCACTTTCCAACAGTGCTGCCATGGATAACTTTGCAATTCTTCGCTCAGCACACGATTATGTTTATGCATAAGGTAAATTCCTAGAAGTGTCACTGCTGAGTCAAAGGGTAAATGCGTCTTTAATGTGGACAGATATTGCCAAATTACCCTCTGCAGGGGGTCTGCCAATTCGTGCTCCCAGTAGCTTTGTATCAGAGACTGCCTGTGTTCCAGAGCTTACCAAGGAAGTTGGTCTTCAAATTTTTAGATTTTTGCCATCTGATAAATTAAAAAAATCAGTATGGTTTTAATTTGTACATTTGTCATTATGATTGGCATTGAATATATTTTCATATGTTTAAGAACCATGTATATTTCCCATTATATTTCCTGTAAATTGTCCCTATCTGTGCCCATTTTTTTAAATTAATTTCTTAGTTTTCTGTCTCATCGACAAAAAGGATATTAACCCTTTGTGATGTAAATTGCACTTACTTCTCATTTTGTCATTTACTTACTGACTTAGCTTGCTGATTTGCTTTTAAAAAACCAATTATTTTTTGTCATACAGAAATTTTTGGTTTTCATGTAGTTGAAATTGTCCACCATATATTTTGTGGCTTCATTTTGAGTCATAGTTAGCAAGGCCTTCCTCATTTTCTCATTTTTGATTAGAAATAATGTTTTTTCATTTTACACTTAAATCTTTGATACAGTTAGAATTTATTCTGCCATAGATGTGAAGTCTGTATTCAAAATCCCAAAATGGTGGTTATCAACACCACTTCTTGAATAGTCTATCTTTCCCCACATATTTGAGATGCCACCTTTATCCTAAACGAAATCTGTGTATGCATTTGGGTAGTTTTCAGGATTTTCAGTGCTTTGCCACATGTCAGTCTGATAAATCGTACGCCACTCCTACAATGTTCTAATTATTGAAGATTCTAAATATATTTTAATATATGGCAAAGCTATTCTTCCTCATTTATTTTCTTTTATCAGAATTACCTGGGCCATTCTTGTTTATTTTTCCATGTGCAATTTAGAATCACCTGTGTAGATAAAAATTTTAACATTTATAAATCAACATTTATAAGATAAGGGAAATTGACATCTTTATGAGGCTAAGTCTTCCTATCCAAGAACATGGTAAGTATTTTCATTTATTCAAGTCTTCTTTTGTTGTTGTTCTATTATGAGTGTTTAAAAGGTTTCTTTAAGTAAGTTTTCATGTTTCTTTTAAACTTATTTTTAAATATTTTATCTTTTTATTGTTTTTGTAAATGAAGTCTTTTTTTTTTCATTATATTGCCTGCCTGAATTTGTATAAATAAAAGGTATGGATTTCTATTAATTTTATATATATTGTTGTCCTATTGAATTCTCTTAAAGATTATAGTAGTTTTTACCTATTTGTCTTGAGTTTTCAAAGCATAAAATCCAAATCACCTGCAAATAGTGATAGTTTTACCTCCTTCCACCAAATTTTTATACCTTCAATTTTGTTCTTGCTCTTATTGTGTTGGCTAGTACCTCGAGTAGTAATACAAAATCAAATAACAGCATCATAGTGAGCAAATGCTTGTCTATTCCTGACCTAAGGGTAATACATGTATTTTTTCTATTCCATTTTCTTATTTATTAGCTTTTTAATTATACTTCTTTGTGTGATTGTCCTAAAGATTCCATTATGTATCTCTGACTTATTACCTTCTACCTTAAGTTGTTACTTTTCTCTTTTAATTAATAATAATGTAATAACCTTAGGACAGTTTAAATCTATTTACTCCCCCCCGCATTTGGAATATTGTCATATAATTTTATCTCAACATATGTAATAAAGCTCACAAAACATTATCTTTTTTGCTTCAAACAAAAAATATTCTTTTCTCTTTTCCTACATGTTTATTCTTTTCAGTGTTCTGTGTTCCTTCCTTGAGTTCTGTGTTTTTATCTGGAAACATTTCTCTTCAGCTTGAAAAAAAGTTCTGTGGTATTTCATGTGTGTTTCTTCACCAAGGGTGAACTATCCTTCCTTCCTTCCCTTCTCTTCTCTTCTCTTTTTTTTTCTTTTCTTTCTTGTTTTCTTCTTTCTTTCTTTCTTTTTCTTTATTTCTTTCTTTTCTTCCTTTTTTGCCTGAATATATCTTTGTTTTGCCTTCATTTCTAAAGAACTCTTTCCTGGATAGAGCATCCTACTTTGACAGTTTCTTTTTCTTTTAGTGCTTTAAAGATGTCATTCCATTGTCTTTTGTCTTTCATAGTTTCTGTTGAAGAAGTCAGCCATCAGTCTTACTATTTCCTCCTTCAAGGTAATGTTCATTTTTTTTTTCCAGCTGCCTTTAGGCTTTAAGAGAAAAGGCTTCAACTTTACCTTCAACTGTTTAACCCAGAATGTGTAGTGTTGTGGTTTTCTTTTTTATTTATCTTCCTCGAGGTTCACTGAGAGTCTGGA
Source organism: Indri indri (assembly GCA_004363605.1). Classification (NCBI taxonomy): domain Eukaryota; kingdom Metazoa; phylum Chordata; class Mammalia; order Primates; family Indriidae; genus Indri; species Indri indri. The sequence continues at coordinate 198,424 of RJWJ010000068.1, forward strand.
TTGATCAGTTGATGTCTTTCATTAGTGTTGGAAAATTCTTGGCTGTTATCTCCTCCAATATTGCTTCTGCCCTTATCTCACTATCCACTCTTTCTTGAATCCAATTATATATATATATCTTAGATCTTTTGACCGTGTCCCATATATCACTTCTGTTGTGTTCTTTGCATTCATTTTTCTCTTTGTGCTTTACATTATTTTTCTATTGATCTGTTTTTGTGTTTACCAATCCTGTCTTCTGCTATATACAGTCTTCTTTCAAAATCAATAAGTTCTTCATTTCTGCTATTTATATTCAGTTGTAGAATGTCCACTTGGCATTCATGGATTCTGATTGTTTTCTTTAACACATTTATCGTATGTTTTCAGAATCATAGAGTCTCCAGATGATATTTTCCACCAATGAGGGTTGCCCTTTCCTCCGTTTAGGTAGATGAAGTGAAGAGAGGATTGTTTCAGTCTGATTGAGGACTGAGTTGGGTGGAGGCTGGATTCTACTTTAGTAAGATGCATTCCACTTCTGATTTGCCCTGAAAGCCCTGTCTTTTGGAGGTTTTGAGCTGCGCAACCATCCTAAGCAGGTTACAATTTGGCAAATGCCTTGAGGGGAAGATGGGTCATATGTTTTGCAGGCTTCTCCCTGTGATGAGACTTTGTTTCCTAAACACCCACAAGACTGAAGAATATTTCACTCTACCTTTGTGATCCCGCCCCTTTCTGGACACCCCAGAGATAAGCAAATGTGTCATGGGGAAATTTAGCCTTGTGTTTTGGGCTCTATCCGTTGCATTAACCAAAAGCTTTTCTGGTTTCTCTTCCCATATAGTGTCCCCCTGTTTGAGACAAGCTAATTATTAGCTCATCTAGAATGAACTCTTTCTCCCCTGGATTTTTTGTTTATTTAGTCCCTGTTGTTTCTATGATTCTCTACTATCCTTAAAATGCGATTATTTCTCTTTAATCTGGTGGTGGTTGTTACCGAGAGAACATTGGTCTTTCTAACCTACTATATTCGACCTGAAAGCCCAAGTATCCTGTTTGTCAATCTTTTATTTAGTTTTTGTTTGTTGCTTCAATATCCACAGGGAAAAATAATTTATGAGTTTTTGTGTGCAGTCCTTGTCAGGTTTTGGTATTATGCTTATTTCACAAAGAACATTTGTACATTTTTCTCTCAAAAAATGCTCCAGCACAGTTTAAATACCACTGGGATTACCACTCTTTAATGGGAAATGAACTTGGTCTGGAGATTTTATTACCAGAAGGTGGCAGGGGTAAAATCTGGGGCAAGTGTCTTTGTTCCTCTATGGATGGTTTATTAGATCTTTTCTCTTTTCTGGAGTCAGTTTTAACACGTTATATTTTCTTCTACAGCACTGTATAGTATAAATATAATACAAACTACATATATAGATGTATTAATAACTTATGATAAAGCCATCATAAAGCTGAAAATATCATAAGTTGAAATGCATTTATACACCTAACCTATCAAACATTATTGCTTAGCCTAGCCTACTTTAAATATGCTCAGAACACTTACATTAGCTTACAGTTGGGCAAAATTGTCTAACACAAAGCCTATTTTATAATGAAGTTTTGAATATCTCATGTAATTTATTGAATACTGTATTAAAAGTGAAAAGCAGAATGGCTGTATGGGAACTTTAGAGTATGATTTCTACTGAACATGTATTGCTTTCACACCATTGTAAGCTGAACCACCCTAAGTCTGTATAACATCTGAACCATCTGTATAATTTAAAATTTTTCTGGTAGCTGTATTTTAAAAGTAAAAATAAAAGCAGGCAAAATTATTTTTAATAATATTTTATTTAACTAACTGTATCTAATATATTGTCATTTCAGCATGTAATCAATTAAAATTATTAATGAAGTATTCTTTTTTGCTTGATAAGTCTTCAAAATCCAGTGTGCATTTTATACTTAAAACACATCTCAGTTTCAAGCAGTCACATTTTAAGTGACATTTTAACTTCCACATTTGTCTAGTAGCTCCTGTATTGAACAGATCAGTTCTAACATTGTCCTTTTTATCTATGTATTTGACAATTTTTTTTATAACATTAGATGAAATACTTGTATATGATTTAATTTCCATGATTTTTCTGGTTGCTTGGATTTATTTAATCTCATTTTATATATTCGCTCCTTCTTCCTTCCCCTTGATTTTATTAGCCAGAAGTTTGTATATTGTATTGTTATTTTGTTTTTCAAAGAAATAGCTTTGAATTTATTAATTAGTTCTATAGTCTTCTATTTTATAATCATTCTATTCTAACTTTGTCATTATTATTTTATTCATTCAGCCCTCCTATCCTTCAGTTTACTTGATTTTTTCTTATTTATATTGCTTCACTAATTTTTATGTTTTATGCTTATTGAAAGTGTATAAGGCTATGCATTTTCACTGAGCACTGCTTTAGCTGTATTGCTATTGGTACTGATGGTAGTGTCTTCCTTATTACCACCTCTGTTATTTTATATTAATGTTTGTATTTTTTCTTTGACCCAACCATTGTTTAAAAGTGTGTTTACAATTTTCCAGATAGTAAGGGGTTTTTGTTTTCTAATTTTTGACATTAATTTCTATATTGTTATTAAAGAATGTTTTTGTTCTATTTTTGTTTTGAGGAAATTTTGAGGTTTATTCTGTGGTCACTTGAGAAGAAGACGTTTTCTGCTTTTCTTATTTATTATGTAACTTAGTTCTCCTTCAGGCTTGTTAGTGTTTTCCCACTTGCTTTATAAAGCTTTGATTTATTTTTCTCTTTGTCTTTGGAAGTCCATATTTTTCTGTAATGTATTTAGGTATAATTACCCTTTTTAGGTTTTGGCATACTTCTTTAACTGAGGGTTCATACTTACTTCAATATTGAAGGATTCTCGGTCATTATCTTTTGAATATCATCCAATCCTTTCTTTCCTATATTGAAACTCCTCTTTGACATATGTTGGTTCTTCCCACTCAAATGTTCATGTTTCTTAACTTTTCTTTCTCATATTTTCCATCTCTTTATTTTTTTGAGCATGTTGAGTGATTTCCTCTAATCTTCCTGTTTACTAATACTGTCCTCGTTTATGGCAAATATACCATTCAATACATCAATCGCATTGTCCTATAGAAAATTTATGCTTTCTTTCTCAAACTTCTATTTGGGTCTTTTTTGACAATATTCCTGCTTTTTTATAAATTCTATTCTTAAAATTTACACTTCTTCATTCATATTTTTGAACTTGTTAAATATCTCTATTGTATTATCCTATCATTTTTGGTTCTTAGTGTGTAATTTTCCCATTTATTACACCTGTGGATTTTTCCTCATGGTGATTCATTTCCTTGTACAGTTTATTATTTCTGCTTCTCTTTAGTGTGTGACTCATGTTTTCATGGTAAGTCCCTATTCCCTGGGTTTGTGGACCACCACTACAGAATAGATTTGTATTTTTCTCTACCATAAACCTTGTGGATTTCTTGAGTCCGGAACTACTTTTTACATTGATTTGTGGCTTGAGGCCACTGTGCGATGTGAATTCACTACCCTGACAATGCTGGCCTGGGTTCTGATTTCTAATATTTTTCTCTTTTTTTCCCTCAAAGTCCAAATGGATGGCAAACTCCCTTGTGACTTCTTAAGCTGATGGATAGAATTTTTTCAATCCTTGTTTTTTATTTCAAGTCAGGAGCAGCATTTTATGAATCCCAGTCCTATGTGTTAGCTCACTCTTACTCTGAAAGCACTAGATTCTGGCCCAGACTCTTTTTTGCATGTGGGCATTAAATCTGCTGCTCCCAGTTTATATCGAATCCTAGTTTTTCATACATCCCTCGTTTTGAGGTCTCATCATCACTTTCACTTTTCTTGCCTTGGAGCCTATGAATAAAAACATTTTTTCCTGTTAAGTTTTATCCAGAGTTTTAATCAGTTTGAAGTAGGATTGAGGTGTTTACTGGCATAATGACCAGAAGTCCATAAGTAAGATTTGAACAAAAAATTATTATTATTATTATTTTACAATAAATTAAATGCAACTCTGTTATAGAGTAAAATTTCAAAACTTGCCTGAATTTTTAAGATAGTCTGGACACTAAAGAAATTTTGCTGGAGACAGGGATTTGGGCCAGTTTCCTTCATCCCCTGAGGTTGCATGTTTGTTCTGCTTTGTCACCGGGGGTACTTCTGTGGAAAAGTTTGAGAGGCCCTGCCCTGAGGTGACCTTGACTGCTAGGATGGAAATCACTCCATCGGCAAGTCCCCTGACGTGAAAATCACCCACCCAAGGCTTGAGAGCTCTTGCCTGGTTCAGCGGTCTGTGGCTGTTGTTTTGCCTAGGTCCGGCCTAAAATGACAGGAAATAGATCTTTAAAAATTATTGTCACCGATGGCAAAAAGTTAAAACACTACAAAATGCTATAAAATGGAAAGAAAAGGAGCCCCAACCAGTCTCCCCTCCCTCCCCCTCCTGTTCCCGTAAGTCCCTACTACTAGCAGCTTCTCTTGGACTTTTCCAGAAATGTTATATGCACAGTTACAGACTTTTTTTTCCTTTTTAAAAGAAGTGGGATCATAGTATAAGTGTTCTGCAGATTTTTATTTATCAGTGCATGTTGGTTATTCTTTCATATCAGCACGTGTAGCTCTCCTTTATGTTTTCAGCAGCTGTAGTGACTTTCCTATACATTAACAGGCCTTTGTTAATACACAGTAGGGTTTGTTTCCCATATTTTTGCTATGTATGTGAACAGTTTGGAGAGCATATTTGTATAGACATCTTTTTTAAGTGCGTGAGCAGATCCCTAGGATAAATGCTGCGCCATTTGTTTGTGCCTTTAAACCTGTGACTGGCAAGGTTGAACTGCTCCCCAAAAATGCTGCAGCCATTTGTACTCCCACTTGCAGCGGAAGAGCCACCCAGTGAGCAGGACTTTAGGAAGCCTCCACATCTGTCCTTTCTGCCTGCCTGCCATCCCCAGAGCGTGCAGGGATGTTGCCGTCTGACACCCTTCCCCCTGGGGCTGCACTAGGTGTCCAGGACTAAAGTCTGGCTACTGACTTCAAGATGAGACGCTGCTTGCTTTTGAGGAATGTGGTTGCCTGAGCGGCTTTGGGATTCCAGGTGGAGACGAGGCGTGGGTCGGAGGCTGGGGGTGGCGGCATGGAAGACAGTGGATGAAAAATATCTGTTCGCTGAATTCTTTATTTGTTAACTTAACATGTATTGTTTTTTGACAAGTCATATATTTTCACTGTTTAGAAAAGCAGAAAATAGGAAAACACAGAATAGTTAATAAAGCTACTAATGTCTGGGTAATTAAATAATGCTAATGAAATAAAACTACTTTGTGTGTGTATGTGGAGGGGTAATTGACATACCAAGTAGTTAATAAAAGTAATTCCAGCACTGAGACGAACACTGTGTTTGAGGATGTGGCTCTTTTTTCTTATTCTTCTGGGGGTGTGTGTGTGTGTGCACACACTATACACGGGGACGAGAGTCAAAGTATTTAGCAACTGGTTCGGCACTGACACTGACCAAGCAGAGTGGACAGGAGTCTGGGAGGCCGGCTTCTGCTGCACAGGGTGTTGATCTGTTAGTTTCCGGACCATGGAAAGGTCTGGAAAGTCCTGCAAAGGGGCTGGATGGTTGGGGTATTAGGAAGGCTAGGGGGTGGCTCGGGGAAGTAACTATTTACCATTCAATAGGAAATGTTTTTAATATTTTAACATCCTCTGTGGCCATACTGGTATATACTGGTGGATATCAGCTCTAAGTATGCATTCCAGTTTGTGTGTTTTAAAATATAATTAAAACCGTATGTTGCACCAACTATCTATAAGAGATATGCTTTAAAGATAAAGACACAGAAAGTTCGAAAGTAAAGATGCAAAAAGACACACTGTGCAAATATGCTACCAAAATTTACACTGACGTTAATGATTTTTTAACTCTGTCTTACCATTGTTCTTATAACTGTCTTCTGCATCGTTTATCATGGCTGCATATTCCGTTATGGAAGAGATGTACCGTCGTTCATTTAGCTGATCAAACTGTCATTAGACATTTTGGTCGTTTCCCACATTTTAATATCAAAAACAACACTAGGTTGAATACTCTTGAGTGTACAGTACCACCTTGGGCACGTCTCCGTTTTGTTTCCTCAAGATGCATTTTTGGATGTGGAACCACTGGTTTAAAGTTTATGTACATTTTTAAGTCTTTTTGCTCCATTTTGCTAAATTGACCTCTAGAAAGGTTGCATGGATTTATGATGCCATTAGCGGCGCTTAACAGTTCCCATGCCGCCTTCCTTGCTGCGCTGTGGTATTTCTTCTGCATTTTATAATGAAATAAATAAACAAAACAGAAAAAGAAAAAAGAAACAAATGCATCTAGCTTTCTGTCTTTACTGTTTTTGTTACTCATGAGTGGTAGGTAGCATTTTTATGTTTTTATATGCTTTAAGTTTTATATACTTTATATGTGTGTTCATCTTCTTAAGAGCGATCTATAAGAGTTCAAGATAAAATAAAGATATCAAACCTTTGTCACGTATGTTGCAAATATTTTTCTCAGTTTTTCCGGCAGTATTTTGGTAATGTTTTTGAAAGAGAGATTTGACATACAGTCAAAATTTATCTTTTTACTTCCCACCTGTAAGCCAGCTACAGGTTAGCAGTTGCTTTTTACTTAAGGGAGGATGCCCTCAAGTCCTACAGGAGCTGAAAAATGCTGGTGGAGTCTTTGTCAAAGTCCCCATCAGTGGAGTCTGTTAATGGACAACTATAATTCCATATTCTGAAGGAGCTAGGAGCTCTGGGCAAAGCCTGCTTTACTGCTGCCTGGATTGCTTCTAAAACATCTTGCTATAGGATCCCTACCCTCAAATGTGGCTACTTGCCTGGAGATTTGGGGCAGAGGCTGTATGGAAACTCCCTGGGGAAGGGAGCATATTGTTTTCAAGTTCCAAGGAGGCCACTTTGCTATGGAGCCTCCTTTGTTGTTGGTGACTTCAGGGTAAGCAGACTTTCCTTTCATAGTCTATAAAATGTCCCTCCAGACCGACATGCCACTTTGGGTACCGGGACCTCGGATTTTGTTCTCATTCAAAGCCCATTCATCTGTAGTCAGCAGTACTTGAGTAGCACAGAATGTAAAGCCAGCTGTTTCTTGGGGGAGATCATTATTAAAATGCTTAGAATTCCCACAGTAGTCTTGAGATCACACAGAGAATGAAGCCCACACCAAATGCAGGGACAGAAAGAACCAGGTCCTTGTTGACATCCTTGAATCATTTATTCAACTGTCCCCCAAACTCCCCTGCAGGGAATTTGTATTATATAAGATAACACATTCCCTTATTGATTATGCTGGCTCAAGTTGGGGTTTCTGTTATTTGTGGCCAAAGCCTCCCCGTGGGTAGAGTGGTAATATTGCCAAAGTCCCATACAGCCCCATAGCTTCTTAGTACACCCAGGAGCAGAGTCTCAAAGCACACGGCACCATTGCTGTTTTGCAGATCTTGGCCAAATTGAAATTACTTTTCACTCTCCTCTTCTGAGGTTTCCATTTCATTCCTTTTGGCTCCTACTCTTTCGAGAAAGACCGGAAACACCTCGCACCCTGCACACGTCTCCCCTTCAGCCTCCTGTTTGTGGGGAAAGTCGACTCACTACTGTAGAGGGGATGGCTTGTTAGTGGGGGCTCAGTGCTGGAGAGGCAGCCCGTGACTCAGGAGGCAGAGAGGACTTCCAGCCTGAGAAGATTTGGAGAAGACAGGCCTGTGGGGTGTGTTTGGTGACATCTCCCTGTCTGTGAGCTTTAAGCAGCCTGGGATAGTGCTTTTGGGGGATACTGAGAAGCCAGAGATCATGGGCTTTGGGGTTGGCTGAATAGCTATTTAACTCAGTGGTGGTGTCTCTTTCTCTCTGCTCTATCATCCTCAGTATTGGCCCCTCTGGCTGGTTTCAAGATGGCGGCATCAACTTGGGAAATAACATTTTGAAGAGTGAGGGAGACTCTTCCTGTGATTTTCTCTCTGGAGAGAAGACATTCCCCTTCCTCACTGTATCCCCACCGCAGGTTCTAGTCCTGTCTTTTTGGCCGTGATTGTACCTCAGGCTCATCCTGAGGAAATTCCTGGCCCCTGGGAAGGGAGGGCTCTGGGGTCCCTCGAGGCCCTTCTCGGAGGCCCTGTCCTGGGCACACAGCCGCGTGGGAGTGGAGCGGGTATCTGAACAAAATGGGGGCTCTTTTAAGAAGGAGGGTGGGGGTAATAGATACCATGGCAATCAAGGTGCCATCTGTAAGTACCACTTATGGAGTTTCACCATGTCTAGTACCTGAATATAATATTTCGAACCCCAACTCAACCCCAGCATTGAAGTTGCATTATTATCTTGTTTTATGGAGAAATAGACTGTGCTCAAAGGTTAAGCTCTGTTGATTGTGTTAAACCAACATTTTCCTGAAGTACTGTGGTAACAGTTTTCAAGTGGGTGGCTTAGGGGTGTAATTTTCCAGGTGTGTGTAGGGGGTTCAGCCTAGTGCAGTGTGAGCCCCCACCTTGCATTGAGGCTGGCAGCCCCTCAGACACAGGCTTTCCCCGATGCTCCTTGCCTTGCACCATGGAAAAGTCACCATTAGCAAAGTCAGCCTGTTCCTAACAATGGGAGGGCTCACCAGGCACCAGACGGAGTTACACTGGAGGACAAGGTCAGGCACAAACCTTTATAGATTCACATGTCGTCCCACCCCCACCCTAGCCCTCTCGGGGCCACCCAGCAAATGATGCCCTGGAGCCTTGGCATGCAATTAAAAGTGAAGAAATGCTTAATCGAATCATGCCACTTGAAGTGAGCTGGGCTGGAATGAAAAAAATTGTGCAGCACTGCCCGCAATGGAAATTTACCAGGCCAAAGTGGACACCAAATACTCCCAGGTTGTTTTGAAATAGATACCGTCGTGTTCTGTAAAGTTCTGAGATCCGTTTCCAAATATTTGAAAACCTTTCCATTAACTAGGATTGCTTTAGAAGATACACACACACACACACACACACACACACACACACACACACGCATGCACGCACACACACTCTCACCCTGCCCCAAAGGCTTACACTATATGCATGGGAGAGAGAGAAACCTCCAGGCACCCTAAATATCTCCTCGCACGGGCACAGACCCATGGGTCCCTCTAATGTCCATTGAGACAGCTCTCATTTTTAAAAAGTTTATTTATGTTTTCCCCCCTCAAAAATGTCATGAATAACTTTCCATTCATTATCAAAATATTCGTTTGCCACTAATTTCCCTTCTTGGTTAAAATAAACAAAGCAGAGTGAATGCTGTTGGCATTGCATCTAGGATGCACTCTGCTGTAAACAAGAGAACATTTTCTTAACGGATCTTGAAGAGTCCTCCCGTGAGAATTTCCTGTGCAAGTCTTCTCTGTTTATTAACTCCATTTGGCACGGAGGGCAGAGACTCAGCAGTGCAGGCACACAGGGAGGCCACCTCGAGCATGCCACGAGCAGGCTCATCCTTCGAGGCCAGTCCCCTGCAGGGTACTGCCCAAGTGTGTGGACACTGGTGCTGGCTGCTGTGTGACCTCGAGTGACCATTTGACCTCTCTGAGCCTCAGTTTCTTTAGCCATAAAATGAAGCCATTGGCTTTTATGATCTCTAAGCCCCCTCCTGCACTGAAACTCTAGGATTCGAATCCAGGAATGTCTACTCGGAAAAAAAAAAAAAATTGGAAAGATTCTTGAAAAGAGAATCGTAGATTTTAGGATTTGGGAGTATGCAGTGAAGGACTTCATGTATGAGTGAGACATTTCATTTGCAAAAGGCAGAACATAAGAAAAGTATGTCAGAAAACCAGTGCATTGGGGCTTCCTTTCCAACAACACAGATGAGAGCTTGCAAGCCCCCAGAATATGCCCTGTTGGTGGGGAGCAGACGACCCTGTCCACTGCCCTGTGCCGGGGGTCCTTCCTAGCCCTTTTTCTTCTTCTGTTCTGTGGCCCGATCTATGTGACCATCTGGGGGACTCCGAGATGGGGGCAGCCCAGCAGTCCTGGTCGCAGAGGCCCCCAGGCCTACGGGAGAAAAGGGAAGGGGTTGGGGAGGAGGGGGTGGGGATGACCATCCAGAGCAAGAGTGGAGCACGGGTCCCCGTCTCTGGGGGACTCACCTGAAAGTGACAAGTCGCTGAGTCCTTGATGTGGCTGTTGATAGGTGGGCACAGCCCAGCCGTTTCTCAGGGGGCCTCAGGGCTGGTCTTATGGGGACCTGTTTTCCATGGAAGGGATGTGAGGCCCAAAAAGGGGACGCTGTGGGCTAAGGCGTGATCTTTCAAGATTGGCCACAAAAAGACGGCCTCATCTCTGCTGGAAACACTGCCCTGTCCAGAGCACTCTTGGGAGGTGGCAGTGGCTGTGAGGCCAAACTTTCTGGAGACCCCTGATAGAATGTAAGGGCCTGCAGGGCATTGGGAGGGCAGCCACGGCAGTGAGCCCCAACTGCTCCGCACCGGGTCCCCTTGGGCATTTGGAGGCGGGAAGGGGCTTGAGAGGAAGGAGGCCTGGGCACCAGATGCGTCTGGGTGGAGGCGGAGCCTCAGACAGCACCGGTAGCTATCGTGGTTGCCCCCCTAAATCAGAGTGGCTTAGGGACATAGAGAGGATGCTGACAGCACTCTGACAGCCAGTCCTCAGTTCAGGTCAGGAGATGGATGCGTGGCTGCCGTGCCAGTTTCAAGGGAAATGAGGAAAAACTAGCATGACATTTCTTCCACAATCTAAATTCATTCCATTTAAAAGACTGTTCTCCATTTTGAGAGCATGTCTTCCCCAATTTTGGCATTAAAAATGTCCTTTCTTTTATGAAATGATGGCAACAAATGGTAGGTTTTTCAAAAAAACGTTTTTACTTGACAAAATAACAAGTTGGTAAGCCTTGCTTATCCCTGCAGCCAATTCTGCTAGTTTTCTCTCAGTATTGGTCTCTCCCTTCTTTCATACCGAGAGGAGTTTAAAGGGGCACGTGCACACTCAGAATAAAGCCTACCGTCCCCAGTGTCCCTCGGAGCTCAACATGGCTGTTTATGCAAGTTCTGGTGATGGGACGTTTGCAGAAGTGACACCTGCAACTTCTGCCCTTTGTCCTCAAGGGGAGGGGCCTGTCTGCTTCCTGCCAACTTTCCTTCTTCCCAAAGGCTGGAATAGGGATATGGTGGCGAGTTACTGGACTGTGCCGATGAATGTGACATCTGGGGCTGCGGAGCAACAAGACGGAAGGAGCCTGGGTCCACTGCACCAGCCCAGGATGCTCATGTCACGTGACAGAGAAATACCCATTGATATTTCACGTCTTTGGGGATAAAATGAGTCTGCATTTACATGACATTTACAGGAATGGAAAAAGATGACATTTTCCTGGAAAAGAGGGTAGAGGCAGAAAAGCAGAGAGTTTTGATGGAGCCTTAGAAAGTCTAACGTGTAATAGTTACCCGGAAGAGGACAAACCTGTCCTGAGGAGACTGGGGAAGGGGAGCTGGAGAAATGGGAAGGAAACTGGAGTGAGGGAGCTGTGGAGAGACTATGTGGGGACGGAGGGAATGGCCCACAGTTCCTCGATGCTGACAGGTCCAGTGAGATGAGGCCCCGAATGTGCCCTTCTGTTTAAAATGGAGGCGATTGGTGACCTTATTGGGAATTGTTTCCCTAAAGTGTTGGAGGGAAGGCCAGTGGGAAGGGGAGGTGAGAGAGAGACGAGAAGTGTGGCATGAAGGGAAGAACAAGAGACGGGGACAGCGGCTGGGGGACTTCTGCTCTCCTCTCTCCCTCCCCTTCCCCTGCCCTTCCCTCACCTCCCTTCCCCGCTCTCCTCTCCTTTTTCCTTTTCTTTTCAAAGATCACAGGCTGGGCATTTAAATACTGATGGGAAGAGATGGAAGGGGCAGGCTGGAGAGAGGATGACTGACGGCCTTGGGCTCCCTAGAATGCTAGAGGCGCGAGGAGAGAGGGCGTCTGTGGAGGAGCTGGCCCTCCTCGCCAGGAGGACAGAGCGTTGGCTGCAAACTCGGGACGTGTGTTTATGGATCAGGTAGGGGGCAGTTGGGCCTCTTTTCTCAATGTAGGAGAAGGCGAGCCCACTCCGGAGTGTGAAGGAAGGGAGGAGTGGCTGCAGATGTGATGAGATGGAGGTTTGGAGTGTGATTCGTGCAAAGTAGGAGCCTGCACTGACCAGAGGAGCCCTGAGTGGCCTGATCACGGGGCGCTGCTGAGGGCATAGTTGAGGCCGTGCAGCTCTGGGTGGTCCCCCCAAGCCCAGCTCTGCCAGCTGGTGGCAGGCATGGAGAAGATGGATGCTGATGCTCACCCAGGTCTGGAATTTTGCTAGATGGATGAGATGCAAGGACAGAGAGGAAGGGAATGTGTAGTACAGACAGTCCCTGACTTATGATGGTTCCATTTACGATTTATCAACTTTGTGATGGTGCAAAAGTGGTACGTATTCAGTAGGAATCGTACTTCCAGTACCCATACAACCATTCCGTTTTTCACTTTCAGTACAGGACGCAATAAATTACATGAGATAGTCAACACATTATTATAAAATAGGCTTTGTGTTACATGATGTTGCCCAACTGTAGGCTAACATAAGTGTTCTCAGCACATTTAAGGTAGGCTCAGCTAAGCTTTGATATTTGATAGGTTAGGTTTGTTAAGTACATTTAAACTGAAGATATTTTCAGCTTGCAATGGGCTTATTGGGATGCAGCTCTATTGTAAATCTAGGAGCATCTGTATTTGGAAGAGAGTAATTAAAAGACTGGACCATTCCTACTCAGGAGGCTGAGGGTGGGAGGATCGTTTGAGGCCAGGAGTTCAAGACCAGCCTGGGCAACATAGCAAGACCCCCCTCTCTCAAAAAAAGAAAAAAAAAAAGAAAAGAAAAGAAAAAACAAAAAGAAAAGAAAAAAGAAAGAAAAAAAAGAAAGAAACTGGACCACTGAATCTAAGAAGGATAAAAAAGGTGAAGAGTGAAAATAACAGATAAGGAATATCTGGGGGTCACTGGGTTGAAGGACCCCATGGGGATGAGGAACAGGTGTAGTGAGGTTATGGGATGGAGACACATTAGGGCAGGAAACTGCAGTCAGAGAGTAAGGAGCTTGGGTTTGGGGTTTGCAGGTGGAGGATCCCTGAGCCTTGGCCAGGTCCAGACAGTGAGCATGGCAGTGGGGTGCTGAGGTGGAAGTCAGAATGTCACTGACCATAGCAGGACAAGGAGCTGAGGGGCCAGGATCTTGGCTGGGCCATGCACAAGGATTCTGGGGCAGCAACATGAATGGGGGTGGAGGAAGTCATGAGCCATTTGCTGAATGCTGGTGGGATGGAGAAAGCTGCAAAGCGAAGTCCAGAAATGTCCTAAGAAAGGGCAGGGAAGAGACAGGATAGACCTCAGCCCCAGCTGAGCAGGTGATTTGCAAGACTGTAATTTCCAGACCATGTAGAGAAATGGTCTGGGAACGTCACTATGGAGCCAGGAAGACAGGAGCCCAACTTCTGGCCCCAAGGTCAAGAGCATGATAATAAACTGTTTCCATCTGAGTGGCTGCGACAGACACAGTATCTCTGGGCCAGCCTGGGGCAGCCTAGTCACCTCAGTGTCTCCTTTTAAAATGCAGATTCCAGGTCCTTACAGGCTAATTAAATCTAAAGGTTTAGGGAAAGTCCTGGGCACAGGGCTGGCTCCATGGGCCTTGGACCTGGGCCCTGGGCTTGGTTTAATGCTCTACTGGTGTCATCTTGAAATGCTTAATACTTGTTGAATAAAGAGCCCTGCATATTCATCTTGCACTTGGCCACAGGAATTGGGTAGCCAGCCCTGTCTGGGCAACAGTATCTTTAAAAAAAAAAAAGAAAGAAAGAAACAACTCCTCAGGGGATTCTGTAGCTGGTTGAGAATCACAAAGTCAAGGCAAGAGTTGGAGAGAGTGCTCAATGAAACTGAGGGTGCAGGGAGTTTGCCAATCTTGGAGCAAGAGTTTAGAGAGCAGCGTGGGAGGCAGCAGGAGGAAGGACTGGCAGATTGAGTCAGGGAATGATGGAAGAAGGGTAAGAGGAGGAAGGATGCACAGGCACAGAATTTCCACTCTAGGATTCCACTTGGTTCCTTGGAGAAGGATCAGTGCCTGGGATAACAGAATTCTGGCATGGCCCGAAAGGGAGACCAAGTGATGGGGTGTGGAGCTGCAGATCCTTCTCCTGGAGGTCTTCTGGGAGTGCCTGGGTGCGCAGGAGGGCTGGGACAATGGGTAGCAGACCAGGGCCTACAGAGGGGTGGGGACAAGTGTGAACAACCTGAGCACATGACTACGGGCTGGTGTGCTGGGTCCTGTGGGGCATATTGGGGCTGGGGTGGTCCCAATACCCACCCAATACTGGTGGGTGTTAGAGTCCTGGGAGGGTCTCCAGGACTCTTCTGAGCTGAGAGGCTGGTGATGTTTTGACTGGAAGCTAGCATTGGGAGCCACCATCACACAGACGGAGCATGGAGCAATGTCAATCTCAAGTTTGGAGCACTTGGAATGCTCAGGGAACATTGCCAGGGGCATGGCATGTCCATGAGAATCCGGTTCTCCCCTGGGAGTCCAAGAGGAAGTAAGCAGTGCAAAGTAAACCCAGACAGGGCTCTGGGAAGAGGAGGCTCCCCAGAGAAACGAGCCACAAACACAGGCGCCACAGGGTCACTCGTTCAAGAAATGTTGGTTGTTTTTCTAAACTATGAGAGATAAGAGGTGGTGAAATCTTCCTTCCACTTAAGCCCTTTAGTATAAATATTTCTTTCAAAATCAACCCAGACAGTCCTGGGCCCGGAGGAGAAGCCAGGTGCACAGCCTTGCTGCTCCAGCTCTGCAAGCTGCTTTGCCCAGGTCCTGCCACGGAGGCGCAAGGCTGGACCAGGTGCCTCTGAGGCTCTGGACGCTCCTCCAGGAAGGACACCTCCCTAAGAGCAAAGGAAAAACTGCCCAAGGGAAGCTTCATCTCTTGAGCACCTGGCAATGGCCGAGGGAATAGTGGAGACCACCATCACTCCCCCAAATGCAAACACAGCTGGGCAGCAGGAGAGGCTGGGGAAGCTTGTCTGCCTGAGGACACCGAGCCAAATCGAAGCTCTTACTATTCTGGAAGCAGCTGGGGCATAAGGGACAGATTTTCATCCAGCTTGGCCTCAAAAGAGGCTAGCCTCCTCCTGCCCACTGGCCTCCAGCCTCCCATGGGCCAGGTCCATCTGTTTCAAGAGCATCTGTGGTTCCACTCCAACGTCAAGCTGGAGGTGCCCCTGAGTGTCCCCGGCAGATGGCCACTCTGTCTGGAGACAGTGTAGGAGCCACACCTCACCCCATAGCAGGAGCAGGCAGCCTCCCAGAGAAGCCCAGAGCAGTGGGCGCCATCTCCAGGCCACTTTGGATGTTCCATCCTCTACAGAAATGTACTAAAATTTAGGTTCTCAATACACAAATAGCCACTAAGCATGTGATAAGATGCTCAACAACACTAATCCTTAGAGAAATGCAAATCAAAACCATAGTGAGATCCCACCTCACACCCATTAGGATGATTTCTATATAAAAAACCAAGAGATGAACAAGTGCGGATGAGCACATGCAGGAACCCTTGTGCACTGCTGGTGGGGACGTAAAACTGTATGGCTGCCGTGGGAAATAATGCGGCCGTTCCTCAAAGAATGACAAATGGAATTACCATTGGAGTCAGCCATTCCACTTGTGGGTATCTACCCAAGAAAATTGAAAACAGTCTCAAAGAGATATTTGTACCCTTATGCTCTTAGCAGCAGTATTCACAATAGCCAAAAATGGATGCAAAGCAAGTGTGCATTGGATGAATGGATAAGAAGAATGTGGTATGCATGTACAATGGGATGTTATTCAGCCTTAAAAAGGAAGGAAATTCTCATATATGCTACAACATGGATGAACTTTGAAGACATTATGCCAAGTGAAATAGGCCAGGCACAAAAAGACAAATACTGTATGCTCCACTTATGTGAGGTCCTTATTGCTTAATGGGTATAGAGCTTTGGTTTTATAAGACAAAGAGTTCTGGATATAGATGGTGATGAAGGTTGCACAACATTGTGAATGTACAGTCATGCGTTGTTTAACAATGGGGCATGTTCTGAGAAATGCACCGTTAGGTGACTTCATCGCTGTGTGAACATCGGAGTGGACTTATACAAACCTAGATGGCATAGCCCACTACACACCTAGGCTGTATGGCGCAGAGTATCATTCATGGGGTATAAACCTATACAGCATGTTACTGTACTGAACACTGTAGGCAATTGTAACACAATGGTTAACATTTGTGTATCTAAACATAGAGAAGGTACAGCAAAAATACACTACTATAATCTTATGGAATCTCCGTTGTATATACGATGCATCACTGACTAAAACACCACTATATGGTACATGATTGTACTTAATTTCACTGAACTATACAGTTAAAAATGGTTAAGATGGTACATTTTATTTATGTGTATTTTAACACAATAAAAAATTGAAAAAATTGTTTAGGTTCGCTTGGACCACCAGAGCCTGACTGCTT
The DNA here is from genome assembly GCA_004363605.1 of Indri indri. Classification (NCBI taxonomy): domain Eukaryota; kingdom Metazoa; phylum Chordata; class Mammalia; order Primates; family Indriidae; genus Indri; species Indri indri. The sequence continues at coordinate 215,090 of RJWJ010000068.1, forward strand.
GGAAGAAGTCTGACTCCTTGTATTAATGGGACATCATGGTCAGCCAGGATGACATGGTCGGCCAAGTCTGTCTTACTGCTTGGCTGGTTGGGTGACTGGCAGTGTGATACAGGTTTCCTGAAACTGCCATCGGAGAGGACGGGTTCTCCCTCCCCCTGCCGAGGAAACCCATGCAGAGCACCCCAGAGACAGTTGTGCCTGCTCTTGACCTTGGGTTTGCACTGTCACATACCAAAATGCACCATGTCAAAAGAACTTCGGGGTTCTGCTTCTCACCCAGCTAATTCAGCCCTGTGCTCGCCAATGAGAGTGTGCGTGGGATGCTCACACCTCTGAGCACGTCTCACACATTTCCCCACTGCCTCCAAGCCCTGAGAATTTCTCCACCCTCCCTGAAGCCCCTAACTCCTGCCTTCCTTCCTGACTGCTCTCGTTTAGAACTCCTCAAGCCTCTTGCTTTGCTGGCTCTTTCTCACTCACTTCTGCTTTTGGGTCAGAGGAGGGTGAGGGCTTCAGTTAGGAGAAGGAAGAGGATGGAAGGTCTGCGCCCTCCCCTGCCCCCCATGCTTAAACTCTTGCACTTCAAGACTAACCTCCTGCTAAAACTTGCGTTTATGAGGCCGTACTTGCTCAAAGAATGTCCATCTCCCCACCAACCTTCAAATATGTCAAAAAGTCACCTTCCCTTGCTCATTTCCCATATCTGAGTTTTTCCTCCTTCCCTGCCACAGGTAGGGGTAGCCATCCTTCCAAGTTCCCTCCCTGGTGGAAATCTTCATGACCTTGCAAAGTGGGGAACCAGCTCCTTCCTCCTCCCCTGAGTGCATGGGTCGGTACTGTTGCAGGGTGCACCTGTTCTTGTGGGGAATCCTCTCCAGCTGTGGGCCACTGCATGTCACTTGGCATAGTGGGCAGCTCTCCTAGTACCCTTTGTAGGCACCTGTGTTGGTCCCTCTGAAGGCCTGCCTCTGACATCTTCATCCCTGGGGGCATTTCCTTATCCAGATGTCTCTGATGTCTCAACAGCATCTGTCTCTGGCTGAGGACCAGATACAGGGGCTGCAGCACCTCCTGTTTGGGGGTGGCTGGTGTTACTCATCTGTCTGCAGACCCCACCCTTAATCAGTGGTCCCCAAACCTTTCTGATTGTGCACCCCACTTAGTAAAAGTTTGGGGGGTACATATCTTCCATGTGTTTAGTTAAGAACTGTACCTTATGTAAATTATAAAACATACATAAAATTGAGGCTAAAAGGAGGAACAAGATGAAATAGACAATGTTTTGAGTGTCATTAATTGTGACAGCTTTGCATTACCGTTTGTTAACACCTGACGGCATCCTAAGAATCCGGATTTAAGGTTCATCGTTAACAATAAAGGTTATAAACATGCATTTGAAGTAGTCTTCTTGTGAATTTTGATCACTTTTTGCTGGCTCCTTGTCGGATATGATTAGACCCCTGGCATTTTTCTGGAGAGGCTCGCTTGTCCCGGTGCTAGGAGACAAGTGAGCCCAGCCTTTCTTGTTGCTTCCTGTGCTGGGAGGGTCAGTATAATCTCCAGTTAGGTTTTTAAATATTAATCAAAGATCTACCCATTTTTTGTGTGAGTATTGATTAAATTACTATGAGATGGTCTGATCTATAAATTCACTTACCCGGTGCCAGTAGATTGCTCCTGGTCACCCTGCCATCTGAGCCTGGGCCTCCCCTGCTCCCTACGAGGCTTCCTGTCCTGGCTACGAGGGACTAAGTGAGGGGACCCCTATTAGCCCACTGGGGCTGCCAGAATACAGTGCCACAAACTGGGCGGCTCAAACAACAGAAATGTATTGTCTCACCATTCTGGAGGCTGGAAGTCTGAGATCATGGGTGTTGGCAGCGTGGTTCCTCCCAAGGGCTGTGCAGGGGACTGTTCTAGGCCCCTCTCCTTGCTCCTGAGGGTTTGCTGGTAATCATTGGTGTTCCTTACCAATGAGGCTTACAGACGCATCGTTCTGATCTCTGCCTTTAAGTTCACACGGCATCATCCGTGTGTGTGTGTTTGAGTGTGAGCGTCTGTGTCCAAATTTCCCTTTTATAAGACATCAGTTATATTGGATTAGCCCCACCCTAATGACTTCATTCAAACTCAATTACCTCTGTAATGACCCTGTCTCCAAATAAGGTCACATTCTGAGAGACTATTGATTAGGATTTCAACATATTTTTTTGAGGAGGACACCATTCAACCCATCGGAATCAGTTGAGCTCATTTTTTCCCCTTATTTTTTAGATAAAAATAAACAGAATGGCTTCCTTGGGCATCCCAGTGGGTAATGGTCTAGGCCATGGGCCGTATGAACTTTCCTTTGGGGACCACTGCCTCATAGGTCTGTGCCTCATCTTCCAAGACCATTCAGCCTGGTTCTCACTGGAGCAAGGAGGGCGTGGGGTGTGGAGTGGACCCGACTTTCAGGAGCTCCCCTGAGCTCTTCAGAATATTGGTTTAATGGTCGACTTCTGGTATTAGGATGGCCGAGTGAGCCCTGGCTAGCCTCCTGCCCTTTAGTCCAAACCTCAGAAACAACAGCGAAGACACATCGTTTTAAGTGAAGATGCGACTATGTTCCAAGCAAGAAGGGAGAAAACAGTTTGGTGGCTCTTCAGAAAGTTAAGCAGAGAATTACCAGGTGACCCAGCTATTCCACTCCCAGGTATCTACCTCAACTAATTAAAATGTATTCAAACAAAAACTTGGACATGAATATTCACAACAGCACTATTCACAAAAGCCAAAAGGTGAAACAATCTAAGTGTCCATCAATGGATGGGTAAACAAAATATTTATAAAATCCACACATTGGAGTGTTAGCCACAAAAAGAAATGAAATACTGACCTGCTCCGACATGGGTGAAAGCTGAAATCATTATGCTAAGTGAAGAAGTCAGACGTAAAAGGTCACATGTTGTATGATAACATTATATGAAATGCTCAGAATAGGTCAATCCAGAGACAGAAAGCTGATTGGGGGTTGCCGGGGTGGGGGAGGGGAAATGGGGATTGATTGCTTAATGGAACAGGCTTTTCTTTGGGGGTGATGGGACGTTTTGGAACTAGATAGTGGTGGTGGTTGCACAATGTTGTGAATGTACTAAATGCCGCTGAATTGCACAGTTTGAAATGCTAATTTTATGTTGTATGAATTTTACCTCAATTAAAAAGATAAAGCAAGAAAGAGAAGTCTCGGGAATCAGAGTCCGTGAGGACTTCGTAGCCCCAGATTGCTCAGCACAGTCCCATGGACATCTGCTGCGATGGGTTCTTGGGTTCCGAGTTAGCACTATCCAGTGTAACAAAGGCCCTGAAATCAGCCCGAGCAGCTTCCACCAAACTGGCTATGTGAAAATTCTAGCAACAACATGGATTTCCTTCTTTCTTTCTTTTTTTTTTTAATCAAATAGTCTGATGTCTGCTGTCCAGAGCTCTAGGGTAATGTCAGCATATTAATAACCACAATTTACAAGACCCCTTCCTGTCTTCTTTGTCTCGCTCCCAAACCTTCAAATCCTGTATTTTAAGTTCCTCCTGTTTTCTTTGGAATGCAGTGAATTCACTTGGAATGACTGTAATCTCCAGTAGAGAATAACATGCTTACGGGGTAAATAGCTCCTTCTCAGAAGAGCTGCAAAAAGCAGATTATGTGCGAATTCAGGGAATGCTCTTTGGTGCCAAGCTCTGCTGAATTGGAAAGGTCCTGTCAAGTTTCAGACGCACAGCTTGACATTTATATGGTTATTTATGTCACTTATTAACTGCGGTGTATTTGTGGCAATCTAATTATGACTGCCCTCCTGGCTTGCCTTGTGAACAGCAAGAAGAGATTGCTTTGCAACAAGAGCTCACCCTGGGATGTTCTTGAACACATCTGGGGAAGGATAGGGGTTGAAAGAGCTGATGGCTTTGTCATGTGTCCTTTCTGCTCTGTGATGTTCCTGAAGCTTTCGTCCCAAGAACACCGGCTGCTGGGCATTCTGCTGCCCTGGGTCCAGGAAGAGGCAGGAAGATCTCCTCTTAGAAGCCTGTGATGCCTTATGGTCTTTTTTTTTTTTTTTTTTTTTTTTTTTTTTTTTTTTTTTGAGACAGAGTCTCACTCCGTTGCCTGGGCTAGAGTGCCGTGGCGTCAGCCTAGCTCACAGCAACCTCAAACTCCTGGGCTTAAGTGATCCTCCTGCCTCAGCCTCCCGAGTAACTGGGACTACAGGCATGGGCCACCATGCCTGGTTAATTTTTCTACATATTTTTAGTTGTCCAGCTAATTTCTTTCCATTTTTAATAGAGATGGGGTCTTGTTTTGGCTCAGGCTGGTCTTGAACTCCTGATCTCGAGTGATCCTCCCTCCTGAGCCACCCAGAGTGCTAGGATTACAGGCATGAGCCACTGTACCTGGCCAAGCCCATGATCTTGAATAGCCTTTGATTCTAGGGTACTCTGAGGCTCATAGATGGACACTTTGGATTTCTTTAAGGAAGTTTGGAGAGCCCAGCCTGAGTAGGGAATTGCAAAGAACCAATATCCTGCTTTTGGAGGAATTTGGTCTGAGTTTTGAGATTCTGACATAAACAAAAGATACTGAACTGTGATTCAGTATCTTTGTGCCTGCATTGCAAAGGGAATGCTCTGTTTGGAGGGGCCTGTCCTATCTAAGACAGACCTGGAATGAAAATGAACTCAGGTTCTGAGGCTTTTGGTTATAATATTCACCCCCTCTCCACCTGTCCACCCTGTGGAGCTTTAGGGTGACATGGGTGGCGAATGGCAGGCCTGGTAGGATGAGAAAGAAGCCAGAGAAGAGCAGAGCTTTGGGTTCAGCTCAGAACCAAATCTACTGGGCTCCTCCAAATCTCCCGATGCTTCCCAAGAGAACCAGAAAGAATAAGGAAAGCCTGTGTGAAAAGAAATGCCACAATGAGCTGCAGGACACTCCATAAAAGACTCCCCCTCGCCCTTGCTGGTGGTTGGGAATGGCTGTCTCACACCCATCTGCTTACACGGTGGTGACACTATCCACCTTGTGGCCCTCCAGGCCTTCAAAATAGCTCAGTGCTTTCGGGTAGGGAGATCTACTCTCACATTTTGCCGCTGTCTTGGAAAGTGACCTATCCTGCTGGTTTCCACTTTTATAAAATCTAATTAAGGGCTGATTGAAACTTTCCATTCTCCAAACCATCCTCAGCTCTTGCTTTGCTTAAGTTAGAATGCTGTTTGCCACCGACCTGTTGCTTTGCAGCTGGGTGAGAATCTGAGCCCAGGCTGCTTGAGTCAGTGACTGCCTAAGTACCCAGAGTCTCTGAGGCTTCAGATGTGCACGGCCATTGGCATGTGCCAGGCAGAAGAATTTCTGAAAAGGAAAAAGGGTGCGACGAAAGTCAAGTGAATGCCCACACAAATATGTCGAGCTGATTTTTGACAAAGGTGCAAAAGCAATTCAGAGGAGGGAAAATGGCCTTTTTAAGAGATGGTCCCAGAGCAATTAAAATTCATCAGCGAAAAAATGAACCTCAACCTAAACCTCATGCATTGTACAAAAATCAACTCAAAATGGATCATGGACTTACATTTAACATGTAAAAATTTAAATATAGAACTTTCAGAACAAAATCATGGAGACCCAGGGTTTAATGACAAGTTCCTGGACTTGATACCAAAACCATGCCCCATAAAAGAAAAAAATTGGTAAATTTTACCTCCTTAAAGTTAAAACTTTTGCTCTGAGAAAGACTCTGTGAAGAGAATGAGAAGACATGTTACGGCCTGGGAGGAAATATTGGCAAACCACATATTCAACAAAGGATTTGTATCTATACTACATAATGAACTTTTAAAACTCAATAGTAAAAAAAAAAAAAAAAAACCCAAGCAATCCAATTAGAAAATTGGGCAAAGATGTGAACAGACTTTTCACTGAGGACAATGTGCAGAAGACAAACAAGCACACGCAAAGATGCTGGGCATCGTCAGGCAGGAGGGAGATGCAAATCCAAACCGCAACGCGATGTCACTCCACACCTATCAGAATGGCTAAAACAAAACTAGTGATAACACCAGACGCAGGCAGTGACGCAGAGAAACTGAATCACTCACATGTTGCTGACAGGGACGGAAGATGCTGCAGCCCCTCTGGGATACAGTTTGGCAGCTCCTTACAAAACTAAACATGTGCTTACCATATGATCCAGCATTTATACTCCTGAACATTTACCCCAGAAAAATGAAAACATGTTCGCACACAAACCCACCTCCTAGTAGCTCCATGTGTAATAGCCAAAACCTGGAAATGACCTAACTGTCCTCCGGTGGGTGAATGGTTAAACAGACTGTGGTCCATCCACATCAATGTCAATGTCCTGGTTGTGTATTGTACTATAGCCGTGCAAGAGGGCGCTGTTGTTGGGGGATGCTGGGGGAAAGGCTCTTCCTGAATTATTTCTTACAACTGCATAGAACCTACAATTGTCTCAAAATGAAATTTTTTAAAAAGTTGTATTTACAAAGTCAAATAATTGCAGATACCGGGGGCAGTGGCACCAGCACTGGGCTTTTTGAATCCCTCATGGTGCTGGAAGCTGTGGAGGATGGAGCCTTTGGTTAGAAAATGGAATTAATGATAGCGCTGCCTCTTACCACATGATCCCGCAGGTGTTTGGTATTTACCCAAATGAGCTGAAAACTGGTGTCCACATAAAATCCTGCACACGGATGTTTATAGCAGCTTTATTCATAATTGCCAACACTCGGAAGCAACCAAGGTGTCCTTTGGCAGGTGAATGGATAAACTGTGGTACATCCTGACAATGGACTATTCCTTAGTGCAAAAAAGAAATGAGCTATCAAACCATGAAAGACACGGAGGAACCTCAAATGCATATTACTAAGTGAAAGAAACCAATCTGAAAAGGCTACACACAAGTATATTGACATTTCGGTTGACAACAGACTGCATGTACCATGATGATCCCATAAAATTATAGGACCATATTTTTACTGGACCTCTTCTGTGTTCAGATATGTTTAGATCCACGAATACTTCCCATTGTGTTACAACCGCCCACAGTATTCAGTACAGTAACGTGCTGTATAGGTTTGTAGCTTGGCAGCGACAGCCATCCCATGTGGCCTGGGGGGTGGTAGGCTGTGCTATCTAATTTTGTGTAAGTGCACGCTATCACGTCTGCATGACAACAAATTGCCTAATGGCACATTTCTCAGAGTATATCCCTGTCGTTAAGTGATGCCTGAACATCACACGTATGATTCCAACTATATGACATTCTGGAAAAGGCAAAACTCCGGAAACAGTAAAAATTTCAGTGGTTGCCAGGGTTTTGGTGGGGAGGGTGGATAAACAGGCAGAGCACAGAGGATTTTTAGGGCAGTGAGACTACTCTGCATGACAACATAATGGCAGGTACACATCATCACACATTTCTCCAAAGCCATAGACTCTATATCCCCAAGCTTGAACCCTGATGTAAACTCTGGACTTTGGATGACGGCGACACAGGTTCACCGACTGTAATGAATGGACCACTCTGGTGGGGGCTGGCAGTCGGGGAGGCTGTGCCTGTACGGGGACAGCGGGTATATAGGAATTCTTTGTACTTTCCACCCAATTTTGCTGTGAACCTAACACTGCCCTAAAAAAGAAAGTCTATTTAAAAAATAATATTAGCAAACCTCTATTAATATCCTCACACAATTCAAGGTGCTTTTAAGAACATTTTCTCCTTTAAGCCTCATGACGGTCCTTTGGGGTGGGTGGGAGGTGGAGAGTGTAAAATGGTGAGTGCGGTGGATGGTGTTAGCACACTTACTCCCACAGCTGGCAGGAGGCGCCAGTGTAACCAGGCATGCACCTGTCCTCCAAGGGTAGGAGAGGGATGAGGGTAGGGTTTGGGGCTCACCAGGAGAGTGAATTGGGGGTCAGGGGTGGGCGTTGAGGCTTCAGCCCAGACAAGCTGGATGGAGGTCAGGAGTAGAGTGTGTGGCCCACACGGGGGTGACTGGGGCAGACAGATGATAGGTGCTGGCTGGGATTCTCTTCTGGTCATTGGCTGCCACAGCTTAGCACATCAGTGGGACACTGCTGTGTAGACAGGACAAGGAAGGAAGGGGAGGAAGGCAGAAAAAGAGGCCAGGAATGGGGTCCAAAAAGGGACATTTTGAATCACAAAATGGAAGGGGTAGGAGTCTGAAATCTGGGAAGGATCCAGTAATCAACCCAAGGGGCTGGTTTTCTTTGGGGATTTGTACCTAGTCAGGAAACAAGAAAGAACATGGTGGGAGGGATGTTTCTTAGTGCCATGGCTTGTCGGGGGGATGCCTGCTGACTTTCCTCATTTATGTGAAGTTGTTTATCTCTTTTTCAAGCACTTGTGTTTGGCACGCAGTTGGATACACAGGCCTTCCTGCTGCCAACCTTGGCAGAGAAAGCTGTCGCCTTCTTGTGGTCACATGGGGGAACCACTTGGCCCTGCCTGGCCGAGGAGAGAGAGCATGAGATTTCCAGAGCCTTTGGAGAACCACCGTGGTGCTTCCGGGTAGGAGGCCACCTCCAGGCAAGAAGCACGTGAGGATTGGGAAGAAGAGCCTGGGCTTGGATCTTTCTTGGATATTTTAGACCAAAAGGAATTCGCAGGACAACCGTTGAGGGTATTCCATGAAAGAGAAGAAAATGAAGCAACCGCAGATGGGGCGGAAGACTCTGGAGCCCCACGGAACGATCGAGGCGCTGCTGCCTTCGTGAAAGGAAGGGCCGAATGTTTGGAAAGACCCGGGTGAGGAGTGCTCCATCCTCCGAGTCCTCCTTTCGTGGGCAGCCCCCATCTGAGATGACCAGGGACACCCTCTTCGTGTGCAGCATGGCGGCAGATACCCACTCTTCGGCAGGCTATAATGGTGTTTCTTTGTGGGACAATCCCAACGATTAGAGAGAAAGCAATGGCCTTTGAAACACCTGTGGTTGTCTAATCCCTCCCGACGAGACTTATGTCTTGGATTTCCTTGACATCTTTTGAGGTCTGGTGTTGTCAGCAGAGGTGTTGACTTGGGGCCACGTTGCACAGGTGGCCAAGGACCGAGCGCTCCTGCCTCCTGGGGGAACCTGGCCCATGGCCAACCTCACCTTTACCAATGAGGTTCAGGAAAGAGAGAAAATGCTGAGCTTGGTGGGGAAAGAGGAAGGAGGTTTGCCTGGTAGCATCCCTGTTTGGAACTTGAAAGAGTCAGATTGGATGCCCCTGGGAGGTAAGTCCCATGACCCTTGGGGCTGAGGGGCTGAGGGACTGTCCCTTTTGGTGACCCACTGCATTTGGGTGGCCTTTGATCACTGCAGGGTAATGGCCCATGGCCTGCCCTTCTCTCCCCGCTGACGGTGGACTCCAGGAGGGCAGATTGGGTCTCCTTCACCAGGTTCTCTCCAGGGAAACACAGCTGTGCAAAGCAGGCTCAGCTTTTTGGCCCTTTTGTGATGTGTTGAAACCCAGGAGAGTCTCTCTAGTATCAGGGGCTCTCACCTGTCTTGGCACCAGCTGCCTTGAATCCCAAACTAAGATGTTTAAAAAATTCCTAGACACTTTTTAAATTTATGATTTCTTTTTAACTCTTTTATATGGAAAATTTTCAAGCCTGTAGAAAAGTTTTGAGAACAGAGCAATGGACACCCATCTGTCCTTGCCCTTCATTTACCCACGGCTGACAATGCCACATGTGCTTCTAGCGCTCTCCGTGTAGGTACTTATTGTTATTTTTATTCTTTACTGAACCATTTGAAAATGAGCTGCAGACACCATGATCCTTCATCCCCTAAATACTAAGAAGAGGACGTTCATTTTCATAATCACAATACAATTATTAAATTCAGAAATTTTAGGCTGGGCATGGTGGCTCATGCCTGTAATCCTAGCACTTTGGGAAGCTGAGGCAGCAGGATTGCTTGAGGCCAGGAGTTTGAGGCCAGCCTGAGCAACATAGCAAGACCCCGTCTCTACCAAAGATAGAAAAATTAGCCAGGTGTGGTAGCAGGCGCACCTGTAGTCCCAGCTACTTGGGAGGCTGAGGCAGGAGGATCACTTGAGCCCAGGAGTTCAAAGTTACAGTGAGCTATCATCACCCCACCACACTCCAGCCTGGGTGACAGAGACCTTGTCTCAAAAACAAAACAAAAACCAAACAAGAAATGTTAACAGGCACAATACCAATATGTAACATACAGTCCAAGTTCAAATTTCACCAATGTCCTTTATAGTAATTTTCTTTTCTGATACCAAGTAAAAGTCTTTTATCCTTAGAGTCAATAGTTGTTGGAAAGGTGGGTCTGGCTACACACACACACACACACACACACACACACACACACACAGCCAAGCTTCATTGCTGACCACGCTTCCTGTAAGAAGATTTTAGTTTATTTACTCATTTATTTTTCAGTGACAAGCCTCCTCCCCCACTGCTGGGCTCTTCTACCCACTTGTTCTTCTCAGTGCTGGAGAAAGGTGCTTCAGGGGCCTGTCCTCCCTTGTGGGTAGGGGAGGAAGGAAGGATGGATTGAAACAGGATGTGGGGCCTGGCCCTGTCTTCCCTGGGGGACATCCTGCTCTCGGCTTACCAGTGGGCGGCAGGGAGCTTTCGCTTTCAACTTATGTCCACTCACAGAACTGGAAGACACAGAGCCGAAGGAGGCCGCAGAGGCCACCTACTGCTCAGCCTTCTTCCTCTTCGACAGGGAGGAAAACTGGAGTCCAGGGAGGTGCGTGCCTTTGCCAAGCTCACTTAGCCCATCGTGGAATGGGGCTCCAGCTGATATTTTTCCAGGCTGTCCAGTTTCCTTGCAGACACCCAGATCTGGGGAGCAGGGAACGCAGGGACAAACAAGAGCATGGGGTCCCAGGCAAGAACGAGAACCAGTGGCATGAACGTGCTTCTTGAAAGATGAAGAGGCCAAGCTCCGAGTGTGATGTAGCGCCTGTGACGCGTCGCCGCGGTAGAGCTGGGGTTAGGGATGCCACCTCTGAGGAGCCCAGGGCCACACTGAGGTGGTTCCCGAGTTCTTGGAGTTTTATGGGGGGCACCAAGGCAGGCCGAGGGCCAGCAGGCTGTGTACGCTGGGCTTTCTCCCTAGGACTGGAGCCCGCCGGGAGGAATTTGCCATGATCTGCTATTCTTGCTTTCGAACTCGCCACAGGATGCAGGCAGGAGACTTATGCCTGGCGTGAACAAGAACTCACACTTAAAACCATCCTTTCTTTAACTGTAAGCAACCTTACTTCATACAGTGTGGATTTTGCAGGACTAAACAATCAGACAAAAAGTCATAAGCTAACAAAATAGGAACTTTCTGCCAAGAACCCTCTGCTGCAGGTTTTGGGGTGGAATCAGTTGTCTGATTTATGGGATGCCGTCCTCTGGGAGCACAGAACTGCGCGCCAGAGCAGTGGGGCTTCGCTCCTCCTGCAGCCGGCCCGGGGGAGCCGGTCCAAGCTGCATCTGTTTTGCAGATTAGGAGGCACACACACAAAGCGAACGATTGTGTTCCTGCTGCTTCCGTGGCTCCTGAGGGCCCAGGCAGAGCTGTGATGGAACTTGGCCTTCTCTGGAAAAATCATTTTCTTCTTGGAAAATGCTTGAATACCATATTCAGCAGTTTGGGCAAATGATCAGCCCCTATCTCTTTTTCAGGATAGATTTTCTGTTTTTATTTCCAATAACAAATAAAAATGAACAGATTATTGATAGGTATTGAGAATTTACTATGTCGTGGACACTGTTCTAAGTGCTTTGCCTGTGGTTTTCTTCAATCCTCAGTGCCATCCTATGAGATGGGTTCCATTTTACAGATGAGGAAACTGAGGCTGAGAGAAGAGGTCAAGTGACTTGGCTAAGGTCACACAGTCATGAAGCAGCAAAATCAAGATTTAGATACGACTAGTCTGGAGCCCAAATGCACACTCTTAACCACTACTCTTTATTTTTTTCTTAACCAATTCCTCATTCTGTTTTAAGTTGGTGTGTATTAGAGGTGGGGGTGCCCAGACTGGGGGTTCCTAGGTGATTCTTCTTGTGTGTAGATCTGATATGATTTTGCCAACTTCCTAAGCCAATGTGGAACACTCTGGGCACAGGACTGGGTCTGTAGCATGTTGTGTTGTAGAGCCCTGGCAGGTGGCATGACCTCTGGGTCGGGTGTCCTCTCTGCTTTGTCTATGCAGCCAACGTAGGGGGGAAGGAGAGTGGTAGGTAGGCAGCCTCCAAGACGGCCCCAGTGACCTCATGTCCTGGTATCTGTGCCCTTGTGTAATTTCCTCTCCTCGAGTGTGAGCTGCACTTGCTGATTTAATTCTAACAAATAGAATAGGGCAGACGTGCTGGAATGCTGCTTCTGAGAGGAAATTATAAAAAGGCTGTGGCTTGCATCTTGGCGCTCGCTTTGTCTGGATCACCCATCCTTGGGAATCTAGCTGCCCTGTGCACAGATGCACGTGGTGGGGGCATGGGCTCTGCCAACACCTGAGCGAGTGAGCTTGAAGGTGGACGCCCCCCACGCCCACCCCGGTCAGGCCCTCAGGCAACCTCATGAGTGACCTTGAGCCAGAGGCACTCAGCTAAGCCACATCTGGATTCCTGACTGACAGAAATTGGGAAGTGGTAACTGTCTGATGTTTTCCGCTGCTAGGTTCTTAGATAATTTGTTACACTGCATAGGTAACGAAGGCAGGGGCACCTGGGACCCATCTGCTCTTTCGGGTGCCGCCGGAGCAGTTTTCCCCAGGCCCCACAGGTGCGCTGTATTGTGCAGGTGTTGCTTGACGTCCAAGGGCTGGCAGGGAGGAAAGTGAGTTGGGACCAACCAGCAGTGTGGACAACTGGCCTGGCCGCCTAAGCCACTGTCTCCCTCCTGCTGAGCTTGGGCGAGGAGACAGATCGTCCAGGCTCGTGGGAACCATAGCCACCTGATAGGTTTTATTATTAATAATACCTCAGGTTCTTGCCATGCTGGTACCCTGATTCCCTCACCAAAATATAAATCCTGACGGAGAACTCCACATTTACACACCGCCACGTACATTCTGAGCGCTTATAATTGCCCCAGGAAGCAGGTGGATGAGGAAATTGAGTATACAAGTCTTGTTTAGCTCTTTGTACGTTCACAAGTTCTTTCACATTCGTGGTCCCACCCAAGATGCCATACTTATGCTAGGGCTCAGAGGGGTTGAAAGGCCTGCTGGAGCCAGGACCTAAACTCGGACAAGAGAAAGCCCCAAGACAGCTCCCGCCTCCTCCCTCCTGGTTTCTGAGCCTCTGTGTACCTCTGAGCCTCCCCCTGCCTCTTGGGTGCCACAGAAGAAACACTTCTCAGGAGACGTGTGAAGAGGGATGGCTGAGGAGTCAGGCACTCCCTCAGAGGGGGTTCTTTAAACACGCTGGAACAATGTTATAGAAAAATACGCACACAAACAAAACCAAAACCGCATTTTTCTGGCTATAAACTGGGGATAATAACATTATGTTACTTGACTCTGAAAGTTTTTATGAAGATTAATTAATTAACAAATGTATGACAGAATGTTTTCAATGGGCCTAGTATTGTGCCAGGTACTTGGAATGAGGTTGAGAACAAGATGTAGAAAATTCCTACCTATGTGGGGCTTATATTCAAGTGAAGAGGTCTGCGTTATTTTATAGGAGCTGAAAATACATATGGTTATATAATTAGTGCACAGAGGTGGGCTACTTTTTTCACTGAACTTTATGTCATGTATACTGTTCCATGGGTTTTGGTCAATTAGATGTTAAATATTTTAATGACTATAGTTTACTTAACTTTGCCCAATTGTTGGGCATTTTGATTTTTCCAGTTTTTGACCATTATGAGCAGAGCTACTGTAAACAATTCTGTGTAATTAACTTTCAACAATTCTTTTGAATTATTTCCATAAAATAAATTTCCAGAAGGGAATTATTAGGCTAAAGGGAATGAATATTTCTGACTCTTGTTAGATAATACCAGATCATGCTCCAGAAATGTATCAAATTATATAGCTAGCAACAATGTATTTTTATACCCAGCATTCCTAGCATTGGATTTTTATCATTTCGTTCCTTTTTGCTCATTTTATAGGTACAAAATGCTAATTCATAGTTGACTTGAAATTTATGAAGCTGAACATTTTTCTTTCATGTCATATATCCAAATCTAGTTGGGCTAGGTTAAGATGTGGAAACAACATCTCCAAAATCTTAGTGACTTGTAACAACAATGTTTATTTCTTGCTCGTGCTATATGCCCCCTGAGGGTGGACGCATTCCTTTCCTTCTCACGTCCTCATTCCCCGAGCTAGGCTGGTGGAGCACCCATTATCTGAAGTGCTGCTGGTCACTGAGGCAGTGGACAAGGGAGAGTGGCAAGTCACGTGTAGGCTATTAAACACTCTGGCTGCAAGTTGCACATATCACTTCTGCCATTTCATTGGCCAAAGCAAGTCACGTGTCTGACTTCAAGCACTGGGGACCTGCAAGTCTATCATGGGCCCAAGAGAAGATTCAGAAAAATCTGTAAGACAGAACTAAAAACGATCACATCATAGTTTACTATTTAAGATTTCTCTTTTACAAAGAGACCATTTATTCTTTGATTACCTTTTGGTATGCAGTGATTCTGAGAGAAAAAAAGAGAAGTATAATGTTTATTTGATGCTCTTCTCTGAGAATGTTATGCTCACTTCGTCACCCTGTGGAACTCTGCTGTGGTCTTTTCCCTCCTTTGACCAACTGGAAATCAGATTTAACTGGGAGTCTTTTTCTCTTTGTCTTCACTTTTCTTGTTTGCTAAGTCAGAATGACAACCTTGAAAAGTATCCAGTTTTCTTTTCCTCATTCTCAACAATGGAGCATTGTTCTCCTAGTTTTTGCCTGCAGCTCCAGACTTGTTGGCCTGGAGCCTGAGGAGTCACTCTGAGTGAAAGTGTCAATGGCCTGAGCAGTGGTTACAGATAGTGAGTTACTTGTTCTCTTTCAAGGCAAGCCAGTTTGGCTTCATTTCTGGTTAACTGGTACTTCCTTTGATGTCCCCCGTGTAAAAGAGAGTGTTATGAAAAACAACTGAAGCATATTTGTGTTCTATTTTAAAAACCATTTGGTGCATTTTTCATTATCTGAGAGTGTTTGCTTGTTTTAGGTAAGAGATCTAATTTTCCTTTCAGTATAAATCTGATCACTCTAATGAGCTGACTCCTGTCTCTCTCATCTGATCTAGCTCTTCAGGTATAAACCAATTAGAAAAGAAAGAGTTTGATGAGATGAAGATGTGGTTTTCATCTGGGTGTGCACTTTCAGGAAGACTGCGCTGTTCTTACTGGGGATCCCTAGCATTGGTTGGAGGATCTCAAATGCAGAAAGAGGGGTGAGTTCCTTGCGGTCAGGGAACAATGTGTGTGTGTGAGTGCACATGCGTCAGGGAGATAGCACAGACGCTGGCAAAAGAGAAGCTGAGAACGTCTACTACACCCTCCTCCAGAGAGGCAGGTCCCTAGGCAGGTGTCCTGCAGTTGAATGCTGAGATGCCTGCTTGGGCCCATGGGCTTGAAGGGAGACAAAGCTCTCTTCCTCTTGCTCCCAGGATGCACTGGGGGCTTGGTATTATAAAAACAACAACAACAAAAACAGTGCCCACAAGCCTTCCTAGCCTGGTGGTTCTTAGCTCTGGCTACACATTAGAATTATCAGGGAAGCTTTGATAAATACTGACATCGAGACCCCGTCCCCTAGAGATTCTCACTCCATTGGGCTGGGATGGAGCCTGGGCTTCTGCATTCTTTTCAAGAGTGCAAAGGTTGAAACACACATGCTTCGCTCCCCTGCATGGGCCCAATGCATGAAAATACCTGTTCACCATCAAACAACCGTGTTTGGGGTATTTGTGTTTTCATGCTTCACAGAGGCAGTTTTTTTGACCCTTTCTACTAAGTTCTATGTAGCAGTTTGAATGGTGGTCTCCCAAAAGATATGTCTGCATCCTGGATCCTTCGAATGTGACCTTATTTGGAAAAAGGGTCTTTGTGCATATAATGAAGTAAAGGTCGGCAGTTTGAGATGAGATTATCCCGGATTATCCAGATTGGGCCTTAAATCCAATAATAAATGTACTTATAAGGGACAGAAAAAAGAGAAGATGCAGACACAGAGAAGAGGGTATGGCCATGTGGACACGGAGGCAGAGATTAGAGTGACGTGGCCACAAGCCAAGGAATGCCTGAAGACCCTGGAAGATGGGAGAGGCAAGGAAGGATCCTTCCCTGGGGCCCTGCTGACACCTTGGTTTCTGACTTCTGCCCTCTAGAATCATGAGAAAATGAATTTCTGTTGTTTTAAGCCACCAAGTTTGTGGTAATTTGTTACAACAGCCACAGGAAACGAAACATATCCTGTTAAATCCCTTTTCCTTTATTCAGCCTTTCTTTGGCTCTTTTTCAGATGTCTTGGATATTTTTACAGAATAAAGTTTATGTTTTTTTCTGTTTTTTGCACACCCTCTCTTGACTGATGCATGCTGGCGTCACAACTCGCACACAGCAGCAGCCGATGCAAACCTGTGGCCATGGCCCTATTTAAGACCCTAAGACCTTGGTTATTTTTTTGCCATTCTTCTTGGAGTGGTGTACTTTTTCCCCTTCACATGGTTATTCCTCTGCTCATGCTTCTGAATGATGTCTCCTTTTCCTGTTTCTCTGGGGTCTCAGTAATACTAAGCTGATGCTTTGGGGTATAGAGAGAGGCAAAGGCAGTGCTGATAGGAAATGGGGGAGGAAAATTCTAGGGTACTAGGCTAGGGCCAGAACAAGTTTTATATATATTTGTGTATACTAACTTGTGTATTTATACATATCTATACATATTTCCATATGTAACTATCTATATCTATATTAACCTAAATATGAGTTCATACTAATGTCTGCAACTCTAATCCACTACATAGATCATTCTAGTCACTTCCCCTTTCTTATCTTTAACCTCCTGCTCCAACAAGGAGAAGCCTGGCTCTCCCAATCTGCTATCCATTTACTTAATTGTCTAATTCCATTATACATATATAATAATCACAAAGTTGTTAACCTGTACACTCATGGGAAACAACCTTATCAGCTAGAGGACAGTATGGTGCTTAGGTACAGTTCCTTTAGCCTATAGTCTTGCAGACTCCACTCACTTCCGTAGTTCCTTAGGTCAGTACTTTATTTCCCAACATGTTGCATTTCATCCTGGGACCTGCTGACTTCCTAAATAATTTTATTCCAGTTTAAATTAAAAAATACCAGGGAAGGACTCACACTTGGACCAACACTTGTGATTAGAATAATTGGGTACTTTATCATCAGGGCCTATGCCAGTTGCCCTGTTTTGTGCTGTGAGATGATGTTTGTTGCTGGGATTATTCTTCTCCCCATAATCACATGATTGGTGTAGAAGAGAACAAGTTCCCCAAAGGAAATAGAGGGGTTGGACAGACAAAAACAACAGATGCCCACAACTTTCTACCCTTATTCCCACAGAACCTACACTCATCTTTCTTCCCATTTTTATAGCTAAAAATATACCCTCTCCTAATGAAATTTATAAATCTCTCCCCAGAGAAAATCAAGTTAAGGTCTACATAGTTACTATGCAGCTGCAAGTTCAGGACCTCTGAGTGATATGTTTTGCTCTCTTTCAGATTTGAATGTGGCTCCTTGTGGTCAAATTCCTACCTAGAAGTACTTGGATTCTAAAAAAGAAGAAAAAACAGGGTGGGCAACATTTACCTAAAGATATTAAAATTTAATGGAGGGAGGGAGAATAGTGAGGGGGATTTTCTTAGTCAGGAAACATTCGTACCTTTGTAATTTTCTTCACGTAATACTATGTAGACACTCAACTACTCTATGCATGTCTTAATCTGGTCCTGTGGAGAAGGTAGACAGTGAAGAATATGGATTCACGTGTCCTGGGAAGATCGGTTTCTACCCTCAGCATTGCTTAATGTGTATTCTTTGTTTGCATATGATATTAATTTCTCAGTGCTAATTGAAATTCAAATAATATCTTTTATATTCTTGTGATAGTTTCATTTAGTAATCACTTTGTGCGTGTCAAGAATTTTATGTGTGTTCTTCTTTAACTCCATTAATCTTACCTGAAAAACATTGTAATTAAATTGTATCAAATTGTTTACTTTGAATCCCTTTTAAAAATGTCCACGGACTGAAATTAAATTCTATTAACTGGTACAGAGGGCCTGCAAAGAAAAAATGAGATACAATATGTGACTATTGCTAATATAATGAGACCAGAGTTGACATTAATAAAAGAACTATAATAATTTACCAGCTGTTTGATCAGCTGATGCTTCTTAGCATATCATAAAGACTACAGAGAGAAGAAAGTATTCTCAGCTCATGAAAGGTCACAACGCTGTGTTTCCAAGCAAAGCCTCTCAGTGGTTGAGTCTTTAACACTTCAATTCTTTCAAGGATTCTGGTATGTCTCTCTCTCACACACACATATGCACACACGCAGTCTCCAAGTCCCTCACATGGTAGAATATTTAAAATATTCCATTTCACAAATTAAAGTTTTTACCATAAAAATGCAAGTTTAATATAATTTTCTCATTCACAAAGATAATGACAGGATTTGTAAAAAGTATAATTTGGTAGACAATATAGGTTGTACAGACTAATATTGGGAAGTAAGTTTAAAATCTTCTGGATAAACGTTATCTTCTCTCAATTCCGTCAATGTGTTACTATGACTGGACAAATAAACTTATTTAGAGATAATGTCAAAAGTTTTAATTTAAGCCCCTTTATGAATGTGAGACCCTGCCTTCTTTTTCTGGCTTCCTGACCTCCCTGTGACAATAAAGCTCAATCCTTTAATGCCTCCTTTAGAAAATCTTCAGTAACTCCTTAGGCTTCCACCTGTGGTCTTCCATAATTTGGACATCACCTGCTCATTTCCCGTTATTTATCATCAATTATTCTCCTTCTATTCTTATTCTTTCCTCTGCCTGGAACACCCCTTCCCAATTTTGTCTAACAGCCCCTGAGGTCAGCGACCCTATCTTGCTCATGGCACAGCTCATGAGTGGTTTTAATATCTCCATAGATATTTGTCAACAAATGAATATCTAGTTATTCCAATACTGCCTACTTTTCAAAACCTAGCTCAAATGACACTACTTCTAAAAAAGCTTCTCTGATTGCTTCCTCTGAAACCAACCTCTACGTCCAAACACTGCGATGTAGAACTCCTTTTGTTATAGCACTTCATACACACAGACATCCTCTGCTGATGATCAGTACTCGTTCATCTCTGAGAACATGGAAGAATAGAGGAACTCTCTCCTCTTCCCATCAAAAAATCCCCAGCCAATCTTATGTCTGCCCCACGTATTTGCTTCTTCTCCTCTTACAATGACAATGTGATCCTTTTCCTCCCAAAGTTTACTCTCCGCTTGTGTTCTGGAACCCACTTTCTCTCCTTTTCACAAGGTCTTTGCATTGTCTGTCTCCTCTAACATCAGCCTGCCAACTTCTTTCTCTTTACAGGATCATTTTCATCAGCAAATATGTTCTAATATTCCCCTTCTTAACAAATAATCCTTGTTGATGCCATGTACTTTTTGAATCACCATCCCATTTTCTTTCTTCCTGTGTATAGCAAAACTTCTTGAGTTGCCCATAGTAACTGTCTCTATTTCCTCATCTTTTATTCTCTCCTCATCCCATTTAGACGGGTTTATAACCCCACCACTTCACTGAGGTTGTTTCTATCAAGGTAACCAGATTAACCTTCATGTTGCAAAATCCTGTGGTCATTTTTATGTCTATATTTATTCAAAATATCAGAGGCACTTAATATAGTTGATGACTTCAGTTTTTAAAAATATTCTCTGATGTTGGCTTCCATGACACCACACTCACCAGATTTTATTTTTACAATTTTAGCTGCACACCAGTGATGGAGATAAAAGGAATTATAAAAATTTCTCAATTAATCCACAAGAAGAAAGTAAAAGAAGAGAAAAGAGAATAAGGAATAGACAGGACAAATAGAAAACGAACAGGATGATGGTAAACCGAAATTCTCCCACATGGATAATTAAATATAAATGGTCTAAACACTCCAATTAAAAGGTAGAGATTGCCAGATTGGATAAAATTTCAAGATCCTGCTATATGCTGTCTACAAAAAACTCTGTATATAAAGACACAGATTAGAAGTTAAAGGATGGAAAATATATTCACTGTTCACACTAATCCAAATAAAGCTGAATTGGCTATGTTAATACCAGACAAAGTAGATAGTGATAAAAAGGGAGAATTCATAATGATAAAGTGACCAATTTATAAGGAATACAAAACAATTCTATTGTATGTTCATCAATAACAGAGCTTCAAAACACATAAAGCAAAAACTAACATAACTGAAGGGAGAAATGAACAAATCCAAAATTATAGTTAAAGATACGGACACTTCTTGGTAGGAGAAGAAATTCAATAGGCATATAGAAGACTTGAACCATATATCAACAATGTGATATAATTGACATTTATAGAAATTCACCATGACAACAACAGAATACTCATTCTTTTCATTTGCATAAATGGGGCATGAAACAAGTCTCAGTAATCTAAAATAATCTAAAAGAAATGAAATCGTATGAAATGTGTTCGCTGATGACAATGGAATTAAATTAGAAATCTATCACAGAGATCACCCATGGGAAACATGCAGAGGGAGAGGAGACGTGGTCCAAGGCTGAAACCTTGGGGAATACCCGTGCAGTGATAGTAGAGGAAGAGGTCTTCAAAGAAAGCCAATGAGAAAAGATCAAAGAAGAACAGGAGAACCAGAAAAGAGGAGTCATCGAGGGAACAGAGAATTCTAAGGAACAACAATGTTGTATGCAGACATGTCCAATAAGATGAGGATTGAAACAAATCCATTGGGTTTGGAGACACATAGATTACTGCTGACCTCCATAAGAGACCAATTGATGGGAAATGAGGAAGTAAAGACAGTCTCTATTCCTCTTCCAGGCAAAACTCTTTTCTTCTTGGGAAAGCCAAGAACATGAAAACAAGGCAATGGCTGGAGGGAGAGTCAGGGTCAGAGGAGGAATTTTCTTTCTTTTTTCAGTTAATTAATTTGTTGTTGTTTTAAAGTTAAAGGAAATTCGAACACGTTTGTAGACTGAAGGTTAAGAGCTGGTGGTAAACAACAGTTGAAGATGCAGGAAAGAGGTTACTTATTGGAACAAGGTTCCTAAGAAGGTGGGAAGGAATGGAGTTATGACCAGAGGTGGGGGATTCATCCCGAATACAGAGAGGTGAGGTAACGATGTAAGGATGAGTGTAAATACAGATAGATTTGTGGGCGGGGATGGAAATCGTTCACATTAAACACCATCATGGGTTCCCCTTTTACCTTTATGGTGGCGACTCTCAAAGTTTACCCCTAGCCCTAGCTCTTGTGCTCCAGACCCAACGTCTAAGTGTCCTCCCACCATGTCCACTTAGATACCCAACACTGTGCACTTATCATGTATGAAAATAAACTTATATTCTTCCTGACAAGTTCCCTTTCTGTCTCCCCACTCTTCCCTTTGTTCCCTCTGGGCCCAGGCAACTGGAACCTCGAGTCAACCTGGCATGTAGCATGTTCTACCCTTAAGTCCGATGAAAAGTTAGGCCTTTCTCGTCAAAGCTGCAGAGCATGGGGTGGGCTGCAGAGCATGGAGTGGAGGGTGGATCACAGAAAATGGGTTTTGAGGTGATGACAAACCAAAGATAGCCAGGCTACCCCAGAATATCACCAATTCACAGAGGTGAGGCAGGTGGGAGAGTCTAGGTATTAATAGAAAAACAGCAAAATAAAATTCTGCAAGATTAGAGAAGATGGAAGGGTTTGGGGGGTTAGAAGTAGGCCCCAGAGAAAGGTCTGACCTGGTAAAATGCTGGATACAACCTTGTCCATGGTGTTTCTTTGAACTTGAACATGAGTTTGGAGGGAATCACTAAAGGCATCAACCTGCTATAGACTCCCCAAATCCACTGATGGCTCCATCATTCTTCCAGACTCCAGCCTCAAAATGTGGACTTTCCTTTCCTGCTTCATTCTCCTTCCCTCATTCCTACCCCATTAGGATTCATTTCTAAGTACTGGATATTCTTCCTCTGCGACGTCTCTCTATTCTGGCCCCTAAAGCATTCATCTCCCTTTTTCTTTTCCTCTTGCCAACCACTGTCTAGATTCCTTGTACCTTCTGTTTCTAGTCAGTTTAGAAATATTAAAAAAAAAGTAAAAAGCTTTTCTCATAGCTTTTCTATTCTTGGCAGAGTAGACCTGGCTGGAGGCCAGTAGTAGCTAAGTGCATGAAAATGAAAAAAATATATATAATAATGAAGAAAAACACCAATCCAACCTTGGAAAATAACTCCCCTAAAAATTTAAATTTATAATCTGGGCCAAGATGTCGATTGCTGTTTATTTTCTCTGAGCCAGACATGGTGGCTACAAGCTGTTCGGCTTGCCAAAGGTTCTTAGGAGGCATCACAGCCATGCTCCAGCCCCCCGCAGAGGAGACTGAATCAGAGTAGATGATACTAATGGTTTGCCGTGGGGACCCCTCACTACGGTCCATTTGCCAAACTGTGAGGCTGGGAGTCACCTGTGCTCGGTCACTCCTGTGCTTCTGTTGGTTAACTTTGAATATCAGAAATGCTTGATTGTGTAAGCCCTCAGAAAGGTATCCTCTCTTGTCATTCATCTTCAGCACCTGGGATCACCTGTGGTTTTGAGACCAGCATGTTTTTATCACTTGAAATCTAGCTCACAAGCTGGCCACCCTTCTCTCTTTGACATCATTAAGTTTGTCAAGGACAAACCTTCCACATTGTGGTAGACACAGCTGCTTTGGACATAGAAGAGTCTGGAAACTGGGTCTTGTCAAAATTCAGTGCAGATGTGTGGCTGCCTTTACCACACTTCCAGCCACAGTCCAGTGGCAGAGGCGTGTCCGTCAGGAATAACGAGCTACCAGCCACGTCAGCCCCACTCCCTGCCCCACTCATGGTTAAACGGTTCATTCACCCTCAAATCCTCATACTCAGGAAGTATAAAAGCCCGTCGGTGCATTTGTTGATAACAGTTCTTCCTGGGTCCTAGTGTAAAGGGAGAGGGGTCCTCAACTATTGTGTGAGGAAGAGAATGAGCCATGACAGGTGCTGTCACCAAAGCTGTGGGAAGTAGGGGAAGTGGCAACACGGGTGGCCCCTCTCAGTTCCCCTGGGATGCCAGCCAAGCCCAGAGGCAGAGCTGGGTAGGGAAGGCAGCGTGCAAGGCAACACAGAGGCTGACCAGGGAAAGTTCTGAGTTTCACCAAAAGATCCAGATGACCTATGGGGTGGGGGATGCACTAGATTACTTTGTGGGGCAGAGGCTGGGAATAGCTTCCAGGTTACATGGCTCACGATGCAGCCGCACACTGCTTCTTGGTGATTGCCAAGGCCTGGGTGCAGCTGAGGTAGAAGGAAGGCCCGATCCTGGGTCCCTGACTCCTTCTGTCCCTGGGTTTCCCTGACAGTGGTTGTCACCAGGCACCACCCTCTCGAGGGGAGTGATTGGCGACGTGAAAGGAGCATTTTAATTAGTCACCGCAGGGCAGGCTGAGGGGCTGACCAGGGAGGCCAACACTCAGCGAAGCCCAGGATGGCGGCTCCCAGCATGGAATTCTCCTGTGGGGATGTCTCCCTTCAGGAAGCATGTGGAGCTCAAGGCCTTCCACGGAGGGGCCCGCCAAGTTTGGACAGACTCTGAGGCAGGTCTGATTTCGGAGGTTAAACATAGTGCCCAGCCCCTGCCCCTGCGTGGCTGAAGGGCATTGTCAGGGCACAGAGCTCCTATAACTGAGCTCAAGGGGCTGGCCTTGCCCCAGCATTAGTTGGAAACACAAAGTGCCTGTGGAGACTTGAAAAAGACCATGATGTAGGAAGGACAAGCCTCTGCAGGTGACAACGAGACCCAGGCTTCACTATCACCACAGCAAAGAATACTGTGGTAGAGTTGCTTTCCTGAGAGCAGCACCCAGTTCTCTGGAGGATTGAAAATGAGAGTAGTTTTAGAGGGATGGGTGGGAAACAGTGTCAATCTACTATACCACCCATGGCCCTCAGAGAACAAAGGCATCCCCAGGGATATGAGTTCATTCAGCTTCTAGAAGATTCTAGATGTTTGTGCTTCTTTCTCAGGCACTAACCCTCGACTCATGCCCAGCTGTTGGGCTATCAGTCTCTTTCCTTGAACCAGAGCAATAACGTTTTGACTATGCTTAGAGCCAAGCTTAGAAATGGAGGTAGACAAGGCTCTGGCTTCGCTTTCTGAATTTTCTTCTCTCTCCATCTCTAAAGGTAAGAGCAGAGCCTGCCAACAGTTCACTAATTGTCTCCAAGTGAAAAGATTGTTTAATTCAGAAGAGATTTTAGACTCCCAGAGGCACGACATCCGTCATTTCACAATTGAGAATTATTCTGTGGTATTTATTTTATGATTCTTGACCCTTGTTCTAAATCTTGCTGGTGTGTTTTCATTTAAAATGTATTAACTGAAACTTGGCGTAGTGACTTGGCCCCATTAAGCTCTACAACAACTTAATCCAGATTTTATTATATTGGGACTTGAGTATACAACGTTTAAGATAAGAGGAAGCTTGAGAATAAATAGAGTAACTTTAATACTTACTATGCATTTAACTCTTTTGCTTCCCTCTTTGCAGTAACCTGGAGCATTTGTGGTGGGAATTTAACATTTCCAGAACGTTGTGACAGTGATTGTTAAGCCTTCCTGAGGCGAGGGCTTACCGGGGCCGCAGGGTAAATGGAAGACCCAGGAGAGCATCCTGGGTCCTGTGATTGCTGCAGGTCAGCAGCCGTGTGGTTGGCCTGGCTGGTGGAAGTGGAGCCCAGCCAGGCATCACAGAGACAGTGGCCTGGACTTTTCTTTGAGCTCCAGGACCCTCGTATCTAACTGTCTCTTTGCCAGCTCCGCTAAGAGCTCCCATGGACCCCTCAATCTTAGCACTTCCAAAGTGACCTCCTGAGCTTCTCTCCAAACCTGCTCCTCTACTGTACCCACTTCTGGAAATGATGCCACCTACAATGCTCTCTTCCGTATCACATCTAGAGCCTATTGGACCTGTTGGTCTCAATATGTCTGCAACTCATCCACTTTTCCCATCTCGAGTGCCTCGTCCTGTGCCAGCACCAGTAGTTCTCATTGGAGTCCCCATTAGTCTCTTACCTGTCTTCCCACTTTGGGGACTGTGTCCACCTGTGGCCTCCTCTCCTGCAGCCAGAGTGATCTCCTCTAAGGAGAAACCAAATCAGCCTATAGCCCTGCCCCAGACTCTTCAATGGCTCCCTACTGTACTTGGCTTAGAATTGAAGTCTCTTGCACCTCCTGAGGACCCTGTGTGATCCACCTCTAATTAAGGCCTTGCTAGACTCTGTCATAGCACTCCCAGCTTCTTTTCCAACCTCTGTGGTTCTTTTTTCCCAGACACTAACCCTCTGCTCCTGCCCAGTTATTGGTCTGCTGGTCTCTTATACGGGTACTTTTATTTTTATTGTGGGTACTTACCATGATGGGTACTTTTATATTTATTGTTGTGATGGTAAACTTAACACCTGTCCCTCCCACCAGACTCTAAGTTCTATGAGGGTTGGAGCCATGTCTGTTTTTTTTCACCACTAGAAATCCAGTGACCAGACTAGTGCCTGTAACACACTCAAATATCGGTTGAATCCATCAACAAAAGAATGGAATGGTTCCTTCCTTCAAGGAGTTGATGATCACTTTCATCAGAAAAAACCTACTGAGCCTCACCTTTGTCCACTCTAGATAAGGGGAAACACAGATACCTGAAAAAACTTAAGACCAGCCCAGAGCATTGTTAAATAAAGTGAAAATCCATATCTTGGAAAATCCAAGGGTCGTATGAAGCAGGATCTGGTGAGTCTCACCATGTTAAGGTCATACACGGGGAGCAGGTGGCAAGAAGAGAGGTGCCTTCCTCAGCTTCATCTTGGCATCCATATCCTCAAGCTTCAGAGAGCTGGGCCGAGGGCTGAGTGGAGAGGGAGTCCACAGAAAGTGTATGGTGTCCACTGCACTAGGTCCTCTTGCTGAGTCCTGTTGGAAGTCCTCTTGTTCATCCATCAAGGTCTACGTGTTTGTGGTTCCAGGCATCCCACTGGGGAACCCCAGCCACACCCTCCAAGGAGATGCAGGTCTGTTCCCATTTCCTATCCTTTCTGAGTTTCTGCAGCCCTCAGACTGAGTGTAATAGGGGCTTCCATGGACCCTCAGCAGCTGGAGCTATGAAGTCCTTCTTGGTCCCCAGTTGACTGTTGGAGTTGAGATATTTTAGGCTGGGATCCTTTTCCAGGAGATAAAATAAAACATGCTTAATTGTTCTTAGCTGTAATGTGTTTACTTTGCTTGTTCTCAAGTTTTCATGTGGGCCTAGAGAGTTTGTATGTGAAAGAAACCTTTTGTAATAAGTTTGAAAAAAATAGTTTATAGGAAATTAGGAAAACAAAAGATTAATGAGGGCTCTTTGCTCCAAGGTTGCTGGCTTATACTAAAGGGAGTCAAACAGGTCACATACTAGGGCCATATTCCTCTGTTTTTTCCCAAGAACAAATACGATGTCATGAATTTAGGATAGTGGGTTTGTGCTATAGACTGAATGTTGGTGTCCTCCCCAAAATTTGGATGTTGGAACCCTAACCCCCCAGTGTGACGGTATTCAGAAGTGGGGCCTTTGGGAAGTAATTAGGTCAGGAGGGTGGAGCCCTCGTTAATGGGATCAGTGCCCTTTTAAAAAGAGACTTTGGGGGGTTCCCTCACCCCGTCCTCTGTGTGAGGAAACAAGGAGAAGGTGGCCATCTGCAACCTGGAAGAGGGCCCTCACAAGAAGCAGACCAGGCTGGCACTCTGGTCTTGGACTTCCAGACTCCAGAACTAAGAAATAAATGTCTGGTGTTTATAAACCACCCAAAGTACCACCTATAGTACTTCGTTGTAGTAACCTGAAAGGGCTAAGAGACTTTGTAAACCACTACGGAGAGAGAAGCAGTTATTCCAAAAAGATTCACAAAGTCTTTTATTATTAACCTTTTTAGTAATGGGCTATTCAGAGCAAAGACTTGACAAGCTCATGGAAGGCCCCTGGAGGCCAAGCCCTGGGCTTAATCCCCCAGGGCCTGCCTAGGGTAATGGAAGTAAACTTTTCCCTGGCCTGTCCCCAGCAGGGCAGCACTTCTTCAGCAGCTTCTTGGGCACCTCTTCATTATATTACACTGCTGAAAACTGAAAGGGAATTGCTATGGTTTGCATATTTGTCCACTCCAAACCTCATGTTAAAATCTGATCCCGAATGTTGGAGAGGGGGCACAATAGGAGATGTTTGGGTCCTGGAGGTGCATCCCTCATGAATAGATTAGTACCCTCCCTGGGGGCGAGTGAGCTCTCACTCTCTTAGTTCCCTTGAGAGAAGAGTTGTTAAAAAGAGCCTGGCACCCCCTGTCCCTGCTTCCTCTCTTGCTGTGTGATCCCTGCACAGCCAGCTCCCTTTGCCTTCCGCCATGAGTCGAAGCAGCCTGAGGTCCTTACCAGAAGCAGAGCAGATGCCGGTGCTACGCTTCCTGCACAGCCAGCTGGACTGTAAGCTAAACAAACCTCTTTTTTTTAAATTAACTATCCAGTTCCAGGTATTCCTTTATAGCAACACTAAACAGATTAAAACAGGAATGTTATTAAGATCTCTTCTAATACGACTCCTTTACTTCAAAAAGGGAGCTAAGAATAAGAAATATTTTGTGTAGCTGGATCCAGAAAGGTTAAATGTGTGACCTTGGGCAAGGTCACATAGCTAGTATGTAAACAGCATGGCTGCTGCTAGAACTCGGGCCACTCTGAGGCCAGACCCAGACTCTTAACTCCACCATCGTATCCTGCCACCAATCCACCATCTTTGTGTACCCATGGTCCTCAGTGTTTTGTGTTATGGTGTTCAGTGTTTCATTGTTGTGAAATCTGTTATTGTTTCTCTTCTTTTCCAACTACTCCCCACCTACCACATCCCCTAATAGTCCAATATGAAGTTAAACTGGAATAGCTTTCTTTGAGACAGTGCTCTAATCTCTTGTTCTTCTACCCTGCCTTCCCATCCATTACAATAACTGGATGTGCATGAGTTGAGAGGTCCTAATACCAAGGTTGAGAAACTAAAGCATTTAGAACTTCACGACACAGAAAATGATTCCCTTTCATTTGTTTTGCAAAAATGTGCCTGACATGGAACATAATCTTCCCTATTCCCAGAGATACAACCCCAGGCTCCTGTTAGCACCATTATTTTCTTTGGAGCATCAAGCACTTATACAGAAGGATTTAATTATGTTTCAGCAAATCTCGGTGAGAAAGATCTAGTATAAAAAGTTGGTCTCATTTCAAGGAAAGGCCATATACAAAATTTTTATCCTATTTTTAAGTCATACGATCTTGCTCTATTTTAAGTGATTTTATCGATTGCCTAAAATCCTTTCAACAACATAGCAGTCCGTACAAATAATAAAACATATATGTGCACACACACAAATACGAATTCATGAAGAACAGACATGTAAAAGATAAGGTGCTGGAATTAAGACCACAGAACTAGGATCTGAAATAACATTTCCTCTCATACTTCTTGTACTTGTACTAGTTATAAAAGAATATGTGCTGTTTCCCACTCAAATGAAAAGTAATGTTAATTAAGGAGCCACATGTAATGTGAAATGTGATTCTGCCTGTGAGATGCCCAAGTTGCTACTCTACTTTTAAGGTAGAAAGATGAGAATTCTCAATGCCTTTTGCTCTCCATCTGCTGCACATATTCTGCGAGAGTGTGAAGAACGCATCTGATGTCTCAGGGAGTTTCTCCCTTTGGTGTTGCTCCATGCATTTTCCTAAAAGGAAGCCTCCCGCTTACTATCTTCTGTAACTGCAGGGTTCAACCAGCTCTCTCCCTCTCTTGAGAGTTCAAATGGGTAGAGTCACAAATAGCACAGATGGAGAAACAAATTAACGTTAGTACAGATGCTGGCATTGATATTCCTGGGACTGAATGTCTTCCAAGCCAGAAATAATCCTCGAGCTTTCGAAATTGGAAAATCTGATGCAATTTTACTCTCCTTGTCAGATGGTTGGATGTGGTACAATGCCCACTGAAAAAATTAATGGGAAAAGTGTGAGCCACTCAGGTGGCTTGGTATGAATAGCTTCAAAATTAGGCACCCTGATGTGTCACTGTGATTTTCTACTAAGCTAACAGAGAATTTTTTTTGGACTTTGAAACACGGATAATTGATTGGGTCCTGGGCCCAAAATAAATTGTCTATAAAAAGTCATTCATTCATTTCTTTCTTCATAAATACTTATTGTATATATGCTAGGTGATGTGGGACAAAGAGAAATAAGACATCCCTATACTCACTGCACAGTGACTAATGGGGCAGACGAGAATGGGCACAGAAGCCTCCTCTAATATTTGACAGTGTGCTGCCATTGTCCCCCTAGGAGGGGAGGGAGCTTTCCTAGATGTTATGAGCTGAATTTTGTACACTCTAAATTCACATGTTGAAGCCCTAACCCCTAGCACACCTGAGACTGCGACTGTATTTGGAGATAGGGCCTTTTAAAGAGGAAATTAAGTTACTTTGTCTAATATGTCTGGTGTCCTTATAAAAAGAGGAGATTTGGACACACAAAGAGGCACCAAGGATGTGAGTACAGAGAGGAAAAAGACCACATGTGGATACAGCAAGACGGTGGCCGTCTGCAAGCCAAGAAGAGAGGCCTCAGTTGAAACCAACACTGCCGACGCCTTGGTCTTGGACTTCCAGCCTCCAGAACTGGGAGACAATACATTTCTGCTGTTTAAGGTGCCTAGTCTATATTTTGCTATGGCAGTCCAAGCAGACTAATATATGGGCCAAACTGGGAGCGCCCCACCTCATGACCCATTGCTTTATTTTTGTCAGCATGCATTGCTATTTGAAATTATTAGTGTGTTAATGTTTCATTTCTGCCCACTAGAATAGCAACCCCATAAGGGCAGGAACATAGCTTTATTCATCACTTATCCCCAGTCTCTGGAATAGTGCCTAGTCCATAGTAGGTGCTCAACAAAAATGTGTTATGAGTGAAGGGCTGTGGGAGTGCCCAGGAGGGAGAGATTTCCTGGGGCAAAGGACGGTGATAAGGGCCAGAGGAGGAAGCCCTCCCTAAGAAGAGATGTGTGAATCCCTGTGCTGCACTGGGCTGAGAAAGTGAAGCAAACACATCCCTGGAAAAGGGACACATGAGCAAAGACTCAAAGGTGTGAAAGTAACTTCAGATGGAAAATCAGGACAGCGAGGTGGGGTTTCAGGTGTGTTGGGGGAGGGGCAGGAGAGGGAACTTCAGCGAGAAAAGTCAGGTCAGGTTATGAAAAGTTCTAGTTCCAGTAAAAATTGAAAAATAACATGAATTCCCCAAGTTGTTGGAAAGATAATGAAATCCTTTCTGTGACTGTATGGATATAGATGCAGATAAACTGAGTGTGTGTGTGCGGGTGTGTGCACATGTATGTTCACCGAGCATTTCACACGTGGTAAATAACTTGCAAAATTAGTTGCCTTGTATAGTATGTCAAGGAATTTACTCTACAGTGATTAAAGCACCTCATGAAAGGAGGACGTGATTTTGAAAAGTTCCGGAGAGAATGTGGAGGATGGACCAGGCAAGAACTGTAACAGGGAGGCCAGGTCAGAGGCTGGAAGTCACAGGTGCTATTGCCCAACTTGAGCCAATGCCAATTTGGAGAGGGGAGGAGGGTTCCATTCGAGGGGTATTGAGGCAGCCAAGGGATAGGTCTTAGCATTCAACTAGATGTGGGGACTGAAGGAGAAAGGGACCGGGGGTGTCTTTAAAATTCCCTGCCCTTCTCCGTGTTTATTGTCATCTGACATTACAAGGCATACCTGGCTTTTGTTTGTTTGTTTTGTGGACTGTTCATGGCATCCACTAGAAAGTGCTCTTCTTGAGGACTTTAGTGATTTTGCTCTCTGCTGTATTTCCATAGCCTGAAACTGTGCCTGGCTGATATTAAATCCTCAACATTTGTGAATGAATTAGTGCATGGGTGGGAATGTTCTTTGATCTAGAGAAGGAATGCAGGAAAAATATCAAGTGTGGGTAAAGAGGTAGGAAAGAAGGCACAAAAATACAGGCTAAGTGGCGGTGCCTGTGGCCCATCTTGAACCTAGGGGAAAAGTCAGGATTTTGGCTGCAGATTCTAGAATCATTCTGGAGTCACTAATGTGTAGATGAATGTGAATGAGATCACTAGGGAAGATTAGAAGAGAAGCAGGTCAAAATGAAAACATGGGGCACACAATATACAAGGGGGTGAGGGTAAGAGATGGTTTCCTTTGACACTCTGGCAGTGTCAAAGGAAACCTAAACCATTTCCTCACAGTTGAGTACTTGGCTTATTTCCAGTTACTCATTTTGACACCTTTGACAGTGTGTTGTCCTAGAACCATGGGAGGAGAAAGCTTCGAGAAGGGCAGAGTCAAATGAGGAACTCACGGTTTCATGGTCCAAATTTTAATGGGGAGGTGTGCTGGTGTGCTAGAACTGTGGCTGGAGCCAGCTTGCAAGAGCCAATTGTTAACTTTTCAGGAATTTCATGAGCTATTATTAAAACTTAAAAATTAAATTCATAAGCTTACGATTAAATATGTTTTGTCAAAAACAAAGATAGTAAATATTCAAAACTCTTCACTTCCTAATTATTGTATTACGTTTTACTATTATCTACTGTACTGTGTGGTATAAATACTACACAATGGTGTGCTATTTATGGTGCATCTCTTCTCCCCTCTGTATTCAGTGACGTCATCTTGGTAGCCTGAAATCAGCCATGGTAAGACTATTTACACCATGGCAATGGGCAAAGGCTATTAAGTCAGGGCTCTTCTCACCAGAGAGCCGGTTGTTAAGCATTTGTCGGCACACGCTGCCTGGAGGGAAAAGGAAGGATCCAGTGTAAGTTTCATTTAGACTGGAGACAATGGAGGAAGAAGTCACTGGAGGTGGCAGTGGAGGGACTGGGGACAGACGCAACTCTGATACAGCAGGACTCAGAGGAGGCAGTGGGTTGGGTATGGCAGAAGCTGCATTGAAATGTGTGACAAAACAATGAGACTTTTTAGTCGTACACTCACGGAGACTGTTTGGTCCTCCATTTAGTCCACTTCCCTTAGTAAAATTTTTAAATCCCTTTTAAAAATTTGCCTTTAAGTGCGCAGCCATCCCACCATCTCAGTGAGACAGCACATCAGCCTGTTTATCTCATATAAACACTCTTCCTTGGCACACTGATGGATAGGCAATTATTGTGGGCAATAGTTGCAGAAGGCCAGACAGCTCCAATATGGACCATGTCAATGGACCGTCTGGAGATCCAATTTAAGTGGCATTAACCAGGTTAAATCAATACCTAGGACAAATGAAAAGAGAGAACTTTTCCTCAACCTTTTAAAACTCCACTTTTGATAAACGTACAAAGCTCAGATTCTTTAAAAATATTATTTGAGCTTCAAATTAAATTATGCACAACCATACACACACGAAAGCAATGGGTCAAAACATTGCATTGTTCTTAAACTACGCACACCTCCCCCTTTCATCCATCTTCTGCAGTTGCCTCTCCCAGAGAGTGTGCTGCCTACAAGTTGAGTTGTAGGATTTATAAATGGAACAGTCCTGGTCAAATGGCCCATCTGAAAGGCAAGGTGAAATAAAAGCTGAACAAACCTAGCAACTAACCTGCTACACCACCAGTTCCTTACACCCTAGAGCCTCC
This sequence comes from Indri indri, assembly GCA_004363605.1. NCBI lineage: Eukaryota > Metazoa > Chordata > Mammalia > Primates > Indriidae > Indri > Indri indri. The sequence goes on from RJWJ010000068.1 coordinate 248,121, forward strand.
TATAGCAGTGTGACATTTTACCTTTTATCCTGTCCCTCAGTCTGTTTTCCATTCTTTCCATTGAGAATGACTTTGTGTGATACTTCCCAGATTTCACAATCATCTCTATAATTGTCATTCCTGGTGACCACTTAATATTCTATTATATTAATAGAGCACAGTCTGCCTAAACCATTTCCTCACAGTTGGGTACTTGGGTTATTTCCAATTACTCATTTTAGTACATGGCAGGGCTCAAAACATCTTTTTACAGATATGTTTGTTTCCTTGGAATTATTCCTCGGGGCACTTTCCTCCAAGCGGCCCTACTGGGTCAAAGAGTAGGACAATTTTTATGACTTGTCACAAATTGCAAAATTTTCCTTAAAAAGATTTTTTTTTTCAGTTTATGGTGCCATCAGCAAAGTTTAGTGTATCTTCTTCCCCAAAGCCCTGCCAACAAACAATTTGTCATTTTTATTCATTTCTCCTGTTGTTCTCCTGATTGTAGCATAATCCATGTAGCTGAGGAAATGGAATCAGAAAAAAAAAAATCTTCCCCTAATTAAATCCTGGTGCAGTAGTATGTGGGTGGTTTTAATATATATCATAGAGATTTTACCATTCAAGTACAAAAATGAAAAAAAATATAGGGCCATGGGTTTTCCTTATAGAGGGTTAGGAACAAAAGAAAGAACAGATACATAAGGTTACGTAGAAGGGAAAATGATGAGAAGCATTGTCAAAAACAAGAATGCAAATATTCTTGCTATTATTTCCAGCACTTCATGAAGCAAAGGAATTGTTGGAATTACCAAATTTTGAAAATAAAGCCCTAGAGTAAGCTTTGTCTCTGTTATTTCTGTTAAATATGTTAAATTCAATGCAATATGTGGGGTATTATCTTTCTCTCTACTTGGCTTGAGATCTGTTTTCTCTCTCAATAGACATAATCCACAGTAAGAGCAATGAAAACGCGATCAAATTGGCATTTGCATTTTTAAGAAAGCTCATTATTTATGTAGTAATCCCTAAAGACTGCACGGGGGTATCTCTGGCATTTGTTACAGGCAATGGACATACACAGCACATTCCTTTAAGAAGACTGCTGCATTTGTACTTTATTATTTTTTGATACTTAAAAAAGATTTCCTCTAAAGGGACAAGACTTGTGTTTTTAGGTTCCATGGAGAATCTTCTCAAAGGAAACAACTGGGATCGACGTAGCTCCAGATTGTTTCACAAATTGCAATTTTATAATCCTAGGGTAGAAACATGTTTCTAAGGCTGCCTATATGAATACTCTACTTTTAGGTACTTATTAAGGTTTTAACTTCCATGATCTTGGGTTTTTTGATCATGGTTGACTGTTGAGAAATTATCTATTCTTTTGGAATTTGTTTAGCGCAGGGAGATTTCCTGGTACACATTTATACCTACTCACTGGGCACCTCTCTTCAAAACAGGGAGCCTGTGTCTACAAAAGCAAAGTCAGGAACAATATTGAGGCACGTTCTAGGTAACCCAGGCCAAGAGAACAGCTTCTGCCTGCATAGAGGAATTTATTTCTCTTCACGGGGTGGAATTAAATTCCATTCCTGTTACTCTTTCTTTCTGACAAAGCAGAACGTACTTTTCTCTATTTTAGCCTGGTCAACATCCCTGCTGCATTTGTTATACTCTTCCCTTCTGGAAACTGCCGTATCTCCGTATCTGTGACCTGTTTCTCTGGTTCTCCTACCCTCTGGTGACTTCTTATCTGGACTCTTCGATGCCTCTTTTTCCTCCTCCCACCTTCCAAATGCCAGTGTGTGCCAAAGCTTAAGCCTTCTTTTCTGTGTGTATTCCCCCAGAGAGCTCATTCATCTCAGCACTGCTTCTGCCAGGTCTGGACTGAAACTCCTAAATTGACATTTTCTACCACATTCCTCTCTCCCAGGCTCCCGTATCTCTTTCTGGCTGTCCACATTTTCACTGCTGTAGACCTTGTCACTGTCATATCCTCCTAGCCATCGCCTCCCACCCAGCAGGTTTGAGAACTCGCCTTCCTTCCTAGGACGTTCAGGGCGGCTGTGCTCCAAGCTACGACTCTCCGGGTCATCCCTACCTACCTTCATGCATCTTTCACTGGCCCTTCTCCTTACCCCAAATCTGGGCGCCAAGTTGCGCTGGGTTGATTTCCAAAACGTCTCTCACTTTAGTCTCCCCACCTCCAGTCGATTCGCCACCCCCACTTCACGTTCCCTTCCCGCACAGCCTTTGAGCGCACACCTCCCCCAGCCCGTCCTGGCTTGGCCACTCCCAGTGCCTTCCACGTCCTACTGTGTTCCGTCTACACCACGTTCCTCCTCTTTCTCCATCTTTCTAACATGGCTCCATGAAGTAAATTTTATTTCCCTCTACCCTCTAGCATGAACCCTTCCCCTGGTGCTGGTTTCCGTGGTTAGACACATGCAATAACCATGGGTCGCAACTCTCTTATACAGGGTGGCCAAAGCCTGTGCTACATTTTCAGGAAGTTTGTGAGCAGTTGATAGACACAGTCGTTTTAAAAAAGTAATCATATAAACTTCTGTTTAGGACGGTTTTTAAAAAAGTAACTATATAAACTTACAATTAAATAAACTATGTTTAAAAGGTTAATAAATACTTAAAGTCATAGCTGTCTAATTACATTATTACACTATTGTCTATGCTCCTGAGGTTATGGGTCCATGGTGGGGACAAATACATTATGACAACATGCTAATGCTCAGCTATTGGCAATGCCCCACTTGGGGATGCCGTACTGATACCTTGAAATTGGCCACGTTGGGAATAACTATGTCACAGAAATTGGCAAATGCCATAAACCAGGGCTTCCCCCTCAACCCTCCAAGACAGGGTTGTCGAATACTGACCAGCACACCACCGTACCAGGCCTGCCTTGCGTAGTCTTCTCTCTGCGATTTTGTTCTTTTTTCCTCTTATCAAGCAGATCTTCACCTTTCCCCTCTATATAAAATTTTTACTGATCTATTAACATCCAGTTAAGTCTGTCCTTCTCATAACACTTCCTCTAACAATACTCACTTTAATTGCTCTATTTTTCATCCAGACCCCTATATCCTTTATATCCTGAACCATGGAACCTAGCACTTAATAGTATGTTTTTCATTAATTAGTTTTAGCTAATTGATTCAGTCTCTCATTTCTTCATCATGTTTCTTTAGTGTGGGACATGCCCTGTGCTGGGTTTGGTTCTGGCCCAAACCATTCACTGAGGTCTCATATATTCATCTGGTTTCCACTGATAGACTCGTAGACCATAGAAGCCACCAGCCACTTGACTTCGGCATGCCTTTTGGGTCCTGGCACATTGCTGAGCCTCTAACAGGAGATGAGCATATCTTTGTAAATTGCTGTGACACTCTATCCGTACTAGGAGCTCAAGGAACAGTGATGGTGACTGTTGCTGTGTTTCAGAAAGATGCCTTTGTTCAAGTTGCTTAAATCTTTTGATTCAAGTGCTAAAAGTTTCAACTCGAAATCTAGCACCAGGGGTAGGAGGAGAGCCCAGGAAATACTCAGGAGACTTGAGTTCAATACTGTGTGGTCAGGTCACACCATTCATCAGCTCCATTCTTCAATCTCTGCATCTGGGTGATGCTATCTGTCCTGCTCACCGGCTTGGTTGTTGTGAAGATCAAAAGAGAAAAGCATGTAAACACACTTCATAAAGCGACCTTCTAATACATAGACCAAGACCCCCAATATCCCCAGCCTCCGCCATATTTACATGATGTTTTCCCCTTCAATCATCTGTAAAAAGAATGAAAGGACTAATTTCAATTGATTACACACAATTTCCCCCCTCTCTTCCCTGTGATGAGGGAACAGAAATGCCAGGATTGGTATCCAAAATGAGCCTGGAAAATTCTGGAGCCTGGGCATGTTGTAGTTATTGGTATTGAGTAGTCATAGCACCAGCTCTGAAGGCTGACTGTGTCCAAAAATTCCTCTATGAATACGGCACTCCTCCATGCTTATTTTTGGTGCTTTCAACCAACCTGTGAGAGGAATAGAGCAGATATTGTTATTACTCCTATTTTATGGGCATGGAAAGTAAGGCTGAGAGAGGATCAGTGACTTTCTCAAACTCACATGGCCACTCAGGGGCTGGGCCAGGATGAGAACCGGGTTTTCTGTTTCTCGGTCCAGTATAATCTACAGGCAGCCGCCGTCTCACTCTAAACCACTCAGCAGCACTGCTCAACTGTCCACCTTTTTATGAGGATTTATGTCCAATTGGCTCTTTGTGACACAGTGGAAAGAAGCTTTTCTCGGCGTCATTGGGGTTTATTTGAAGCAGATCACCTTGAGCAACTCAGACAACTTCTGTGTGCCCCAGAGGCTGACACATCTGCCACAGGAGATGACTGCACTTATTGTATTCACCTCATGGGGCTTTGAGAGGATAAAAGGAGATAGTAGATGTGATAGTCCTTTGAAAATTAAGTTGCTACATGAATGCAGGACATCATCAAAAATAACAATAGTTCTGTCTCTTTGAAGTGGCACCTAGAGAAGCTGGTGAATGAAAATGATCTGAACGCATCGAACTTGAACTCTGTTTCTCTTTGCTTTTCGCTGACTTTTTCTGACTGCATCCAGGCAAAAGGCATTGAGGAATCCACACAATTGTTTTCCCTCCTTTATGGAGTCTCTAAGAGGGCTCTGGCAGTTAGTCTGGAAATATTCCCATCACATGGGAAAGGAGATCAGCAATAAGTTGGCAACTTTGTAAAGCTGTGAAGTCAAGCCCCATCTGATTATCCCTGACACTGAAAACACATCAACTTGCCCCAAGGTCCGGTCATTGTCAGAAGTACCTGGTTCTCTCTGTTGGGGTGGGCTTGGGGTCATATGACTATTGTAGGGTCTTACTGGACAGTTTGAGGAACAGGAAACGCAGGGAAGAGTAAAGGTCTGGTGGAGACACCAGGTGCAACTGGCCCTGGGCCTGTGGCGAACCCATCCTCATTCATGGAAGTATTTTTGCAATGCTTCTGAGAACAGGAGCAAATCAGGCTGAGGCCAAGTATTTGATTGAGTCTCAGAAATAGGCTTATGCAATGGGGATAGGATTTTTTGTTTTTTGTTTGTTTTTGATTTTTGCAAACTACTAATGTTCTTTTACCCTTGGCATTTTTGTGGGCAGAACTTCCTCCCAGTTCTCTTTATGCAGTTTGAGCCATCTGTTGCCCCTCAGGGGGAGATTGGGAAAGAGTAGAGATTGTTATGTCAGGATGCACAGAGAAAGGAAGTTTCTGACAGCCAAAATAGGATTTGCAGCAAGACAACAGTGTTGACATCCAGACTTTGTAGAGAGGAAGAGGACTTGCAAAATTCTTTAACATATTAAAAACCAAAACTGGAGGACTCATCTCCTAACATTTTTCCATAATTATGGAAGAGACAGACTTTAGCCATTGACAAGTGGGCCTTGAGTCTTGCTGCTCCAGGGCAGGGAAAAGCTATGACCTTGAACTTGAAGGCTACCCTATCTAAACCTGGAACTGTGGGTGCAGAGAAGAAATAAGGTAGAAAACAACTGGGTCAGGATCAGAGATCTTGGTCACACACTTCTATCCAATGGGACTACCAGAAACATCCAGGTAGGTGTGGGAAGCCCAAAATGTCAAGGCTGGTGGCATGCCTCCCTGGGTATATGAAAGCAAGGCTTCAGACCTCTGGGAGAAACCCTGCTCTTGGCCACTTCCAAAATGGCATGGAAGGATTAGCAGAGGTGCTGACAGTAATGGGAGAGGCAAGAGAGCAAACCCCAGTCCTAAAATCCTCTCTCATCTTCACACTCCTAGAGTCGACGTTGCTGGGGGACTGTTGGATAAACTGATGGAAAGACAATTTAGGACTCTGGTAGGAGATGTTTCACAGGCTGTCTCTGCACTGGCCCCGGGAAGACGTATCAACTTAGTGGGTCAGACAGAGGGAAAACCAGAGATTAGCCTCCCAGCTGTCTTCAACTCCAGTGTGGGGCAGGTCAATAGAAGCGCTCCCTTGAAGAGACAGGCAGAAGTTGATAAAAAATCTGGCTGGGGGAGCCTTCCAGTAGAGGGGCTTAGAGATGCCTGTGCCTGCCTATTCAGAATTGTGAAAACCCCACCGTTCCTCCAACACTTGGCTGCCATGTTGGAAAGTAGCAAGGCAACCAAAACAGGAAATCTGAGCTGTCCTAGAGAGACTATTAAAACCTGAGCCGTCCTAAAGGGAATTGAACTTTGAATAAACTGACTGAATGTTTAAATTGAAAGGAGACAGTTTAAATTGGAAAAGTTTGAACTATTTGTCAATTGGCCAGTCTTCATAGCTCCAACTGCCCAGCAGGCTGGGGTTTCATGATGCATATCAGATGAAGCTATAGAGAAAATAAAGAATAGTTTCTTTGAATCTCTGAGTTGTAACATGAGTAAATTTGTGGTCTCAATATATTTGCATTCTGTGTCTCCTCTCCTCTAGCAAACATTTCAGATGGGATCCCACCCTCCCACAACTACTCTGAAAAGTGGCAACTACCTGACCTGTGCTGCTATTCATGGTTAGTGTTGTCCCAGGCTAAGGTGAGATTGGCTGGTTACTAGGATCTATTTTGAAGTTCCCATTTTCCCTTAGCTGACAAAGGTGAGACAGGATGATGGCAAGTCTCACAAGTAGAGTCATAAATTCCCTCCGGGGTGGAAGGGAGGGAAAATTTCAATACCTCCCCACTGAGGCTCCCCTTAGTCCATTGAGGAAACTCCCGTGAACATACCTTTTTGTCCACCCCTGTTACCAGCTTCTCCCTGATATGTCCGGTTAGGACTCAGGAGATTTGAGTCAACATTATACTAGCTAAAGACATTTCTTTGCCTTAGACATCCATGATGCCTTTGGTTCCTCTACTTCCTGTTTCTTACACTTCCTGTTCCCCTTAGGCACTTCCTGCTTCTCCTCAGCACTTCCTTTGGGCAGGTCTGCCACTCTCTTCTGTCCCACTCCACACAGCTGGGTGGGTGATTGGATGAGGGGCCTCTCTTGGGCACGGATATCTCTTTTCAGGGGTTGGGAGTGGGAGTAACCTAGGTCAGATGCTTCAGCTGTCAGGAGCATATCAGGAGTTTGATGATCTCTGGGTTTGGGACAGAGGCAGGTATGACCCCAAAATAATATGAGGGAAGTCAGTTATTTTCCATCCCAGAATCCTGTTTATTTCCTTCACTACAGTCATCAGGAGATGTGATTTTATTATTTGCTTATTTGTTTTCTTATTTCCCATGTAAATTCTGAGCGAGGGGCCTTATGTGTCCTACGCATTGTTATATCCCTGGTGCCTAGAACAGTGCCAGGAACATAGTCATTGCTCAGCATATATATTATATATGTGTGTGTGTATATAAAATATATACGTAAAAATACGTATATATATAAATATATATATATATAGCTGAATTAATATGTTGAGAAACAGAGAGACTGAAAAAGGGTACTGGGAAGTGGGACAGGGGAGGGTAATGATGGTAAAGACATAAGGCAGAGGAAGGGATCGGAGGCAGCATTCTGATTTGTGTCTTGTCTTTGCATCTTCTTAGCCATGTTCTCTGATCTGGGGCAAGTTACCTCTCCGATCCCCAGTACAAAGAGGAGACCACTTCTATTATAGTGTATCTTTAATAACACATAATAGATATACACAAATGTTCATAAAGTAAAAATGTTAGACTATGTAACAGTTTGCATTCACCTGGCAAGGGCACAGGCTATAGGCATTCATTGTCCACAGGGTATGACTTTGCAATCTTACTTGTCTTCACCACACCAGCAATAGAGGACAGAGTAGACCTTCGGAAAAGCATTGCAATACCATCTAGGTCTTGTGGAAGTTATTTTGCTCTCTGAACTCCTAAATTACTTTTCTATTTCCCCCAAAGCTGCATGCTTGGTGCTGGAAAGGTTATGACCCCAGGGGCTGGCTAAACTAGAATGGAGGCAAAGCTACCTGTCCACTGCCTCTCTCTCTTGGGCTCTGGCTAGGCTTCCAGAAAGGTTTAGGGATAATCACTTGGCATGACTGCTCACCAAGGGCTCCACCAGCAGCTGGGAATGCTCTACAATATATAGGTGAGGAAAAATATAGCCCTGAATTAGCTTTCAGCTGCATAGGCCTCCCAGGAATGCTGGGGTAGAACAATTTGGGTTCTAACAATTAGGCCTAATGGTTTAGGTCATTAAAGGTACAGTTTGCTATCGCTCCAGTATTTATGATGCAGCAATACTACCATAGACTACCTGCAGGGATGCTAAGTGTAGAGTCACAGGTGGTTTTAATGTAGGATTTTGAAATTTTTTCCTGGAAAGATGGAAGTCTCTTTCAGATTATATATGTTAATACATACGAAATGTTTAGAACAATGTGTGTCCCATAGCTTAACAAATGTTAATATCATATCCTCCAGCCTTAGCATGTTTCTACCTGGATTGATGAAGTATAGCAATGGGCTGGTAAAATTCATTGTTTATTCTCAAGGCTGGGTTAAAATGATTTCCAGGTATAGGCGTCGACAAGCCTGAAGCACTTTCTCTGTAGCCAACCTATATTCCCTTTGGCCTCATCAATGGGAATTTGAATAAACATTTACTACATTGATTAATTTATGTAGAGCAGGAGTCACTGAGAAGTGGAATGAATTTAAAATATGGTCCTCAAGCAAATATTTTAGAAAGGGCCCCATGCCTTTAATTCATGTCAAAATACACCCTGAAACGATACTACCCTGTCTCTTGCCAATTTGCAGGGGCTGCCTTGGAGATATTTATGCCCCTTGGGACTGTCTGCCAACATGCAGTTGGGCAGTGAGAATACCGCGGTCCCTCCGTGTCGCCAGTTCTGATTGAGACAGACGGGCCTGTCTTCTGCCTCTGAGACTCCTGGGTCCCGGCCAGATTCTGGGGTGAGTTGGGGAGTGAGGGTGGGGTGCGGCGAGAACGCTCGGGGCTGGAAGATGAATGGTTTCATCAGTTTGACAGAGGAGGAGGGAGATGGGCTGTGGGGCTTGCAAAACATCACATCTTGGCAAAAATACTTTGCAAAACAGGAGATTCCTGGAAAGCAATAATGCTGACAGTGGAGAGCCAGTTTTTGGTTCTGATACAGAAGAGGTGCTGAGTCTGAGAATAGGCTGGCTTCTCCTGCTGTCTGCAGGCACTGTTTCAGCCATGGGCATGGCCTCTGGCTCCTGCTCTTTCTGGGGGGTGTACTGTTCACACAGCACCCCTTGATCTGCCTTTGGAAAACCCACCTCTGCTTGGGTCCTGCTGGGGCCTCACTCCAAGACCTGCGCATACCCGGCTGATGCAGGAATCTGGTCCTCGTACAGGCTGTGCTCACACTTCTGGGCCCCCCTCTTGCCTGCTCTCAGCCAGACCGACCACCTCCTCCCTTCTGGACTCAGCTGGAGCGCCACCTTCTCCCTAGGCCTTTCCCCAGGCTTCTGGCCCGACCCTCCTCTAAACTGTACCATCTTGTAGTACTTGCTCTCAAATAGCAGTGCTTCTGTCTGAGGCAGATGTAGGTAACCTTTTCCTTTTTAGAGAAGATTTCTTGAAATGTTTTGGCTCATCCATTGTGAGGATCAAACCACTTCTCTTGAAATAGCTGCATGAAGCCTCCAGCAGGCTTTGGTGGGCCTTGGCCCATCTCCACGTGGGCCCCTCCATGGGGCCTCCTCTATCCAATGTGATCACAAGCTCGCAAATGCTCTGAACAGGCCTGGACCGAGTGCTTGGGTCTTCTGCAGTCACTAGAACACCACAGAGTAGCTGATCTGCACTTGCTGTGACAGGCTCTTGGTGACCCCATGAACAAGGGACATAGGGTCTAAACAGATGAGAAAAGAGGCCACAGGTAATGAATTTCACACACTTCCTCCCAGTCAACTTTCTATCAGAACTGTGAACCAGAAGCAATGGACTCTATAGGACTTTCTCTCTTTTCCAACTCACCCAAGCTTGTGGGGAGTGCAATGGCGGCTAGTCTGGCTGGCTGGCGAGGCACGGGAGCGCTGGGACTCTTACTGGGTGCATGCATGTGACTGTTGCACGCTGAATCGTGTTCCCCCCAAATTCATATGTTGAAGTCCTAGCATCTAATACCTCAGAGACATTTAGAGACAGGGTCTTTAAAGAGGCAACTAAGGTGACATGAGACCATTAAGGGGGGCTCTAATCCAATCTGACTGTAGACTTATAAAAAGAGATTAAGACACAGACACACAGAGGGATGAAAATACCGGAAGCAGGTGGCTGTCTGCAAACCAAGGAGAGAGCCCTCAAAATGAAACCAACCCTACTGACACATTGATCTTGGACTTCTAGCCTCTAGAATTGCAAAAAAATACACAAATTTCTGTTGTCTAAGCCATCCAGTCTGTGGTACTTGGTTATGTCAGCCCTAGCCAATTAATACCACAACACATGCTCGTGTCAACATGAATAGTCCGGCACTGTGTTAAATATTCACATCCTGAGAAGTCTGTAAGCAATACAAGTGCCACTCACCCGAACTCTGCGCTCTTCCTCACTCTCTTGGGGGTGGTGGAGCTGGAAAGGAGAATCCCAGAAAGGAAACACACAACCCACAGGTTATGATCTAGAGTGGGAAGCAACATAGATGCGACCTTGTTCTTCCTGTGTGTCCAGGAGACCCTGCCTGGAAACGAGGATCAGAGGCCAAGGAGGGCTTGGTCCTGGGGCGGTGCTGGGGGGTCATTTACCATCCTTGAGGTGAGCTGGAGTTGGCAGGTGGTGGAGAAAGTGTGTGTGAGGCCACCGATCTTACCTAAATGGGTGCCAGGAGTCCCCTGAGAAAGACAGAAGACCTTGGGCAGCTGGAGACCAATGCAGGCCTGGGGACTGATCGCCAGGCTGGATTTCCCACTGCTTCTGCTGACAGCTTCCTGGGGCTCATGAGGACCAGACATTGTGACTCCACTTGGAAGGTCGCAGCAGGCAGGCTGTGAGCACTGAAGGGATATCTTTTCCCATCTGTGGCCTCCGAAGGATTTCAGCCTGGAGCTCGCCTGAGAGTGAGCCCTTTGTGGTCCTAGTATGACACCGACAGTTCTTGTGTAATTTGCAAAGATTGAGGCAATTTATTTTAATTGAAAACCTCTAGATGCATTTCCGGCAGTGATATTCCCTAGAGGACCCCGTCGGTGGAATGGAAGCTAAAGAAGAAAATGTGTGTGTTTTAGAAAACCTGGTGATTCCGGTTTCAGACAAGTGTTCCCCCTGCCCCCAAGTCCCCCATCTGTTAATGTGCAGACGAAACGCTCCGTGTGATTTGGATCTACAGAAACTGTCGATTCTAAAAGGCCTTTTGGTCTTAAAAGGTGTCCTTGAAATTACTCCCAGGTTTTGGCCCCAACTGACTTTCCAGCCAAATCTAATTGGCTGGGCTGAGAGCACAGCTGTGAGGGTTCTGAAGCTGCCTTTGGAAGTGAACTGCTGCGAGCAGTCCCAGCAAGGACGTGCACAGAGATCCCGGCCAGAGTGCATGAGTGACAGCAACGTGGTGCCTTGGAAAACGCTGTTGTCAGGGAGTGAGACGGGTGCATTGAGCTGGTGTTCAGGTGTGGAGGCTGGATCCATTCGTGTCTTCTCCCAGCCCTCCCCATCTTGGTGTGGCTAATGGCATGATCTGCAGATGGCTGTCAGGCGATGGGTGTCGTCTCTGGCCACGAGCAGAGAAAGCTAACAGACTTCCAGAAGACCTGCTCCCTGCCCTGAGCCTCATTATACCCATCGCTGTACAATGCCACATGGAGATCTGCTAGTGACATATTGTCCCCCATGCCCGCCAGGTGGCCTTTCGGCACCTCAGTTTCACAGTGGCCCTAAACCCAAATATACATTATCTTCCCCCAAATTGCTTTTGCTCCCACCCTCCTTGTTTCTCTCAATGGCGCCACCATCCTCTGTTCAGAAACCCTGGCTGCTCTTCCACCTCTCGCTTTCCTTCACATGGAACCACTTGTTCTGTTCTAGATCCATCCTGTCCCATCTCTGTTGGCCCTCGGGTGTCCTCTCCTCTTGCTCTAGCTCATTCCCTCACTGCCTCTCTTCTGGAGAAGCTCTGTAGCCACTAACTCGTTTCTGTATCTCCCATTTCTCCTTCGACTCTGCTGATTCTCAGATTTCAGTGTCCACTAAAATTGTACACTGAAGGGGAAAATGTAGACTCCTGGGGCCTGTCCCCAGAGATTCTGATTGTAGGTCCGGAGTATGGTTTGGAAAACTATATTTTAACATGTTCCTGGGGGGTTCTGACCCAGTTGGTAGGAGGTTCTGACCCAGTTGATAGGGGACCACATTTTGAGAAGTTCTGCTCCTGTATTTCCTGATCCTTGATGCCAAGAAGTTTTCCTGTGGCACAGCTGTAGTTGGGTCTCTCCTCAGCACAAAAGCCACCTGTGCCCCCCGCCCCCAGTGCTTAGTGTACAACCAGGCTTTCAGGGCCTTGCATATGTCCACCCCAATCAATGTTTCTAGCCTCATTTCTCGCTTTCCCACTAACTATGTGGTCTAGGTCAGTGAATTTCAAAGTTAGTAGGACACAGAACCAATTTAAATGTATAATTAGTGCAGAGTCAGTGTCCTGTAGTAAGTTCTAGTTTAGACAAGTGGTCACAAGGACCAAAGATTTTTAAAAGGTTGTACAGGGCACATATGTAAAATTAAGAAAATTTGATCATTTGCTGTGGTTTGGGAAAAAAGTAATATTGGCATTTTTCCATCTTATATGATTAATACGTTGGTTCAGTTCCTGGGATGCTAGGATTCGGAGGGTGTATGGTTTAAGGGAATGACCTAACTAATGCAGGCTACTTGGCTGTGATGGTTAGTTTTATGTGTCTACTTGAGTGGCCACAGGGTGCCCAGGTTAAGCATTATTTCTGGGTGTGTCTGTGACGGTGTTTCTGGGTGAGATTGGCATTAGAATCTGCGGACCCAGTAAAGCAGGTGGCCCTCCCAGTGTGGGTGTCCTCATCCAATCCTCTGGGTGCCCGAATAGAACCAAAGGCAGAGGGAGGAGGGATTTGCCCCTTTTTGCTTCCCTCCTGCCTGCTCAAGCTGGGACAGCTCATGTCATCTTCTCCGATTCTTGGACTGGGATTCACGCCATCAGCTCCCCTAGTTCTCAGGTCTTTGGACTCAGATTGAATTACATCAGTGATTCAGCTTACATACAGCAGATCCTGGGACTTCTTAACCTTCATAATCATGTGAGCCAATTTCTCATTCCAAGCCTCTATATATACAATTCATGCTTGAACAACATGAGTTTGAACTGCAAAGTTCCACTTGGAGTTTTACAAGGATTTTTTTTGGACCAAATGAGGATTGAAAGTACAATATTTGGGGGCTGCAAAATCTGCAGATACAGAGGGTTGACCTTTTGTATACATGGGTTCCACAGGGCCAACTGAGACATGAGTAAGTAAAGATTTTGGTATTTGTGGGGGTCCTGGAACCAGTCCCCCATGTATACTGAGGGATGACCAGAACTACTGGTTCTGTTTCTCTGGAGAACCAAGACTAATACAGATTTTGGTACCAAGTGTGGTTCTAGAGGAACAGCATTTTAAGGATGAATTTTCTAAATTTGTTCTGGGGTTTCTGGAATTAGTTTTCTAATCTGATTAGATTTAAAGACCCTAATGACTCTATTTCCAGTAGTAAAGAGAGCGCTGATAGTCCGTGGCATGAACTGTTTATAGAGATACACAAAATGTCTTTATTGGATATTCCTATTCAACCACTTAGAAGAGGCAAGGAGCTAAGTGAATCTGCGTGGGATACTTTTGAACATATTTGGAAAACTAATGAATGTTAGGACATGAGTTCATTGCTCTTAATGAGCTCAGGGATTTGAATTTCCAGCTCAAGCACTGCGTAAATGACCTAAGACCATCTATGTGTGCCCTGAGGGAGACCCTCATCTCCTGTTGCCGTGGGCTGCAATTGCTGAAAATCAAATACAGAACCTCATCTTTCAACTGGCTGAATTACAATGCAAGTGGAAATCTAGCCTGCCAAGGCATCTACTGTTAAAGTGAGGTCACCAACTGGGAAAGAATGGGATCCTTTTAGTTGGGACAGGGAGGTGTGAGAAGACCCTGATGAAGCTGGGGCCGTTGAGACCCTGAATTCTGAGGAGTCTTCTTTGCCAGTGGAAGAGGTCTAGAGCCCCAGTGGGATTGGTCTCCTCAACCCCAGTGGCAGCAGCCTCCCCACCCTCACCTTGCAGCTCCCTGCTCCGTCTGAGGAGCTTAACCCTGCAGTACCTGAGGACGCTGTAATGACCTCCCCTGAGGCAGTTGCCATGCAAGACAATGCTGATGCCCCACAGGAGCTACCCCCATCACCCCTTTTTGCTTCCGGATCTGTAACTAGATTCAAGTTCCAACAGTTCCCCAAAGGTGAGCCCTGTGTGACCCATGAGGGTAACTGTAGTCAAAAGAACTACTTGAGTTTTGTCATTTATGAAGACAGGAATCTGGGCAACACATATAGGACTGAATACTAAGGTTGTGGGACAGTGGTAGAAGGAACACAACATCAGATCAGGCCAAACGTATTGACATGGGCTCACTAAGCAGAGATCCTGCCTTTAATGTTGTAGCCCAGGGAGTTGGAAAGGGCTCTAATAGCATGTTTGTTTGGCTGGTTGGCTGAAACATGGATCAAAAGGCGTCCCACTGTGAGTGAATTGGAAATGCTGTACCTGCCTTGGGTTAATGTAGAGGAAGGTATTCAAAGGCTTTGGGAGATTGGATTAGAATGGATTTTTCATTTAAGACCCACTTACTCACACTGGGAGGGCCAGAAGACATGCATTTTACCAGTGTTGTGAGGAGTAAATCCGTGAGGGGAGCCACCACATCCTTGAAGAGCTCTGCAATGGCTCCTCTCTACAGACCCAGACCTCACACTGAGAACCACAGTCACTGAATTGGGAAGCCTGAGTGCAGTGGAATATTGGATCCCTGAGTGGCAGGGGCCAAGTTGTGGCACTAAACAGCCAAAGGCAAGGTGGGCATGGTTACTGTAAGGGACAGCAGAGTCAAAGCAGCAATCAGAACAGTCTGTTGTGCAGACCTATGGCATTGGCTCATCAGTTTTGGTGTTCTTAGCAGTGACATAGATAGGAAGGCCACTAAAGTCTTACTTGATCTGGGTAAGCAGGAAAGTTCTAGGTCAAGTGAACAAAAGTCCGACCTGAATTATAAAAACAGAGAGTGTTGATCCCTCAGTCCCAGACTTGAGCCAGTTTATAGACTCAGAACCCCTTGAATGGAGGGCAAGTTGGGTGCCCTCAAGGAAGACACCCTGCTACAGTACAGAAAATTTATGCTGTTGCTCTTTCTGCCAGCCTTCCCCAAAGGGACATACGACCTTTTCAGGGTAGCTATACATTGGGAAAAAGAAAATAATCAGACCTTTTGGGGACTACTGGACACTGGCTCTCAGTGGAGACACCCAAAACGTCTCTGTGGCCCACCAATCAGAGTAGGGGCTTGTGGAAGTCAAACAATCATCAAGTTTGAGTCCATCTCATAGTGGGTCCAGTGGGCCCCAATCCCATCCTGTGGTTATTCCCCCAGTGCCAGGATGCATAACTGGCAGAATCCTCGCAATGGTTCCCAGTCAGGGTTGTTATGGTGGGAAAGGCTGGAAGCCATTAGGATGTTCTTGACCTAGAAAAATAGTAAGTTGAAAGCAATACTGCTCTCCTAGAGGGACTGCAGACATTAGTGCCACTATTAAGGACTTGGGAATGGCGGGGTGGTGATTCCCACCACATCCTCATCTGACTCTCCTAATTGGCCTGTGAGGAAAACAGATGAATCCTGGAGAATGACAGTGGGTTACTGAAAGGCTTACCAGGTAGTAACCATTTACTGAGTCACCTGAAAATTTTGAGTGGGACCCAGAAAAAGAGAAGGCTTTGCAATAGGTCCAGGCTGCTGTGCCTGCTGATCTGCCATGTGACCCAGCAGATCCAGATCCAATGGTGCTTGAAGTGTCAGTGGTGGGTAGGGAGCTGTTGGGTGCCTTTGGCAGGTCCCTGTAGGTGCATTGCAGCACAGGGTTTAGGATTTTGGAGCAAGGCCCTGTCATTATCTGCAGATAACTGTTCTTCTTTTGAGAGACAGCTCTTGGCCTGCTACTGGCTCTTAATAAAGACTGAACACTTAACTATGGACCACTAAGTTACTGTGGGACCTGAGCTTCTCACCATGAGTTGGATGTTACATGACCCACCAAGCCATAAAATTGGCATATACGGCAATATTCCATCATCAAATGGAAGTGGTGTAAATGGGACTGGGCCCAAGTGGGCCCTGAAAACACAGTAAGTTACATGAAGAAGTGACTCAAATGCCTGTGGTTCCCACTCTGGCTACACTGCTTTCTCTCTCCCAGCCTGCACCTGTGGCCTCAAGTAGGGAATGAGGTGAGAGGGGAAGAAAAGACTTGGGCTTGGTTTACAGATGGTTCTGTGTGATATGCAGGCACCAACCAAAAGTTGACAGTGGCAGCACTGCAGCCCCTCTCTGGACATCCCGAAGGACAGTGGTGAAGGAAATCCTCCCAGTGGGCAAAACTTTGAGCCACATATCTGGTTGTTCACTTTACTTGGAAGGAGAAAAGGCCAGACATGTAATTATATACCGATTCTTGGGCTGTGGTCAATGGTTTGACGGGATGGTCAGGGACTTGGAAGAAATACGATTGGAAAATTAGTGACAAAGAAATTTGTGGAAGAGGTTTGTGAACAGATCTCTCTAAATGGGCAAAAAACATGAATATAATTGTATCTATGTGAATGCACACCAAAGGTTGACCTCAGCAGATGACAATTTTAATAATCGAGTGGGTAGGGTTACCTGTTCTGTGGATACAAGTCAGCCTCTTTCCACAGCCACCCCTGTCATTGCCTAGTGTACCCCTGAACAGAGTGGCCGTGGTGGCAGGGATGGAGGTGTGCATGGGCTCAGCAGCACAGACTTCCATTCCCCAGTGCCGACCTGGCCATGGCTACAGCTGAGTGCTCAGTATGCAGCAGCAAAGACCAACACTGAGCCCCCGATTTGGCACCATTTCCCGGGGCGATCAGTCAACCACCTGGTGGCAGGTTGATTACATTGGACCGTTTCCATCATGGAAGGGGCAACATTTTGTTCTTACTGGAACAGACACTTCCTCTGGATACAAATTTGCCTTCTCTGTATGCAATGCTTCTGCCCAAACCACCATCCGTGGACTCACAGAATGCCTTTTCCACCATCATGGTATTCCACACAGCATTGCTTCTGATCAAGGAACTCACTTCACAGCAAAAGATGTGTGGCAACGGGCCCATGTGCACGGAATTCACTGGTCTTACCATGTTCCCCACCATCCTGAAGCAGCTGACTTGATGGAATGGTAGAATGGCCTTCTGAAGACTGAGTTTCAGCACCGCTAAGTGGTGATACTTTGTAGGGCTGGAGCAACTTTCTTCGGATGGCTGTATAGGCTGTATCTGAATCAGCATCTAATGTATGGTGCTACTTCTCCCATAGCCAGGATTCACAGGTCCTAGAATCAAAGGGTGAAAATGGCAATCACTATTACCCCTAGTGAGCCACTAGCAACATTTTTGCTACTTTTTCCTGTGACTTTATGCTCTGCTTGCCTAGCAGGCTTATTTCCAGAGGGAGGAGGGCTTTCACCGGGAGACACAATGGTTCCATTGGACTGGAGGTGAAAATTGCCACCCTGCCACTTTGGGCTCCTCATGCCTCTAAATCAATAGGCAAGGAAGGGACTTATGGTGTTGGCTGGGGTAGTTGACCCTGACTAGCAAGGGGAAATTGGGCTGCAAGTTCACAATGGAGATAAGGAAGAGTATGTCTGGAATTCAGGAGATACTTAAGGACAGCGGTCCCCAACCTTTTTGGCACCAGGGACTGGTTGGTTTCATGGTGGGGGAAGGCAGAGTTCAGGTGGTGATGCAAGCGATGGGGAGTGGCTGTAAACAGAGATGAAGCTTCACTGCTTGCCTGTCACTCACCTCCTCCTACATGGCCCAGTTCCTCCTACTGTTAGGCCTGGTGCCTAGTGTCTTTCATGGAAGACAATTTTTCCAAGGATGGAGAAGGGTGCAGAGGGAGGTGGAGCCTGTGTGGCCCAGTTCCTAACAGGCCATGGACCAGTACCAGTCTGTGGCCCAGGGGTTAGGGACGGCAGCCTTAGGGTGTCTCTTAGCATTATTCTTAGCGTAACCCTGTGATTAAGGTCATGGGAGAACTACAGCAGGCCAATCCAGGCAGGGTTAGTAATGGCCAAGACCTTTGAGGAATGAATGTTTGGGTCACCCAACTTGGTAAAGAACCGCAACCAGCTGAGGTGCTTGCTGAAGGCAAAGGGAACACAGAATGGGTAGTGGAAGAAGGGAGTTATAAACATCAGCCACAGCCGCCAGACTAGTTACAGAAGCGGACTGTAATTGTGGTGAATATTTCCTCTTTATTTTGCCATGAATATGTTTTTGTATGTGTGTATCTTTGTTTCTTTCCTCTCTTATTCTCTTATCATGTAACACAAGATGCATTGATTTTATGTCATAGTATGTGAGTATTGTTAATTTAACACCATAGCATTTATGTTACAGAATAGCAAAGAGAAGAGTAACTATCACCCAAGGACTTTACTTTCTTTTCTGGGGAAGGGGTTAGTGTATTTTTTGGTTGAATGAAGGATAATTATGTTATGTGGAATTATGACTTTATTGTTTTCTTTATTTGGAGATTAAGTATGGAGTAAGGAGATACATATGGGTGCCAAGTTGACAGGGGTGGACTTGTGATGGTTAATTTTATGTGTCAACCTGAGTGGCCACAGGGTGCCCAGGTTAAGCACTATTCCTGGGTGTGTCTGTGAGGGTGTGTCTGGGTGGGATCGGTGTTGGAATCTGTGGACTCAGTAAAGCAGGCGGCCCTCCCCAATGTGGGTGGGCCTCATCCAACTCTCTGGGGGCCTGAATAGAACACGGGGCAGAGTAAGGTGGACTTTGCCCCTTTTTGCTTCCTGCCTGCCTGCTTGAGCTGGAACAGTTCATGTCATCGTCTCTCATCCCTGGACTAGGATTTACACCATCGGCTTCCCTGGTACTCAGGCCTTTTGACTCAAACTGAATTACTTTCAGGGTTTCCTTGGTCTCCAGCTTGCAGACAGCAGATCCTGGGGCTTTCAACTTCCATAACCCCACAGGCCAATTCATATATCCTATTGGTTCTGTTTCTCCGGAGAACCCTAATACATTACTTTAGAATTACCTTGCCAGAATGGATAGGTTATGGGTCTTGGAGTCAGATGGACCTAAATTCAAAAGGTGATTCCACAATTTACTAGCCTATTACCTTTGGCCTGTGACTTGTGACTTGACCTCCCCGAGGCTATAAAATAAGGACAATAATGTTCACCTTGAGGGTGGAGTGAGAATTAAAGATAATGCATGCACAGCGCTGAGCCAAAGTTGGTGTCAATGAGCAGAGAGGGAGGCTGGTGATGGGAAGGAGACGACTGTAGCTTGACCCTGCAGGCAGCAGGTAGCTCTCTGCCCTGGGGAACGTGGTCAGCAGTGCATCCCAGGGAACACAGCCAGCTGGGTCTGTGGGAGGGAGATTGAAAGGGCAGACTGCAGCCAGAGACCAGCGAGGGACCACTCAGCAAGCCATCCCCGGGCAGCAGGGGCCAACCAAGATGGCGGCAGTGAGCGAGGCGGGAGGGGAAGGCTTTGGAGGGACACTCAAGCTGTTCCTTCTCCTGTGATTATGGTAGACCGCAGGCCTGTAGTGGGTCGTTTAGTAGGTAATAACTGTTAACACAGAGGCAGTTCATGGCTCCTGATTGTCCTCTCAGCTTCCATTCTCTCTTAGGTCGACTGTTCTTCACAAAACCTAGAGTGAACTTTCTGAAGCACAAATTTTATTGTAACACTTCCCTGTGATTGTCTTCCTTGGCTCCCCACTGGCCACAGGATCAAGCCCCACGCTTTAGCATGACCTACTTGAGGCCCTTTATGCCCTCCCAGTGAGCTTCCTCCCTGACCATTTCCTCACAAACATCCTTCCCCTAACTGCTATGGCCACACAAAAGTATTTGTTCTGACCCTTTGAGGCACATGCTTTTTTCCCCCTCTGCTCGAAATGTTCTTCCTTCCTTTTCTCCTTCACATACCTCTTTTCATCCTTTAGTACTCAACTGAAATCCCACCTACTATGAAACACCTTTTTTATTCCCTTCAGAGAAATTAAAATACTTTTGTTGGGCTTGCGTGGTGCTCCCTGTGTACCTCTATTTAAGCCCCCATCTCAGAGTTCTGTAAATATTTGTGTAAACATTGCTTTCTCCCAGGAGTTAAGGCCTACTCAGTATTCAGGACTCAATACAAGCATCATTTCTTCAAGTCCCCAAGCCTTGAGTCCATCCTTTGCTATGCTCTTTCATGAACCTGAATCTTTTTCTCAGAGCCCTTATCTCAGTTTGTAATTGCATGTTCATGAGTGAGATTACCTGACTAATTCCCCTCTGCCCACTAGACTGTTAGTGTCAGGAGGGCAGAGCCCAGATTCACTGTTGAACCCTCCATATCTAGCAAAGTGTGCCTGGTACATAGTGGGGGCTTAATAAATCTCCTTTAGATGAATGAATGCATGAATGGCTAAGAGCCACTCCTTTGGGCACTGAGGAGATCAGCAAATCCCTTCTTCTGAAACTGCCTTCTTTATTAGATAGAGTTCTTCTGGTTGCAAATTTTTTTTTAAAAGACATAGAAAGCATAAAGAGGAATTTATTGGAAGGTTACTTGGCAAATCATGTAATTCAGGGAAGAGTTGAACAAGTCATCTCCAGAACTATAGTAACTAGGTTGCTCTAGTGATGTCAACCTCAGGAGTGAAGAGATCTTTCCTCTGGAACTTTGCTGTCAGTGTGGCTAGTTCTCATCTCCTGGTCTCTGTTGCTCTCATTCAAATTTCAAATTCCCAGAAGTGAGAAGCTGATTGTCTCATTCAGGTCAGGAATTTGCCCCTTCACCAGCCAGACCTCATGGTGCAACTTCATGCAGTACAGACCTGGCTGCCAGGAGCCCATTCCTGCAGTTCCCAGAGAAAAGGGATCCCTGTGAGAAAAAGACAGAGAGCTACCAAGTCAGGTGTGCAACTTGGTCTCTTGCTTCGTATCTAAGACTGTTTCTTCTTTCCTTCTCCTACTCCTTTTATAATGTATGACGGTGGTGATGGAACCCATAGGGTGTCAAGTGGGGAGAAATGACTGTGATGGAATGAAGGAGACAAGCGAACACAAGTTGGAGTTTCGGAATATTCTGAAAAGTGCACTTTTGGCATCACCCTCTGCAGCACTAGCTGCTGTAAGACAAAAACCAAGAATATATTAGGGCTCAAACATCACAGAAGTTTATTTCTTGCTCTCCTAAAATCTCAAAAGTGTTCCTGATCTGCTGGTGGCTGTTCTCCAACAAGTGAGCCAGGGACCCAGCCTCCTGCCATGTTGTGGTTTTTCCATAGTTAATATCCAGAAGGTGCCAAGTTCACCGTATTCATCTGCACCAAGTCTGTGAAGGGGGAAAAGCAAAGGGGACCAGACTTGGCAGTGATGCCCAACACCTCTGCTGCTCACATTCCACTGGCTAGAACTCAGTCACATGCCACATCTAATTCCAAGGAAGGCCGGGAAATAGAACTATCTGTGAGCCTTGGAAGAAAAGAAATCAAGTCTGATGAATGGGTAGCCCCTCTACAGACTGTTAGCTGGACATGAGCTGGACATGCTGTTAGCTGTTTCTCCTGGGGAGTGGGTGTGTGTGCTAGTGCCAGTGTTCTGTGCTGAGTTCTCCAGGGGCATATCTGGATGCATAGGAAGGTGAGAGTGTGTTGGGTGGCCAAAGGGTGGATTTTCTGAGGACTTGTTTAGCTATGTGATGATTTTCCTCTCTCTGGAAACTGCCCCCGAATTCATAAGATCGAGACCCCACATGCCTTGCTGATGCGACACAGCCTCCCTGCCCTGACCTACCAATCAGATTCAATCATCCGGGAATTTGAAATTCGATCAGCGAGTCGTGTTATGGAGGTTGACTATGAAGTCATCTTCACAGCAGCCTTGTGGTGAAGACCCAGAATCCCTGCCGGGGAAAGCCCTGGAGGAACGGTGGTTCTGTCCTTCGCAAGGCTAGTCGCTCCCGGCTTCCTTGGCTGGAGGAGTCTGTACTATCAAATTATTTTATGTCAAAGGTGCTCACATGGATGTCTATTTCTTGTAACCAACATAATTTTACTTAATAAAGAAAAAATTAATGTTTATTTGACCTTGGGCAGATCACTCTAACAGCCACAGATTTCTCATTTATAAAATGGGGATAATTTTATCTGTCCTGCTTACCTCTTGGGACTCTTGTGAGAGTTTAATGGAATAAAGTACACAAAGTGCTTCAAAAACAGTGAAAATCCATGCAAACATAAGCGGGGCTATTTGTCTATAGCAAGAAGAGTTTTAAGAGCTTTTTCCAAGTATGAAATAGGTTTTCTTTCTTTCTTTTTTAACTCTAATTGCTTTGTGGTCAGTCCCTCTCAAGTTCAGGAAGTCTCTATAGTTAGAGGTTTACTGTTCTTTTCTTTTGCTAGATATTTAATACTTTGATTATTTCTGACACTGAAATTACCCATTACTAAAATTACCCACTTTGCCTTTTGCCAAACCAAGCCTGATTTTTGCATTATTATTGCTGTTTGGGGCCATTTTCAGCAGCTCGGTCTGAGTCTGAATAGAGCAGTTGTTCTCAAACACACCGTACCCAATGTCCTCTTTTTATAACATATTTCACACCTCCTTACTTTTCTGGGCTGAAATCATTTTAGCTTGCTAGAGCTGCCATAACAGAGTACCACAGATTGGGTGGTTTATACATCAGAAATTTATTGTCGCACGGTTCTGGAAGCCAGAAGTCTGAGATCGAGGTGTCAGCAAGGTTGGTCTCCTCTGAGGCCTGTGGGAGAGAGTCTATTCTAGGCCTCTTTCCCTGGCTTGCAGATTGCTATCCTCTCCCTGTGACTTTTTATATTATCCACTCCTATGTGTGTCTCTGTGTCCAAATTTCCATATTTAATAAGAATACCAGTCATCTTGCATTGAGGCCTACGCCAGTGACCTCATTTTAACTTGATTGTCTCTGTAAAGACCCAATGTCCAAATAAAGAAGATCTGAGGTACTGCAGTTAGAACTTCAAAATATCTTTTTTTTTTTTGAAGACACAATTCAGCCCACAATATAAATTAGTCCTATTCTCCCTATAAACATTAATTTTTAAATGTCAATGTAATGCTCTGATTTAAAAGTAAATGGAAAGTAATTTATAATAAAATATTCTGTGTTCCTATAGGTTAATGCTCTGACAGGAATACAGTAGAAAAAATAATGCCTGAGTTGGATGCTTGGGCCACCATGCAGGCTCTCTGTGAAAGCAGCAGATGGCAATGCAGCCGGCTGCAGGTGAGCTGTGTTGACAGCTCAAACACCATTCAAGGAGCACTGCCATCGGTGACGTGTGTCACAAATGATGATCAACTCTTGGTAAATAAAATACTGTCTTCCCTCAATTTACATGGTAATCTTATTCCTGGAAAATTCAGCAAATTTTAAAACCTTCCGAGAAATGCTTTGTGTTTGCATGTAAAACAGAACAAATGAGTTTTTAGCTACATGAAGCTCTGGTAGAACATTTGAAATCAGGCAGGATGTGGGAGGACTCTTCACTGTGGCGCATTGTCCCGGGCATTGCTGTATGTTGAGCATTCTTTGCCCCAGTCAAATAAATATCAGTGGGACACCCCTTGCCATTGCAGCAAAAATAGCACAAAAATTGCTACAATGCTTCTGCCCCATTGAGATCCATGGGAGGAAAGAGGGTTTCAAATAGCCCAAGAGAGCAACCATCAACAAGAGGCTGGGGTGAGAGCTACTGGGGTGTGCCATGCTGAAGGTACCATGTTTACCTTCCATCCAGGTAGCTGGCACCTCCTCGGTCAAGAAGGGCAGTGGAGGGCATTGCAACCAGTCATATACATGGGCGGGACATGGAGGTCTCAACCCTTCTCTCTCTTAGAGTCAGCAAAGTGCTTGGTGCATCACAGCCATCCCATAAGTGGTTGTTCAGTATTGTTGAACAGCACCCCCAAACTGGAGTGGGAAGAGATTCATTTGTTTGTCCATCTGGTCAACAAAGAGTTATTGAACTATCAGTTGGATACCGTGTTAAGCCCTGGAAAAATCCACCAGCAAAAGACAATCCCTGATTTCTTTCTTTTTATTTATTAATTTCAAAAATATTACTGATTTCAAAGACTGTCCATTCCAGGATGAAAAGAGACACTCTAGCAGGTATGTTACAATACAATATGAGTTACATGTTGGGTACTGTGGGACCCTGAAAAGAGGGGTGTTCTGCTCAGGCAAGCATGTTGGGTCTGGTAAGGGAATTCCAGTCAAATATTAGGGAGTAACAGAGGGGGTGCCCTAGGGAATGATGTGGCACCACAGTGCTACTTTCCTCCTCAGTGGAGACAGAAGATGACGGGACATGGACAGGGAAACCCAGTCTTACAGAGAGAGGCAGGATGTGGGATAGGGAGCTGGGGTGCCCACCTGCACCCCATTCTTGATCCTGGTCCCACCTGAACTTCAGCTCCCAAAGCCTCCTTCACCAAATCACATCCCATTCTTCCTCCTCTTTTGTCACCCTTTTTAACTCTGTCTTCTGGATGTCAACTCCACCCTAAGCAGTGGAGAAGAGATATTCAGGGGCTACAGATCCTGGGGGCTACAGTCTGGCTTAAGCTTTGGAGAAGCTGATTCCCTTGGGCATTGACCCCCAGACATCCCCCTAGGCCATGTCCTTCTCTAGCACTTAAAAGATTCTAGTACTATGTGCTGTACTGGCTGGCATCTCCTCCAAGGAGGGGAAAGGAACTGGCTCTCTTCTGGTCCACCCCCACTTCCCATCTGTCCTCTCCTTCATTGTACATGTCCCCAGCTGGGTTTGCCCTCATGGACATTTTCATCCATGTCCAGCCTTCTAATGAGGAGTTCTGGACTCCAGCTAGGATATGGGGACGGAGACATACTTAAATACACTCCTAATGTCAACAAGAAGAATCAAATTAAACAAAAAATCTTCTGAGTGGGGTCCAGGGCCTCAATAAAACATCTTTGTACTGGGACTTGGAAGAAGACTTTGATGAAGGGAGCAAACGGGGAAAATGTGGTCCTCGCCTACCCTCTGTGAAGCTGAAGGCAGCATAAACACTTCCAGGCATTATTACTAGCCAGGGAAAGAGGCTAAGCAGTTGTCTGGAGCCAAAGACTGCCAGGAGTAATAAGAAAACCCTTTAAGTATGTTTTTTCCATCTGTTTAATTTCTCATGTTGAAAAAGGAGAAAAAATATAAATAAATGATTCAGAGAAATGTCGCATGCAATTACCTCCACCATGGAAAAACAAACAAGGCTTCACTTCATTAGGAAGGTTCTCATGTGACTTGTGCCTTCTGGTGGTGTGCCTGTCTCTCCTGGCTGGAGGTCTTCAACCTTCTGGGCTTCCAAGTTGAGTTGCTCAAGTTCGACTTTGGCCAAAACTCTGCTCCAGCAGCCAGGCAAGGGCATCTTTGGGGGTGTTTATCCCACGGGCATCTTCCTCTCTCCTTAATCATGTTTCTGAAGATGAAATGAGGTGAAGGGGCACATGCGAGCAGCCTGGAGGATGAGAAGTGAGTGGTGGCCCTGCTGGTGCTGGCCCAGATATACTGGTACAGGAAGGCGGGAGCTGACTATATGGGTGTGCACACCAGCCTTCCATCTTTCTTTTAGCATCTATCGTGCTAACCAGCTTCCAGTCCTCCAGTAGCATCCCTAGAGCCACCTAGATCAAATTACAGCGGGGCCCCTGTTGGCAAACACCCTGATGTGCCATGCCCTTGCGGTTGATTCTGTCCATCAACATCAGAGCAACAGAAGCTGATTTGGACCTTTAACTCGAATCTGGTCTTTCTGGGACAGTGAGAGTGTTTGCTCTTACCAGCCTCCAGCTGACCTTGTACACCATCCATAGGACAAGGAAAGTTGGTCATTCAACAATCCCCATTTAAACAGTGTCCGTTAAAAATTCTCTCTGCAGAGCCCTGAGCCCAGGGTTTTATGGGCATGGATCTTCAGTGAATGGGATTTGGAGACAGTGAATGTTAAGTGGTGGTTGCTTTCTATGCTAAGATTTCTGCCCCACCGCCATCCCAAGCAGATGACCACACCACCAGCTTTTCAGAAAAAGCCAAGGTTATGTACACCAGCAACCTCAACTTTTTTTCTTCCATATTGCATTGTTTTTTTCTAAAGATCTTCTTCTCTCATTCTCCTCATTCTTTTTTTTTATCTCCTAGGTTTAGACCCTAACCTATGTCTTGGTTCCATCTGCTCCTTTTTTGTTTGGAATCTTTCTCCAACAATTTATTCCTCTCCTGAAACTTTTCCTCCTCTATAGCCTTCTTCCACTTCGTCTGCAGATGTGTCTGCCTTTCCCTTCATACCTCAAACTTGGCTTGTCTAAAAATTCAGTTGTGTTTTGCTTCGCAAAACCAGTCTGTCTTCCCAGTGAGAGAACATTGAGACCAACCTTTGGAGTCATTTTTGATTCATCTGCCTTCCTTGCATGTCTCTTGCATTCAGCCCTCTTTGCCATTATCACTGTGACAAATCCAGTTCAGGTTCTTATTGTGGGAATACAAATGATGATAATAATTTTGTATTAAGTGTTTACTTTTCTCCAGGCACTGTGCTGCATGCTTTATCTCACTGTTGACATCAATTGTATGAAATACCTTCTATGATTATCCACCTTTTGCACATGGGGAAACTGAGGCTTAGTTGAGTAACTTACCCAAGGTCCCTACAGTTGACAAATGGAAGAGCCAGGATTCTTAAGTAGGTCAGCTACTCTACAGCTTGAGCTTTTAACCGTAACACTAGGCTGACCACCGTGGTTGTTTCCAAAGGAATCTCCTAAACACACAGGTCTTCTGTGCTTCCTTTGCCTTCTTTCCTGCTGCGAGTGATCTCTCTAAAGTACAATTGGGACTACATCTTCCTCCACTTGAAATTTCTCACTGGTTTTTATTGCCTGCAAGATCAAGTCCAAACACCTATGACCTTGGTATTCAAGGTTCCAGTTAAAATAGGAGGCTCACCCCCTTCTCATTTGAGAAGACTCCTTGTTAGCTCTGTCTATTGAAAATCTCTCTTCTCCAAAGTCCATTGCAAATGTTATGTCCTCCCTGGAACATTTTCTTACCACACTACTACGAAATAGAACAACAGTTCTCTTTGCTTAAGCTGCCACTGTGCTTAATTTGGGTCACTCTCATGGTGCCTGTGCTCTGGACTGACTCATAACATGATTATTTGCATATGTGTGATAGTTATATGCTTCAGGTCAGGGATATGTCTATTTTTGTAGTCCTCATAACATCTATCAAAATATCTTATACATAGGAAGTATATTAATTAGGGTGACACTGGCTGCTGCAACAGACAGACTCCCAGTGGCTTAACATGATGCAAGTTTATTTCTCACTCGTGTAAAGTTCAGCTGATGATGGAGAGGTGAGAATTGTATTCTGGTCCACAAAGTCATTCAGGGGCCCGAACAGATGGAGATGCTGCCATCTTCAACATGTGACTTCCAACTTTGCTTGGGGCATTGACATCCAGACAGCAGACGTAGTAATTGAGAGGAGGGGGTGGAAGAATGCACCAGAGGCTCCTTGGCCTGAGTGTGGAAGGGGCATATTCCCTTGGCTAGAATTCAGTCTCTTGGCCAAATAAGCTATAAGGAAGACTAGGAAGTATAGTCGCTGTACATTAGGAAGGAGAAGAAATAGATTTGGGGACTAGCTAATCAGTCTATATTTGTGGAATGAATAATTGATACATTGCTATTTATTTATGAGGGAAGTGGTTAAGTTAGGAACGGTGGTCTCCAAAGCAGGGTACACACACCTCAGGGTGCGCAAGATGGTCCATTGTTATGAGGAAATGTGTATTAAAATTTCTTTTTATAAATCTAAAAGAATAAGAACTTCAGTGTTGCTGACATTCAGTATATGAAATAACGCCAGTGCCTACATTTGGTCCTCATGTCACTGGTCTCATGTCTTATCTAACACGTGAGTTTCCTCGAGGGGGAGAGTGTCCCCCTCCTCCCTGTGCAGGGGTTGTGGGGTTGTCAGCCACTGCTGCAATCATTCATTGGCATTCAGGACCTTATGACAAACCGCACATTGTGTGTGCTTAGGTAAGTGGGTTCATGGTTTGTTTTATCTGGTTTTAACAAAATCATCCTTCGTAAAGTGGACAAATGGCTTGCAATAAACCTCTAGAGAAATTGCTGTTTGCAGATAATACTAGTAACGAAAGTAGTGGTGAACCATCAGAAAGGTATCAGGGCTGGCCCTTCTGATGCAAGCTCTTTGTTGGCCACATAAGAGGCAAAACAATGATAATCTAATCTGCTCCAGCAACAAGTCACACACACACACACACACACACACACACACACACACACACACACACACACACACAAAAAAAAAAAAAAAAAAAAAAAAAAAAAAAAAAAAAAAAAAAAAAAAAAAAAAAAAAAAAAAAAAAAGAAAAAACCTACTTGAAATACGAATTTACGTTCTCTACCATTAACAATGAAACTCAAGCTAAAGGCATATGGAAACTTATGCTATCAATTAAAGCTACCATGAAGCTAGCACCATTTGCAAAACATTAAAAAATGTGTTATCCCGAATTTGAAGGTAAATTTCTACAATTCTTGGAATGTCTAGAGCCATTCACTAATCATGCTCAATCCAGTCCTTTACCAAAATCACAACAAATTTGAGGACAACCATTTGGAACCTCCTATGGAAGTTTCTTATTTAGTAGCAAATGGGGAAAAGCTATGGAGGAAACACTTGTTATTGCTACTGTCGTGGCAACAGCTGGAAAATAATGCATAGAGCAGAGATTGATGAGAAACCTAAGATGTATTCCTTTGTAAGCAAAGGAAGATATTGGAAGTTGTCTTGAAAACACCACGGAAGAGTTGAAGAAGCAAGTCCTAGGAGAAATTACACAGTGTGGCGGGTTTACTCGGCAGTTGGATTGGAGTACAGATGTTTTTAACATGTCTCAGCTTATGGAATTTGCTAATTCTGCTCAGTAATGGAATACATCCTGGTGATGGAATACATCCTGGCCTTACTTTTCTTGTGAACCCTCTAGAAGGAAGATGGACTGGAGAAGATATTTTCAATGCTAAGGGACAAGAACAATGTTTTATGAGAATATAAAAGGAATTCCAGGATAACCCTACAGAGACAGATCCAAAGGTGACTTTCATTTTCTACCTACCCCCTTCACAGGCAAGCAATTATTACAAAGAAGTTGTCACCAGAGGGCACAGTTTTAGAGGATGACAGTGCTGAGGCTAACTTTCAAAACAAAATGAAGGCCGGACGCGGTGGCTCACGCCTGTAATCCTAGCACTCTGGGAGGCCGAGGCGGGTGGATTGCTCAAGATCAGGAGTTCGAGACCAGCCTGAGCAAGAGCGAGACCCCATCTCTACTAAAAAATAGAAAGAAATGATCTGGACAACTGAAAATATATATATATATATATATATATATATAGAAAAAATTAGCCGGGCATGGTGGCACATGCCTGTCATCCCAGCTGCTCGGGAGGCTGAGGCAGAAGGATTGCTTGAGCCCAGGAGTTTGAGGTTGCTGTGAGCTAAGCTGACACCACGGCACTCACTCTAGCCAGGGCAACAAAGCGAGACTCTCAAAAAAAAAAAAAAAAAAAAAAACAAAATGAAGCATTAAAACAAGCACAAAAAACTTTAACATATACAAGAATCTTTAGAGTATTCTGTAGCAAGGGGAAGTGATGGTGAAGATATTTTGTATCACACAGAGGTTGGCTGGTTATCTGTCGTAAAATACTTAAAAGATTTATCCAACATAGAGGCGAGGTAGCCAATTTCTTTTACTATAAGACTAGTGTCACACATTCACACTTTCTGTGGCGTGTGGCTGTCAGTGGTTTGCTACTGGCAGATATTTTTTTTTTTTAGATAGAGTCTCACTCTGTTGCCCTGGCTAGAGTGAGTGCCGTGGCATCATCCTAGCTCACAGCAACCTCAAACTCCTGGGCTCAAGCAATCCTTCTGCCTCAGCCTCCCGAGTAGCTGGGACGACAGGCATGTGCCACCATGCCCAGCTAATTTTTTCTATATATTTTTATTTGTCCAATTAATTTCTTTCTATTTTTAGTAGAGACGGGGTCTTGCTCTTGCTCAGGCTGGTCTCGAACTCCTGAGCTCAAACAATCCGCCTGCCTCGGCCTCCCAGAGTGCTAGGATTACAGGCGTGAGCCACCGCGCCCGGCCACTGGCAGATATTTTTGAAGTAATAAATAAACATAATCTGTAAATGTAAAAATGATATTTTGACTCTGAATAAGAAAGTTATTGATTTTCAAGAGTAAATCATGCTTTGGAGAAGTCATTTTGAAAACAAATGTTTAGAAATATTTCTACTACTTTGTCATATTGTTGTTGAAAACGATGTGTTACCTATAAAAATGTATCACCTACACATTAAAAACAATTGGAAACAATTATGGAGGGAGTATTTCAGAGGGTTTTTAACCTCTCTTCATTTGTTAAAATCATTAAAAATTTGCTGTCCTCTGACTAGCTTGCAAGAAAAATGTAAAGAATCAGAGAAAAAGAAACTGGCCCAATTTAAAGAAAAACTTCATCATGGTTTGTATAAAAGGTTGAATAATGAGCGTCCTGACCCAGTAAGTACAGCCAGTCGTGCACATGGATCTCTCTTGTGGGCAGTAGCAACTTTTTCAGCCATGACAGCCAGTACAACCATGTCTGTAAAACCAGCATTTTGTTGTTTCACCAAGTATAAAACTAAAACTTGCAACAATAATGAAGTACATTCAATCACCTCACTCTCATTAAAGAAAATTTTTAAAGTCTCCTTTAATTATCAGTGCATAATCTATGGAGGATGAGTGACTATGCTTAATTTGACTTATAAAACCTTTCCAAGCATGTGGCCATATGTCTTCTTGGCATTACCACACCAGGTGACTGTAGCATCATGAACAATAACAGAGTTTCTGAGCAATTTGAGGAATTTGACAATTGGACTTCAAACTGAGGACAAGAAATTGTTACCCTAAAAAAGCCATCAAAGGAAACAATGAAGAGAGTGAAGAGATAATCCATAGAGTGGGAGAAAATATTTGCAAACCATACGTCTGATAAGGGGTTAATATCCAAAATACATCAGGAACTCAAGTGACTCAATAGCAAGAAAACAAATATCCCAATTTAAAAAATGAGCAAAGTACCCAAACAGACATTTCTCAAAAGAAGACCTGCAAATGGCCAACAGGTTTATGAAAAAATGCTCTACATAATTAATCATTAGGGAAATGTAAATTAAACCCCAAAGAAATGTCGCTGCACACCTGTTAGAACAGCTCTTACCAAAACTGATGAAAGAGAACCAGTGCTGGTGAGGATGTGGAGAGGGAACCCTTGTGCACTGTTGGTGGGAATGTAAATGAGTACAGCCATACGGACAACGGTATGGAGGTTCTTCAGAATATTAAAAACAGAACTACCGCATGACCCTGCAATCCCAGTGCTGGTATAAATCCAAAGGAATTTAAATCAGTTTTTCAAAAAGATATCTGCACTCTCCTGTTCATTGCAGCATTATTCACAATAACCAAGAAATGGAATCAACCTAACTTAACTGTCCAGCGACAGATTAAGAAAACGTGGTATATACACACAGTGGAATACTAAGCAGCCTTTAAAAAGAAGGAAATCCTATCATTTGCGACAACACAGACCAGCCTGGAAGACATTAAGCTAAGTGAAATAAGCCAGGCATAGAAAGATAAATAGTGCATGATCGCACTTAAATGTGGAATCTAAGAAAGCTGAACTCATAGAAGAGAGAATAGAATTGTGGTCACCAAAAGGCTAGAGGAAAGGAGGGAAGGAAGGAGTGGTCAGTTGTTGGTCAAGGCGTGCAAAGTTTAGGTTAGACAGGAGGAATAAGTTTTCAAGATTGCGCAGCAGAGTGGCTACAGTCAACAGTAATATACACAGGGTATATTTCAAAATAGCTAAAAGAGTAAATGTCAACTGTCTCACCACAAAAAAATAAGTGAGGTAATAGAGATGGTAATTAGCTTGGTTTAATCATTCTGCATTATACACATATATCAAAACATCACATTGTACCCCATGTATGTATACACAGTTATGCTTTGTCAGTTAAAATAATACTAATTTTAAAAAGTCAAAATTGGCTCATCTGTGCTAAATTAAAATTAGAATAACACCTAAACTGATAGATAAGGAAGAAATACCCAGTAATGTCTCCTTTACTCATTCAGCACTCACTGATTCTCCACCATGGGGCAGACACTGTATGCGCAAAGACACTAAGACAACGTCCTGCCCTCAAAGAACTTGGAGCCCAGATTCAAGAGATGATCGAACACGACAAAGTCATCCCAACATGCTGACTAAAAATAACTCCTTCTCTTTTTTCCACACTTTCCTCAGTTGTTAAATTCTTTCAGAAAGTGACTTAACTCCATTTCTCTTCCCAATTCCTGTCATCATGCTCCTGGTTTCTCTGACTTGAACCAGAGAGGACTGTCATTCCAGAATCTTCTCATAATCTAGAGATTTGTGTTTCCTGACTCTTTGGTCATTTTCCTCACAACTTCTTATTAAAACCCCATCTCAAAGCTGCTGACAGCTTCCTCTTATCTTCCTCTGGTAGGTAAACAGAGTGGCATGTTGAATTGACATAAAGGGCTGTGATAATAAACAACTGTAATTATAGGCATTTATTGTGTCCCAGGTATGGGGCCAAGCACTTTACATACATTATTTAATGTTCCATGGCTTTACAAAACAGCTCAGTCCCCAGGGAGACATCACCTTCAACAGGGAGCAACATTGGGGATGAGGGTGGGGCTGGCACTGGGCATCCCACACCTGTGGGCAGGTGAGAATGTGCATCCCTGGGTGGGCACTCAACATCTTCTCCCCACTCTTGTCATCACCTGTCTTTTTGTGCCTCTCCCTTGGAGAACAGTGCTTTGTATACAGTAAGTGATTAGTCATTGTTAAATAAGTAAAAGACTTAAAAAATTAGTGTTCAAAAGCATTTAGTGGAGAAGTAATAAATAAATCCAATGCTTACTATTCTTTAAAGAGATAGTAAGAATAAAAACTCGAAAGACTGTCAAACACTAGACCTTTGCAGGATGGTCTTTCCATAAGAATAGAAGGGAGAGAGGGTGACAAGCATGGAAATGGTCGCCTGTTTCACCTCCCCAAGTTCCTTTAACCCAGCGTTGGCTGCACCTTAGAATTGTCTAGAGACTCTTTAAAAAATACCAGGGTCAGAGACCCTCCCCAGATTAATTAAGTCCGAATCTCTGGGCATGGGGTCAGGTCATTACGATTCTTTTTAACACTCCCCTGATTTATTATATTTTAATGCCCAGAAGAGTGAGAACACTAAACCATGTCAGTTTGTATTGCACCACTCAGGGAATGAACTTCTAGAACTGAATTCCCAGTTCCCAGCAGCCACATCTTCATGATGTCCTGTTGTCTGGTCTAACCCACTGAGACAGATCTGAGAAGACCTGTGCACCCGTCTTCTTCCCCATTAGGTCTTCCTCGAATGCCTGGAGAACGTAGCAGTACTTGAGAGAGGGCCTGAGGGAGCTGTGGGTCCATGAACATGATGGTCTGGGCTTCTTTAAGCCCCAGAGAGATCAGATTCCCGGTGGAGCCACCAAGGAAAGAACCTAGTCTCTGAGGGACAGGTCACAGGTCACCTGGCAGGTGGCGCCCCTGGGCATCAGTGATTCTCGGGCCCAGTCCCAGCTGCTGCCGGACCAGGCCTTGTACAAGGAGGCTCCTTAGCCCCCTCCAACTCTCTCTCCTCATCCTGGTCCCCACACTGGCCAGTGCCCAACCTGAACCAGTGAGTGGTTCCCCCTCATGAACCCTACACCACTTACGGCCACCCTGGGCTCTGCCTTAGACTAAAAGGCTGTTTCAGATCAACTTTCTGGGCTCAGGTTCCCTGGCCTTCTGGTATGGAGTCCCCAAACAGAGACCCATGACTTCCCCTGACCCTGGGGGTCTGTGATCTTCTGGCTCCTGTTTTTTCCAGCCCTCTCCTTTCCCCTTCTGCCCAAGCTTTGCTCTTTACAATCATTTTTCTCAATTGCCTCATCCAAGGTGTCTATGGGGAAGCAAATCTGGTCCCCATAAGTGTGTGGTGAGCTTTAAACAAATACTCAGGGTGGCATTACAACAATGTCCGCCAGATACAGCTCCAAAGGAATGGGCGAAAACTGAAGAATAGACGAGAATGTGGTTTCCAGCACCAGTCTTGTAAGTGCGTAAGTATCTTGGTGAGTGGTAAAAGAACCCCTGCTGTTTATTTTATTTCTCCCTCAACTGAAGCTGAAAACGTCTTGCCTATAAATCATGAAGATGCAAATTACTGTGGCCATTTTGTGGGCTTTCCTATTATAAAAACCACTTGTTTTCATGGTGGTTCAACATTATGCTATTTTGAAATTTTAGGTGAAAAACTTGATGACCTCCCAGCATCCCAGCATTCCTTTCTATGCCAGTGAAATTTCGCTAAGCTTGGAAACAGCAATTGATTCCTCAGCACTTGAAGAATTACGGAGAACCAACCATGAGTGCATCTTGTCGTCCAATTGCATGTTCTTGCTGCCAGTGGCTGGAGACTGCAGAAATTATGCGGGGAGGACTTTCTGGAGCGTTCTGGCCCTTGGAGCATACTTTAGATTCTTGCTACTCAAAGTGTGGTCCAAGGACCAGCAGCATCAGTTTCACCTGCGAACTCGTTAGAAACACAAAATCTCAGGCTCCACCCAGATCCACTGAACCAGAAACAGCAGATGAACGAGATCCTGAGCTGACTCACGTGCACGTTTGTAGTTTGAGAAACAGTGTTTTCCTGGCCCCTTCTTCTTCTCTCCCTGAATTTTCCTATTCTCTGTCAAAGAAGTATGTGGTCCAATAGCCCCTTAACAGCCTGACTTGGTGTCACCTGGTTCTCAGGTTGTGGCCTTGCCCGCTGGGAGATCAGCAACACTGTATTGAGGGTGGGGCAGGTCTTCGAGGACATTGTGCCCAAGAAGTGTCTGTCAGCAGAGGTGTCACCCGGTGAATAGAGAGAGGATGCCTGCCTTCCTCTTCTAGCCCCCTGCACCTGTGAGAACTTCACCGTGAACACTGGCCCCATCTGCCCCCTTGCCATGTACCTAAGCCACAGAAGACCCCTGGGCAGGGGTTTTTAACACATTGAACGGCAGCTCCCTCTTGCTTCCTTCACCCCTTGTTGGTATAGCTGGGCATTAACAAAACCCATCATTAGCCCAGAATTGTTTATAACAAAAGTGTTCGCAAAGCCTGCTTCTCTGTCCATGCGAATGGCTCGATGTTCGGTTATTTTACTGCTTAATAGTTTTTCCAGGAGGAAGGTGAAGGGAAGGGAGTGTAAGACTTAACTTTGGTTTGTTTCAATGGCTCAAATAGCTCAACAAAATAGTCCTCTGCACTCCCCACTGGCCCTTGTTCCTATTTAGTCTGCATAACCGAGAATAGCATACATGACACAGACAAAGCCTTGGGAATTTTTCGGATTTTCTCCACGTCTGATTCACCAGCAGCAAAACAAGGAAGGCAGCAGCCTGTAGGCCAGTGGCTCCCACCCCAGTGAGCACTGGATTCACTCGGGAAGCTTTTAAAAAATGCCACTGCCTAGGCCCCTTCCAGACCTATTAGGTGCAAATCTTTGGGGGTGACACCAGGCAGTGGTATTTTTTTTAAGCTCCCCAGGTGATTCTAACAGGGAACTCTTAGTACCATTTGGAAGGATGAGAAGTTCTGGTCTAATAAATTAGTTAACAGCAGTGGCATGCATCAGAATATTTTTGAAGGCATTTGGGACCCAAGAAGTTGCATTTTTAACAAGTTCTCAAGTGATGCTGGTGCTGTGTGTGCTTATTCTGAGACTAAATTTGAGAACCATTGGTCAGGAGATCTGAGATAAAATCCTAGCTGAGCTTCTTATTCACCATGTACCTGAATAATCTCTATCTCCTTATGGCTTTGCTGTTCTACGACAGGGGCAGCAAATATTTTCAGTAAAAGGCCATATATAATATAATAATAAATATTTTCAGCTTTGCAAGCCATATGGTCTCTTTTGCAACTACTTAACTCTGCTGTTGTAGTATGAAAGCAGCCGTAAACAATGCGTAAACAAATGGTGTGACTGTGCTCCCACAAAACCATGAAGCTGATATTGGGAACAAATCATTTAGCTTCTTGAATGTGCCTTGCTGGCCACCCAGCCTCCCTCTCCCAGGGCAGCGTGTTCATCTCTACTTGGCCACTAAAGTCTCTTGAACTTACAAAACAAATAAATTTCATGTGTGTGAAAAACAGTTACCAAGTAAAAGCTAGACAATCTGTGAAGGTTGAAGGGGCAGTGAGATCATGGCGTGCAAGATGCACAGGAAACACAACTCCCGATGGAAATACGGTCCTGGAAGACGCTGGGAGCCTGTACACATTTTCCACATTCTTGAGTTGGGGAATTCTGGAAGGATCAAGGGTGCCATGCCATGAGGCTTTCAAACGCCTACTGCATTTTACAGCATATTAATTGTTTTGTGAAAAATAAAGTTAGGCAGAAATGTTAAACTTACAAAGAGTTGGCACCATTTGGCAGTTTCTTGTAAAACTAATCATACTCTTTCCATACAATCCAGCAATTGTGCTCCTTGGTTTTTACCAAAAGGAGTTGAAAACTTAGGTCCACACAGAAACCTGCGCACAGATGTTTACAGCAGTTTTATTCAAAATTGTCCAAACCCGGAAGCAACCAAGATGCCCTTCAGGAGGTGGGTGGATAAATAACCTGTGGTACATCCGGACGATGGAATATTACTCAGTGCTAAAAAGAAATGAGCTACCAAGCCATGAAAAGACATGGGGAACCTTAAATGCATATCGCTAAGCAAAAGAAGCCAATCTTGAAAGGCTAAATACTGTATGATTCCCGCTATATGATGTTCTGGAAAAAGCAAAACAATGGCGACAGTAAAAAGATCAGTGGTTGCCAGGGGCTGGGGGAAGGAGGGATGAATAGGTGGAGGACAGAGGATTTTTAGGGCAGTGAAACTATTCTGTATGATACTGTAATGGTGAATACACATCCTTATACATTTGTCCAAACCCATAGAATGTACAACACCAAGAGTGAACCCCAATGGAAATGATAGACTTTGCATGATTATGACGTGTCAGTGTGGTGTCTTCCATGGCAGCAAATGGACCCCTCTGGCAGGGGATGCTGATAGTGGGGGAGGCTGTGTATGCGAGGGGCAGTGGGTACATGGGAATTCTTTGTACTTTCCACTCAGTTTTGCTGTGAACATACAACTGCTCTAAAGAATAAAGTTTATTAATTAAAAAAATAAACTTGTAGAATGTAATGAGGCCATACCTTGGCTGCTTCTTTGGAGCAGCTGTTACCTGCTGGGAAAGACAACCAACTCCAAGTCACACACAGGAGCAATGGCTTCTCGGGGCTTGGGTAGTGGGGAATGGTGTGGAAACTTCTCCCAAAAGCCTGGTGCATCCCCCGCTGCTGAGGGGTGAGAGGTGAGAGGTGAAGGAGAAAGGAATTCGTGCCTCTGGCATTTCCTGCTTCCCAAGCATTGCAGGGGTGGCTTCCTGGGAAGGCTGGGGTTGGGCAGAAACTTGCACCTCTGAGGTCCTCAAAGAGCTGGGTGAAGCTGGGAGGGCAGTTGCAAGATCCCACCTCTGGCATCTCTTGAAACTTTATAAAACAGCGGGACCTACCCCTAGACCCACACTAGCATATACATGAGCAAATGCACAGATGTAGGCAGATGGACAGGTGTACATTGATGTGCACATACCCAGCACACGCATGCACAATCATGTGTGTGCACACATTCACAGTTCATATCTATTATCGTTGGACACACAGGCGAGCAAGGCAGTTTGCCATTCTGGAAGTACAGTAAGAGCAGTAGTTGCTGATGAAGAATATGTTCTCTCGACAGCCTGGGGAGTTAATTGCTCTAACATGTGCCCCCTGGGGTACAACAGCCTTCAAGAACAACCGGCTCTCCCTTCTCCTTCACCCAGCTGCAGGTGGAGGAGCGCTGTCTGTCTCTGAAGCTCCCAGTCTGGTTTCTGGTAAACGCACAGGTGTGTTCATCTCAGGCTGCCTGCAGGCGGCTTTCCCACCTGCGTAAGGTGGGCTGTAATTGAGTGCCGTCACCCCACATGACACCAGAGGGCTTTGGTGGTGAGAACTTGCCTCTCACGCTGCCTGCGAGGGTCAAGGGTCGACCACAGAAACAGTGGAGAAACCGGATTGTTCTGGGTCGTGGAGCGTTTGTCTCCCTACATCGCTAACAGGGTTCCCCTTCTGACTTGGAGCCTGTCTCTCAGTGTTGCATAAGTTTCAGGAGAAATTGGGGGTAGGAAGGAGTTTTCGGAAGTTTGGGACACTTCTGCCTCGAGGCTGCACGTGGGTGAGGATCCCCTAAGTAGAAACAGGCCCATTTGCACATTGGCAGATGAAATCCAACTGTGTATGGAAAAAAGCTCAGCAGAGGGCTCGAACCAAACAGAAAATTAACCAAAACAACACCTTTCAGCACACTGACTGCCACACTAGAAAAAAATTTTTTCCCTGGAGCCACAGTGTTTTATTATGGAAATGGAATAAAAACTTCAAAAACTGTACGATCCTTTAATGAAAAATTTGTTATTTTTTTTATCGTTGTCTGTGCGTGAGTTACATGCAACTCACGCAGCACTAGAATCAATGTTTGGACTGCACGCCACTTGAGTTGTGCGCAACTCATGACATCCGTATTGAATTTGTTTCGGAGAATCGAGTCTTCATATGCTTCATGAGATCCCGGGCTCAAAACTAGTGTGAGTTAAATACAAGTCACGTGGCAGTTCATGTGTTAACTTTAACGAGGATTTAGAAACTATTTTGTTAAACTTCTGGAACTAATAGACAGCTTTTAAAAAATTAATTTAAAACCTCTTCTGTTGAGTTAAAAAGGAAGAAGGCTTTCAATGCTTGCATTCTTTTCAAATTTTCTACTTTTAAAACATAATAGAATTATTCTCTTTTAAAATTATTTCACTGAACTGTTTTGCAACTGTGGTAGACAGGATAATGGCTACCCAAAGCCCATATCCAAATCCCAGGAACCTGTGAATATGTTACCTTCCATGGCCAAAGGGTCTTTGCAGCTGTGATTAAGTTAAGGCTCCTGTGAAGGGCAGAGGAGCCAGGATTAACCAGGCGAGCTCAATGTAATCACACAGTTCCTTAAAAGATGGAGACGGAGAGTCAGAGAAGGAGATTCAACCACAGAAGCAAAGGTGGGAGTGATACACTTTGAAGACAGAAGCAGGGGCCACTAAACCAAGGATTATGGTCACCCTCTAGACACTGGAAAATGCAAGGAAATGTATTCTCTTTTGAAAGCTCTAGAAGGAAGACAGCCCTGCCAATACCTTGATTTCAATTTTTCTAACCTCCAGAACTGTAAGATAACACATTTGTGTTGTTTTAAGCCACAATGTTTGTGGCAATTTGTTACAGTGGCAATAGGAAATTAATGTACTCTATTGTTAATTGGTCGGATCCCACCTGCTAACTTGGAAAAAAAAGACTGACTTATTGAGAAATAAATGAACTGCTCCGTATAGACCTTCCTACGGTTTCCTTGCCTGCCTTCTTCTGTTCAGGTGAGCTTATATTTAATAGTATGAATTGCTTACATAGTCTTCACTATGCTAAGTGAAAAACTCATGTTGAGAGGTTTGAATCTAACTGTATCTGATTACAAGCATCTTTGTTGGGGATTTTCCTATGTATTAGTTTGCTAATATTGCTACAACAAAATACCACAGACTGGGCAGGCTTAACAACAGTGATTCATTCTCTCGGAGTTCTGTAAGCTGGAAGTCCAAGATCAAGGTGTCCGCAGGGTCAATTTTTCCTGAGGCCTCTCTCCTTGGCTGGCAGATGGCTGTCCTCATATGGTCCTTCGTCTGTGCACACAAATCCCTGATGTGTGTCCAAATTTCCCCTTCTTCTAAGGACATCAGTCAGATTGGATTAGAGACCACCCTGATAGCCTCATTTTAACTTAATTACTTTTTTAAAGACCCCTCTGAGTTACTGGGGGTTAGAGCTTCGACTTATGAATTTTGGCGGACACATTTCAGCCTGTAACACCTACACTGAGTACATGTGGGAGAGAATTTGTACCAGCCAGGCAGACAGGACTGTACTGCTTAAGTGGTGTGTCAGGACTATTCTCTGCTACTCCCATGTTTCCACTCACTTGTACCACAACATGCATCCATCGGAAGTCTATCACTTGGTCACATTCTGGCCCAAAGGAAATGTGTTCCAAAGACCATTAAACTAAGATGAGTGTAAGCCAGCTCTGGAGTGGCAGAAATTATCTCATAAAATTCATATAGGGTTGGGGGGAAAGGACTGCCGTTAGATCCCTACCTCACACCATGTACCTTACACATACTCCAGTAGACCTAAATGTGAAAGACTATTAAAGAAAATAAATGACAATATCTACATGATCTTAGAGTAAACTTTAAAAAAATAGCTTGTAAGTCCCAAACAATAAGAAAAAGATAGATATATTCAACTACTTTGAATTTTAAAATTCCATACAGACAACCTAAAAACTTCTGTTGGCAAAAGATTAAAAAACAGACTAGAAGACACATTAAATAAACTAGGAATTAGTATACAAAACACATCATCAGAATAATAAAAGTTTAAAAATGAATTAATTGTCAGAAGAGGAAACGTGAATGGCCAATAAACAAATAAAAAGATGCTCAAGCTCAGGGAAGGCAAAGAAAAAAACAGAGAGAGGCCACTTCCCTCCCACAGTGTTGGTAAAACTGAGTAATGAAGCTATCTCGACTGGTGACATGGGGCAAAGTTTTAGGGGAAATGGTACTCTCATAAATTGTTGAGGGTAAATTTGTAAAGACATCTTGGAGAGAAATTTGACGGCATCTAGGAAAATGGAAAATATGCCTACCCTGTGTTTTAGGAATTATGCTTTTGGATGCACACTGGACAACCTTTGCATATTTCCATAAGGATCCTATACGCAATGGGTCTGTTATAGCATTGTTTGTAATAGCAAAGAAAGAAAGAAAGAAAGAAAATGAAGGAAACATCCTTTGACATAGGAATAAATAAAATGTGGTATTTTCCTATGATTAAATACCATACAGCAATATAAAAATATAAATAAAGTACATACTAGCATTAATGGATTTTAAAAACATAAGGTGGAGTATAAAAATCAAGAAGCAAATTGATGAGATACATACAGATAATGTACTTGTCTATTTTGAAAACGAAATTATACTCTGTTTTAATGACTGCATATGTATTTCAAAAATATGTATATTTTAAGGCATGGAATGATACATGAGCATTTTAGTTTCTGGGGAGCTGCGGCAAGTGATGGGTGTGGGGGCCAGTGGTTAGGCGGCATTAGCTAACATCTCCTTTTCCCTCCCTGCCTCCTTCCCTTCTTTCCTTCCTTCCTTCATTCTTCCTAAAAATTGACAAGACGTAGATATGGCAAAAAGTTAACACTCGTTAATTCTAAATTATGGGAATATGGAAGTTTAAGTTATTCCTTTTATAATATTTCACTGTAACTTCTCCATTTCAGAAAACAGAAACCAAACCAAACAAAAACCCTGGTATTTATAAAAATGAAATCATAAACGATAAAACTCTACTGAAGGGAGTAATGGAGGACTTGAACAAAGGGAGGAAAAGATGATTCTGCATGTGCTTCTTTCAGAGAGTGGGCCAGCTTCCTGGTGGCATCAACTGACTCCTAAAGTTGGGAGCCCCCACTGGCTTTCGAGTTGGAGGGAACCACAGTGGTTATTCAGCATTGAACCCCTTTTTACTTTTCTCATGAATGGCCTCAGTCTCCTGAAGTACTGTGAGGGTATTGTGCCAGTAACTGTCCCCGAAGCAAGTGATTCCATTCTGCAGCGGCTCAGACTATTAAGGAGAATTCTCTGTTATTTTTGAGAAGAAATCTATTCCTGTAGACCCCACCCCTTGGTTCTAATTCTTCTTCCTGGAGCAACAGATTAAATTCAGTGCTCCTTTAATAAGATGCCCTGCAAAATGTAAAGGCAGCTATCCTGCACATGTAAGTTTTAGATTTAAAAATCTAGATGGCTCTATACACAAATGCAAAGGTGAACATCACATGGGGAAATCACCATAAAAATATCAAAACGGCTGTGAAATTCAACTTTTAAAATTCTCTTTGATAACATGGAAGAAACTGGCCTGAGATTACAGAGAGCCAGCCCCATCTCAGGTAGTGAATGTTTCTCTGGGCTTGGAAGGGAAGGAATCCTCCCTTCGATGTACATAATTGATGAACAATTCTTATCAGACTTGAAAAGGCAAAGATACAAAGGGGAACCGGACGCCTGTTTAAAAACTGATACCTCAACAGACAGCGGGGGGGAGCTATATTACCTCCTCATTAATGGTGTTGCATATTGCATCAGGGCATAGCAGCGCCTTGCCAATTTCAGTACTGAGGTGGGGTTGACAAACTTTGACTTAAAGGTAGACCTCTGGAGACACATCCCCACAGGGTGGATGTTTATTGGCTCGTTCCCCTTTCACCTGCTTGAAAGTGACTGAACAGAAAAGGCTGGTGGTGCTCAGTTCTAGAGAAGGTATTCGTTGATGTTAGTTTCCCGGGATGCTGTGTATCATTGCAGGAACAAGGGAAAGAGGAAACTGAAGCTCAAGTTCCCACTGTTAGCTGTGAAACAGAGATTCCATCTCGGCTTCCTGGGACTCAAATGTTCTTTGTTTTGTTTTAGGCATCAATAGCAATACTAAAAATATTTAACGCTGGGTGTCAAGCAGTCCACGTGGACTGCGGCTGCTTTAGGGTACATCTTGGTGGGATAATATGAAAGATTATTATCTCCTCCCACCCACGGCCATGACCAGCCAGGCTCTGAGACATGCTTCTGAGGCTGGAACGGAGGAGAGTTGCTCAAGTCAAGCCGATTGTATTGTCTTTGTCTTCTTTGATACAATGGGGTTGTTCCCAGTATATCTCTCCGAAATTATATTCTATGCATTTAACCACTTCTGTTAAAAACTTCTCAATGGAAATCACTTCAATCTGACTTCGAATGCAGAAGAAAGTGGAGGAGAAAAGATACAGGGAAAGGATGGCTTTGTTTTTCTACATTTTGGGGTGACTGACAAAGCTTGCTCCTTCTCAAGGTCCTTGGATGTCTTGAGTCAAGAGAGGGGGCGTGAGCACCTTTAATTCTCACCCCAGAGCCCTGGCCCCATGGTTCCATCTTTGGAGAATGTTCTCTTCTTCAAACCCTGTCTCCCTTCTCCACCTGCTGCCATCTTACCCTAAAACCTTCTAATAAGGCTCCACCCACAGCCTTCCTTTCTGCCTAGCCGGGTTCCTTCGACACCCCCTTCCCGTTGGGAATCCATTTCCTAACCCAGACACTGCCCAAGTGGGCAAACACATCTTCAGATGGTAGTTCCCAGATGGCATTCCTGAATCTGGGGGTCTCGGACCACCTACAATGGAAGACAATCATTTCGCAATCTTTCCCTCTCCCCCCTCCCACCAAGAGCTGTATGTTTATTTGGTTTTTGACTAGAGCGAATTAAAATCAGTTTTGTTTGAGGGATTTCACAACACCCCTTGACATTTTTGGAGATCTAATGGACAAAGATCGAAGACGGGATGAACCTAAGGGCCTGCTGCATCGCACGTGTCTGGGGGCCTTTCCACTTAGTTGTGCAAACTCAGTCCAGTGGGATACAGAGAGACACGAGTGCTGCAGGGAAGAATTTCTCTGTTTGCCAAAAAGCACTGGTGCGGAATGGTTTGAGAGACCACAAAATTACATTTTTCTACTCAGCCCTGCAAAAAGTTGTGATGAGAAAGTATGTTACCAACTCACATCACCTGGATTCACTACAGCCAGAGAGCAGAAGAGATTTCAACTCAGTCACTAAGGTTTAACGGATTAACTGGTTATGAGTGCTTTTCTGTGTTTTTCTGCTGTCTTTTGATTCAACCACATAATTGCCTAAATTAGGCTGTGGAGATTGCCCAGCTCCTTAGTTCTTGGGCGGTTATCCCTTGAACTTGCATTGTTCTGATTAAGGGAGAGATGAAGGCAAGCAGGAAGTTTCCAGATTGGGATTGCAGTGTCAGCCCCAACTCTGCCCCCAGCATTTCAGGTGCATGAGAACCAGCTGGTTTTTCCAGAACTTCTCTTGTCTGGTATCCACTTGAGAAATTTGCTCTCCAAAGCTCAAACCTCAACAATTATAAAAACTTATTGGAA
The DNA here is from genome assembly GCA_004363605.1 of Indri indri. Classification (NCBI taxonomy): domain Eukaryota; kingdom Metazoa; phylum Chordata; class Mammalia; order Primates; family Indriidae; genus Indri; species Indri indri. The sequence continues at coordinate 292,973 of RJWJ010000068.1, forward strand.
GTGTTTCCAATATTTTTGAAGCTGAAAATATGTCCATATATTTTAAACAACCCCAAAGGGATCAAGAATGGGAAATGGCGTGGCTGGACGTGAGGCAGACTAGAGCTGAAAGCCCAGGTGGGATTGTGCCAATGTCAAATTATTGGATGGGATTTCTGAGCAAGAATCAAATATTTTAGGCCTCCAGCATTTGTGGAAATTATTTTAGCAGGGATGGTGGCACTAAGACAATGATTTGTTTTCTCAAAGTCCAGACTGAGAAATTGTGTGGCTCAATGTTTACCTTCTAATCAAGAATGTAACCTTTTCTTTAAAAGGTTTTACCTGAACGTCCTGAAGCCCGCAAGACAGAGCTTTGTACTTTAAAATGGGGGTGGGTCTTAGGACCTGAAGAATTGCTTAGTAATTGATCAGTGATATCTGGCCTCAAATGACTTCCACATATATAAATCGTAGGCCAGAAGGGGACACTAAGGAGAAGAACAGAAGGGTTTGTTTGGAGAGTACCACAAATAATTAAAAGTTATGGGAACAGAGAAGAAAATAAGACATGTTGATTAAAAACATCAGGATGAATTGGCATTGATTTTGCTGTACAATAGAAAATTTGTTTCAAAATTTTCTTCCAACAGATGCATAGCATGGTGAGTGAGGAATTGAATTTTATTCCAGGTTCAAATTTAAGTTTGGAAATAAAATTTGGGAAGGTATGCCTCATTTCACAGAAACTAAATAACTTTCCGAATACTCTTACATAAGGCATCCAACAGAGATGGATCTAATTTGGTTATCTATAGCAGTATCTGTAGGCTCAGAAAAAATTGTCTCTTGGTTTTGAATTTTAGTATATGTTTAGCCTTTTTTTATTCATTTACTGATGAATTCTAATATTGTTCCTGTGAGCTTTTGCAGGTTCTGATACAGTCTGGTTGTAACTGCTCATCTCTTCCAAAAAAATCAACATTTTCAATAAAGCCCTTGAAGAAAAAAAAATTGCTTGTTATCTGGCTACAGAATATTAAAGCACACATTCTGCTCAGTTAAGTTGCAGCTGTTAATTTTCCTTCAGGTCCTTAATAATTGGACCAAATATAAAAGTAACATGAATATTTTATTTCTCCTTTTAAATGAAGAGTTGGGTAGCATTACCAATTGTTCTTAAAGTGTGATTTGACTGTGTGTGGCACTAATGTTTTTCTCAGAGGTACAGGCCCTCATTATCTCATGACCAGGTAGACCCATCCCTCAATAAGCCAGGGGTATGGGCACAATGTTGGCCCTCGGCACTGCTGGCAGATGGGCATGGCCACTGGGCTTGGTCCCAGCTGTTTCTCCAGGCTTCCTGGGAGGAGCCAGTGCCCCAGAGGGTCTGTCCCCACCCTGGGCTCCACTGGTCCCTCAGGGCGCCTCACCATTTAAAGGCCACACATACCTCATGCCATTGACTTTCCTCTGCCCTCACCCTCAACTCAGGGTCATTTTGAGTGTTATCATGTCCCTGCTCCCAAGTCTCAGAAGGGCCTCCTGCTCATGGGTGACCATGTGCAAGACCAGGTTCCAGAATTTCTGTAGGGCTGGTGATCAACTAGAGAGCTCCCAGCTCATTGCCTATGGCAGTTACTCCTACCCAGGGGGCTCCCCCGGGCCCTTGGTGCCTCACCACCTCCCATCTCATTCTTGGCAGATACCTGGGCCCCACCAGAAAGTAAGCGACATGCAGGAGCTTGGTTGGGCTCACTGACCTTCCCAGTGCCTGGAAGAACACCCAGAACAATGCCTGGCACATAATCTGTTGGACAGACCCTCCTGTCTTCTCTTTTTCTCCTCTCTTCCTTTCTTTCAGAAAAGAAGACACAGCCTCTCTCCTAGTCAGGGATGACCTCCCCCACTGCCCTGTCATGCTTTTGTCTTCCAGCACCCTGGTACTTCTCTAGTTTCTTCCCCAGTACCATCCTCCTCCTCATCCTCTTGCCCTTAGCATTGACTCTCTCTAAGTAACGTTCTGTTTCTCACCTCCCCCCATTCCATGCCAATAACCGAAAATTTGTTTTGATCACTTGAACTGTCCCTTAAGGAAGGGGTGGGCACTCTAATAAGGAATAAGGGGAAACTTTATGGAAGAAGTGACATTGGATAATGTCTTGGAAGCGTTCTTAAAATGTTTGGAGTTAGTTGCCAACATTTGAAAAATGAGATTTCAGATAAAAAAGTCACGAGTTTTTTGCAGCCTTCTCCTAAAAAATTAGAAGCTCAGGGTAATGCCTGGCCAGCATAACCAACAACAGCCATGAGGAGCTCAGGAACAGCTGTTTCTGTCAAGGAGGCCTTGTACGAAAGATGCATGCAACAGATCTCACATTCTGCATATTCTCCTGCAATGTGAACTTGCCACTCTGCCATCAGGAGATGGGGTGTAATTCCTCTCCCCTTGAATGTGGACTGCACTTGGTGATTTGCTTGCAACCCACAGAATACAGATGAGATTCTGTGCCACTTCTGAAGCTAGGAAAGGTAAGGCCATGCAGCTTCCACTGGTTCTCTTGGGGTACTCATTTTCTGGACACTCCCCTGGGAACCCAACCACCAGGTTGTGAGGAAGCCTAAAGCACGTCGACAGCCCACGTGTAAGTGCTCTGGCTGCCAGGCCCAGTCAAACTCCAGCCTTGAGCCAACTCAGTCCAGGTGTGAAGTCACCTCCAGGTGATTCCAGCCCTCAAGACCATCCTGGATCAAGTCTTGAAGCTCGAGACCATCACAGATCAGACACAAACCACCCCTGCTGAGTCATATTCAAATTTTGCATCTGCAAAATCCAGAGCACAATAAAATTGTTGTAGACCACTGAGTTTTGAAGTTTTCTGTTACATAGCACAAGATAACTGGAACATCATGTCTTTATAATCTCCAGGATATTTAGTACAAGGTCACTGGCAGAGTAGTTACTCATTATTTTTAATTAATTGGATCTTAGAGGGTAGAAGGCACTTAAAGTATTCACCTCTTTTATTTTTCCTTCTTCTAGAACAATTATATTTTAACATCCTGGGATGAAAAAAGCTGACAATCCACTAGAGAGGAGAACTGTTTCCATGGCTGGTGTGTAGAAATAATGCTTTTTAATTTTGTTTACAAAGACATTACCAGCTACATAATCCTCATGGAGAGAGACCCATTCTGGTTCCTGTTTGCATAGCTGGAAATGATTATCCTGAAGTTGGTTGTAGGCTGTTTGCATTACAGGTAGAGAGAAGAAGAGGACAAACAACCACTGACCTCTTTTCACTCCATCCTTCAGTCAAGTGAAACTACCTCCAGCTAGTCTCACCATTCCCCACCAAAACATCCCAACCATCTGGACAAAACCCACCAAAAGTTCCCCAACATCCACTAAAACCACACTCCAAAAGATTCAGAGCCAGGCAGAAACAAAATATCCTTTGCTGGTGAGGTGTTTACTGACATATTTCTGAGAGATTAATTGGCATCAGAATATAGAGAGGGGCTGTGTGCAAAATACCCTCTATAAAAATATATTTAAAACCTTGATTACAAATATAGTTCACATTCATTGCAGAAAACAGAAGCACAAAGAAGAAAATTAAAATGACCTCTAACCTCAACTCCTAGAGAACAGCATTCATTGTGAACATTTAGGCTACATGCTTCTCCTTAGTTTTACTCATGTATATGGAACAAATGATGTTCTAAAGATCGGATCTCACTGTAAACCTCTGTCCTGCGTCATCATATTGTACACATTTTCCCATGTCATTAAATATTCATCTACAGTATAATTTTATGTATAGTGTTCTGTTTATGAATGCATCATGATTTTGGTAATCATGTCCTATTGTTTGACATTTAGGTTGTTTCCAGTTTTCTTTTACCATCCCTGACATACCAATGAACATCTATCCTTGCCTTATCTTTTCGCATGTCCATGATTATTTCCTAGATAAATGTCTAGAAATGGGATTGCTGAGTCAAAGGTATGATATTTTCAAGGCTTTTGATACTTATTGCCAAAATTGGTCACCAGCAATGTACAGGAGTGCTTATTTCACCAAACCTACACCAACCGAAAAACATTTCCCTATGGTTTGGCAATCAATGGTTGTATAATAGTACCTCGGACTCAACAATAATACACCAGTGGACAGCTCCCAGGCACCAAAGATGGTTGGAAGCAGAAGGAATCTCTGAGAATGCAGAATGGCTCCTTACAAAAGAGGAGACACAGAGAAGTTAGTGATTTTCCCAACGTTATGCCAAGAGTAGGTTGGTGTATTTGACATTGGACCTGTCTGTAGTCATCAGCCTAGTCAACACAATGACCAACTCTGGTCACAGTGTTGGATCAATAGTTAATGATCACACTAGGCCTACCTGACTTCCCCTCCCACCTCCCCTTCTAAAGCACTGTATTTGGGCAGCTTCCTGTACTGGTCTTGGTGGATCATGACGACTGGAAATTCTCCAGGACCGTAAAACCGGGCAGAATCCTCTTCATGTTTGATTTTAAATATGTATTCTGAGTCTGGTCAAACATGCTGATGATGAGCCTCTGTTGGGCTCAAAGAAGGCTGTGTGGGCTCTGAGCCAGGGTAGCAGACTTCTTGAGGAAGAGTTCACGCACCAGTAACTCCTGAAGTTCAAGATGCCGGACATGCTGCAGACAAAGGCAGCTCATTGAGGTGAGAAAAGCACTGACTGCTAGGATGTGTGGCTCTGTCCCTTGAAAGCCGACTGCCCCATTTCTCACAACAGACTCGCAGACGCTGTGGCTCACACCTGGCTCTTTAGGTGTTCGGCGCCCCACACCATCACCCGCGTTTCATGGATTTCTTTCCTCCCCTGAGTTCTGTCATATCGTAGCTCTCTCCTGGTTTTGATCTATCTTCTTGTGTCTATTTCAGCATCTCTACTTTTTCCTTTTAGTCTTAAATATGTGGCACAAAACTTAGGGGATGAGTTCAGAAATATTCATTATTTTAATTTTTTGAAATAACTGATTTACATTCTGTTTCAAGGTCTTATTGTGCCAGATGGTGGAAATTGAAATGTCAGTGAACTCAGGGTCATCTCAAATCCCTTCCCTCTGCCCTGTTCTCCCTTCCTCCAGGGACTCTGGAACCTTCTGAGGGGACAGGAACTGGCATCTGATTAGCACTCATCAACTTCTGCACACCCCAGTGCACCCTGAAGCCTCTGTCACTCTTGTCAGGTCCCTGTCCTCAGCAATGTACGTCACCGCGCTCTCCTCCTAGGGCCGCAGAGCTCCTGTCAGAGCTGGCACACTTTCTTTACTTCTGTGCAACTCTGGGCACCTGGGAAGCATCTGGCCACTTTCAGAACTGATGTGAGTCAGGGAAGTTGAGGCATGGTGTCGGATCAGCTGCCTGGACGTGCTGCCCAGCCGCTGCTTCTCTGGGACTCATGCCTGGCATGGCAGTGCCCTCCTGGGCTCACCCCCTTTCAGGAACCCTCAGAAGTATTCTTCCTAAGGAAGAGCAGCACCTCCTTCACAGATTCCTCGTGCCCTTGTGCATTTCCGTCATGCCTATTCCTGCCCCACACCGTACCCCCATCGCATAGCTCCAGACCACCCCCACTTTGGCTGTATCAGACTTGAAAGCCCTGACTTTAGAATGGCCCAATTTATAGAACAGGAGAAGTAGCTGGTGAGCAAAAGGAATGTCTGGAACTAAAAACACTACTTTTAATACACCATGTTACTATTATGCGACTCTTGGGTCTATCTCAACCCATGACACTGAAGTTCTTCCTGAGCTTGTCCTCGCGCAGCTCTGGTCTCCCCACATCACCTCTGCTTGGCTCTAGTCTCAGCAGTTATCCCTGACGTGAGGGCACCTCCCATGAAACATGGCCAGGACAGAAATCAATGTCTGCCTCTTTGATCCTGCCGTTCACTGCTCTGGGGTAAGAATACATCCCCCACCTCCACCCTCCCGACTCCCTGAGGTCTACCCTGCCACCTTGTCACTCAGCGACAGCTTCCTTCTCAGGTCCTATACCTCTCACTGTCACTCACTCACGTCTTGCTGAGCACGCAGCACACGCTCTCAGCACTGTTCTGTGAGACACTGAGTGGATTGTGACCCCCTAAGGATCAGGGACTCTGCCTCTTTCACTGCTCTGACCCAGGAGCCTGTCACCCTGCTGGGCACACGGCAGCTGCTCATGGGACATTTGTTACATTGATGAGTTCTGTTAGCTTAACAAGCTGGGTTCCTCAAAAGACGAGGTCACGTCTTACACCTCTGGAGGACCCCAGAGCCTCAAGAGTCCACAGTGCTGAAAAGTCCATTTGTGCCCCGTGGGGATTGCGAAGGGAGCCAAAGACACAGAGGTGCTCCTAGAACTAAAAAAGCAGTGTGAATTATGGAAGTCCTGATAAGACACTCCCTGCTAAATACTCAAGCAGGCCACACCTGGGTCCTCTGTATTAACTCCTTCCTTGACAAAAACTCTGAGTTAATTTACTAGGGCATCTGCAGTGTAACAGAGCCATTCTACACGTGTCTAAATCCAACCAACCAAATAACGAGCATGCATTGAAGACCTAGCACTGGGCTTGGAGAAACGGAAAATGGAAAAGAAACGAAGACCGTTGAAGGGCAAGTGCTTGTCTCCCAAAGACTTCACAGCCTAGCTGGGGACTCGTGGCATACACACCACAAATAAAAGATGACAACAACTGGGTTATGCAGCAGAGACCTCCAAAAAAGGGTCTAGGCACTAAAGAATTGAGAGATGAGAACTCCCCAGGGGATCAGTGAAAGCTTCGTGGACATGGCTTGGGTTGGACCTTATGCCTCTAGGTCCATAGCACACCCTTGTGACATCTGAGGGCTTTGAGTGATGCTCAATGCTCTGTGTACTTGATTCAATACACAACTTATTAATTTCATCAGCCTGTTAAATATTATTCTTCTAAAATTTCAATAACCACTTCCCCGACTAATAAAATAAAACTTACCAATTTACGAATTGAAAAATTCTCTGACATTTAAACATTGATTGCTAACTTCTTTCATCAAAGTTTTCTAATCATTCAATGAAACTCACAAGTCTAATATGTTGGATTCTTTTACATGCTTCAAATCATTTGCATATTATCACAATGATAATGGAACTTTAATTATAAGTACTTTTTTTTAAGACAAAGTCACACTCTGTTGCCTGGGCTAGAGTGCCGTGGCGTCAGCCTAGCTCACTAAAATCTCAAACTCTGGGCTCCAGCGATCCTCCTGCCTCAGCCTCCTGAGTAGCTGGGACTACAGGTATGTGGCACCACACCTGGCTAATTTTTTCTATTCCTAGTAGAGGTGGGATCTTGCTTTTGCTCAGGCTGGTCTTGAACTCCTGAACTCAAGTGATCCTCCCACCTCAGCCTCCCAGAGTGCTAGGATTGCAGGCATGAGCCAACACACCTGGCTGTATTACAAGTATATTTAAAACAATTATAAAAGTACTAGTATCATGGACCCAATTTTTTCCTTTATTATATTTTTATTTATTTTTATTCTTATTCATTCCTGAAATTGCAGTGACTATGTAAGACAGAAATTTCTATACCTTCCCAGGATTATGATAATTTATTAGCCCCGAAGTAAAAGTATCATCTCGGCCTAGTCAAGGCAGCGAGTGCTAGGTTCTGTACCAAGGGACTCCTGTTAGCATGTGGGGTGTGCCAGTTACAACATCTATGGCTTCTGAACATCCCAGCTAGCTTCCTTTTCATAGTTGGAATTTGACAGCTATGTTTAATGCATATCTTCTCTTCACCTTGCTATGTCCACCTCTCTCCACCTGCCCTCCACCCCGGGAGCCTGCCCTGTGTGGGCTCATGGATGGGATGTGGGGACTCTGTCTTCTGGCTGGGTTCAGCTAGTGGGGCGCCCAACCTGAAGGCAGAGGCAGGTGGGAGGCACGGCAGGCTGACTGCCCTGTGCCCTCCCTGGGAAGTGGTCTTGGCTTGCTGTGTCCTGACTGCTCCTCTCATGGCACTTGTTTCACATGGCCCTCACGTACCGTGTTCTGGGGACTTTGCTTCCCTTGTCCCATCAGGTGGATGGAGGGTCCGTAACACACCAACACTGCTAGCCCCAGCTTCCTGCATCACCCCTGTGGTCCCACTACACCCGATCCTGTCTCTGTCATTGTTCCCTCCTTGGAAGATCCCATGCTCCCATGCCACTTGTTTCCTGTCGGGAGCCTGACTGTGGCGACGCTCTGTAGAGGCAGAGATGTGCTCGGTGCTCTGGACACCAGGGGGTTAACTCTGCCTGGCCAGCAAAGAGCCGGGACAAGAAGGGTGTCTCAACGCAAGTGTGCCGATTTTGCAAGACGGTGTCCGGTTTGGTCAATCTGGCCTGGATGGCTTCCCTCTGGAATCACCCTGCCACAGACACCCCCAGAAGGAGGGAACAGGAGATCAGCGAAAGACATCCACTTGACAAACTTTGTTCAGGGACTAAGACAATCCCCAGGGTGGGAATTACAACTTCCAGGATTATTATGGACAACTCACAATAAAAACATCATCCAACCCATCGCCAAAGGCATTGTCCCTAAACACCAGGCAGTGGCCATAAGCCTCAGGCTCAACAGAGCCTGGTTGTTCCTTTATTAAATTGGCATCATTACTTTTGCAGCCTGCCTTCGAATGTGTCCACTTAGGTGAGCTGGTGATTTGCCGAGGTCACATCTGCATGGACAGACTGGAGAACTCAGGCCATCACACAGATAATTCACGCAAGAGCCTCGCTTTGCTGAAGTTCCCTAATTACTTGAAGAGCCTGTTTTTCAGAGTGTCTCCAATGGCACATTCAGACAAAAACAATTTTGTTTTCTGGATGATTGCCTCGCTTCTTTGGCCGTGTGACTTTCGCCCCAGTGGAAAAGTGATATTCATCATGTTCTGGTCTGTGAGCCTGTGAAATCAATAAACAAGGAATTGCGATCTGGGCTGCTAACAGCTCCAACTGTGCACGGCACAAACCCCAGGGCTGTTCACTCTCCCTCCACACAGCTCCCCTCTTGCCCTGCTGGCCTGAGGCCAGGGGCCCTGCCAGGGTCCCCACCAAAGAGGTAAATCTTCCAAGGAGCTAATTTAAATAGCGCGCAGACCTCCACTGCACACATCTGATGAATTTGAACCTTGAGTTCAGTGTTGGTGAGACGTGACTGGCCACTTTGTACAAACCCGCTCCTGTGGCTGTTCCTTGGGTTCATGAGCTCAGGTGGCAGCTGCCTTGGTGACAGGATTTGGAGGGTGCAAGGAAGGACCCTTGGCCTTCCGTGGAGCTCAGGGTTCTACTGTCAGAGACATATTCCTTTGGCTCTTCAAGCCATGTTTTCCAACTTCAAGAGCCCCATACTAAAATATCACCTCCAAGAGAAGGGATACTTCCTTAGAACTACACGAGTACAAATAATGATCGCAATGGTTATTCAGCACAGACCCCATTTCATCTTCACAACAAATGGGGAAGGTGGCATCACCTTTCCCATTTTACAGAGGTGGAGTCCAAGGCACAGAGAGGTTCAGCAGGGAGGGAGTGTGGAATTCAGCAAGGAGAGGAAGGGGACCAGGGGTCTCACTGTGAATGTCTGGGTTGTCCCCGGAATTGCTCAGGGCTGTCTGGAAGAGGATATGCCCCTCTGGTTCAGGGCCACCCTGCCCAGGAGGTGCCTCCCCTTGCCCAAGGGCAAAGTCAAACAGATACAGACATGAGGCAGAACACACGTGGTGGGGCTGGACTCCTCGCCAGCACGTTGTGGTTCTATTACTTTTTAAAAGGGAGACCCTGGACCAGTATAGTTTATCCTCTCTGGGACTGTTTGCTTACCTGTGACACGGAATGTACTGCCCCTATCCTGCAGGGTTGCCGTGAGGACAGAAGAACTAATTGCTGGCCTGGCATGCTTTGAGTATGCAGTGGTGCTCATCGTGGTACAGAGCTGAGGGGCAGTGCAGAGGCGGCTGCAGGGGTCTCTGATGGATGCGGAAAGCTGGGGCTCGCTTAGATGGGGGGAGGGTGGGGAATTCTTCCTGCAGGGGATAGCAGATGAGCGGGGCAGGTCGGCGCATGGGGTGGGGTGTTACGGCACGGCAGAAGTTGAGGGGCACAGAGAGGGAAAGGAGTGACACCTCCGGCACGCAGACTCCCAGGTGCCATTCTGACTGTCTGGAAATTGGCCGTGTATGACTCCGAAATTTGCCCACGAGGCAGAGCGTCTCAGCCAGGCGCGCAGCCTTGTGCCTCTTCTGCCTCCCTCCTCGAGGGAGGCTTTGCTCTGGGGCTCAGCCCTTGGCCTGGGGATTGAGTGTCCTTTGAGGGAGTGGGGGCGTGGGAGTCAGCCTTCAGTCGCGCAGGGGTGAAGACCCGTGATCAAGAGTCTTGGCTGGAGAAACGGTCCAGTAGGGAAGAGCAGTCGGCTCAAGAGAGATGGTTTTGTAATGTTAGAAAGGACTCAGTGTGTGGGAAGGAAGCGGAAGGTCCTCCGAGGTGAGGGCAGACACTGGACAAGAGTTTAGGTAGAGAGTCCACCGGCAGAGAGGGCGGGCGCTGCCTTCCTGAGGCCAGAGGAAGGAACAGATGCCAGGCACGGAGGGACATCGCCACAAAAGACCGACGGCGATAGTTGGTATAAATGAAGACAACCCACTTTTACAACCACAGCCTTCTTGACAGTCCTGCAGAGGAAGTGACCAGCCAGGAAGGAGAGAATATATCAAAAGTTGAAAAATTTCAATTAAACATAATATCGTGAATTTATCTCTGGTGTTACCCTTTACCGTGTGTTTCTTGTACCCCGTCTCATTTAAACAGAGACAAGAAATCTCAGATAGCCACTGTGGTGAGCCAGCTTCGCAGAGTCTGCTCGTTTATAGGAAATTCTGTCCGAAAGGAGAAACTCAGGCAGAGAGTCCGTGGCCCTCAAAAAAGGAGGGCTAGGAGGCCTCTTACACTTAGTCGTGTGAAGCCACAGGAGTGGTGCGTAGCCAGGCTTCACGCCACTGGGGCTGGGGAGAATGTTTAGGGGTATTCTAATTCATCAGATTGGAGGTTTAAATTCAGAGATGGTCAATGTTCAGTATTTTCTGAGACAAACAGACTAAATGTAGGTTAATGGCCAGGATTGGTGGTGAAGGGTATAACCCATCATCAACCTGTGGTCACTGTGTCCCCGGAAACCCTGTGACATAAGAGAAGTTTCAGTGTGTGGGCCTCACTTCTCTGCTATGTCACATGGTACAGGTGCAAGAGAGGACAGGGTAACCATTCTTAAATAGAAATGATTTTTTGGGGGAAAGAAAACAGCTTATACGAGGGTAAAATCATACCTGACAAATTTATTAGAGCTTGACACGAAGGTGAGTAGCTTCGTGGGTATAATTTGCATGAGTTTGCAAAGCTTTGTCTTGCCAATGGCGATGGTGAAATGCCTTCTGCGAAATTGGTAAGGGCATAACATCAGGAAGAGGGAATTGGTTTAGGGGCAACAAACCCTGCGACAGTGCCCCCTAGAGTTATGTGACATGGTGGCCCAGAGAGAGCGAAATCTTGAGGGTTACCAAAAACACTAAATTATTTGGTGCTTGATCATCGAATCCATAGAGAGAGATTCTCGGTATGATGTTTGGTAAAGATACATAAGTAACATATGAACGTTGATGGGTCTCAAATAGCAATAATAGTAGTTTTAACATTCACAATTATTTAGCCAGTGCCTGCTCTGTGCCAGACTCTGCCAGGTAACCCTATCCCTGTCATTGGTAACCCTAACCCTTACAAGAGCCCTGCAAGTTAGATGCTATACTCTTGTATAGACCAGGAAACTGAGAGAGCTCTTGGAGAGAGTTCTAGAATCTCCCATCTTATGACAGTGTGTTAGTTTGCTCAGGCTCTGTAACAAAGTATCACAGACTGGGCGGCTTGAACCGCAGACATTTATTGGCTAATAGTCCTGGAAGCTGGAAGTCCAAGGTCCTGGTGTCAAAAGGGTTGGTTTCTTCTGAGGCCTCTTTCCTTGGCTAGCAGGTGGCCACCTTCTCACTGTGTCCCCATGTGGTCTTTTCTCTGTGTGTGCAGCCCTGGTGTCTCTGTGTCCAAATTTCCTCTTGTAAGGACACCAATCAGGTTGGGATTAGGGTCTACCCTAAGGACCCCATTTTAACTTAATGGCCTCTTTAAAGGCCCTGATCCAAATACAGCCACATTCTGACTTGCTGGGGGTTAGGGCAGCAATGTATAAATGGGGGTGGGGAATAGATACAATTCTGCCCATAACAGCAAGTGGGGTGAACTGAGGGGAAGAATGGGACTAAGGTGGTCACCGAGTCTCCTCAGACCCCCTCTCAGTAGCAGGGAAGGTGCATTTTCATACAGCCAGGTCTGGGGGCAAGTTTTAAAGGGTGAGGACATCCACAATAAGCTGCGAGGACACAGAACATCTCTCTCGCCTTCCTTCCTACACTCCTTCCCTTCTAGCCCAAATGAACTCCTCAGTCTTTTCTATAGGTCAAAAGGATTGAGTTGCTCTATTAATTTCCTTTGCCCCAGGATCTAAAACACAGAGTTATAACGAGAGACCCATCCACCACTCACCCCACAGTGGGGCCAAATCAGAGCTGCTCCAAACACAACATCATTCCGCAGCACATAGTTGAGGTGGGGCGTGTGGAATGGGGCTGAGGTTACTTGAATTCTTTTCAAGGCTGAGATCTGTGCAACCCTAGGCCCCCAAAGCCCTCTCTCTGCATTGAACTTGTAGCAAAGTAAACAGTTTGTAGCAAACAAACAGGGTGTCCATTGTGGCGATGTTCTGGGCACTGGGCTTCAAAGAGGCCTTTTGTTCTAAGTGATATTTAAAAATTCTTCATTAGCTATAAAAAGTTATTTTAAAAACTCTTTCCCAGACACCCAAATACCTCTCATATGAAAAAAAAACCCCAAAAACCAAGCCCACAAAACTTATGAATAACAAGGAACGGTCACTTGTGGCCCAGACTTCTAGTCTGGTCAAGGCAACAGAGTGTCCAGTCCCGAGCGGGGCTCAGAGAGATGCTGCAGGCAGGGGGTGACAGCTGGTGGGGGAGGAGGAAGGATGATGAACAGAGTGAGAAATGTCTGCAGGGGACTGGAGAGCTGCTGCTTGGGGAGAACTGGGAGAGGGTGGGGCCACTGCCTCGCATAGTCCCAGGGGGCCTCTCTGCCCTGGCGAAGCTCAGCCACTTATCTTAGCTGCAGCGCGAGTGGGGCCCCTGCAGGGGAGCAACACTGAGGTAGACCTGGCCCAGGCCCTTTCAGAAAAAAGACCTAGAAGAAGAAAGCGGACCTGGGCTATGGGGACCAGGGGTGCCTTGTGGAGGAGTTGGAATTTGAATGGGAGCTGGAGGAGTTTGGGCGGGTAGTCTATTCTCCCAGTGGCCTCTCTAGGGACATGGGAGAACCTCCGGCATGTGTACTACCAAGCCACCAAAACGAGCCCCAGATCCCCCCAAGGGCACCGTGAGAGCAACAAGAACCTGTCCTCCAGGGCCCATTTCACCTGCAAGGCCAGCCTTCTGGAGGGCCAGGCCACCCAGGACCTGTGATGCAGGCTGTGGGATCCCCACATCTCTGCACACATGCCCAGTTACTTCCCAGAGCTCATGAGAAGCTCCCACTGACCTGCTGCCCGTGGACTGGTCAAGACTGGAGGAACAATGAAGTCACCTGAGTCATGTCCCGCCTTATACAGATGAGGAGACGGAGACCGATACGAAGGGGCCAGTGCCCACGGCCCACGGGAAGCCAGGGGCAGAGTTGGGCGAGTCTCCCCGCACCTTCCTCCCAAGCATCATTGCGTACATCACCGTGACTCTTGCCTCCCCCTCCCAGCTAACTCCTCAGCGTCCACGGTGCGAACTGTAAGCCATCATCTACTCCCATTGTGATACAATTCATTAATACTTGACCTGTGACCAGGGCACAGTTGTATTGGAGCCTTTCCCAGGAACAGGGATTTGGCAAGAGAGAAGGGAAGACCCTAAACTGTTCTCGTGTGCATGCGTGTGAGTGTGCGTGTGTGTGTGTGTGTGTGTGTGTGTGTGTGTGTGTGTGTGTGTGTGTGTGTCTGTTAGACTAGGAGGAAGATGAGCAAGAGAAAGCAGAAGAGCAGAGAGGAGTCAGAGGCGAGCTTGCACACCATGCAATCTTGCCTCCATCTGGCCTGCCTTGGATGGTCTGAGGGACTCTGATGTTATCCAGAAGACTTGGGATGCCTACCAGAGACTTCTCCAGCACTCAGAAGTTGTCCTTCCAAGCGTATTCCTTGGCTTTCCGAGAACCACAAGTAGTTGGTGACACCTCCCCACCCCCTGCCTTCTCCACATCCTATTCTCTCCAGCTCCTGGGCAGATAGATTGGCTTGTCTGTAGACTCATTCATTCCAGGCTCTGCGGTAGTCTCAGACTTGACAAACACAGCGTGGTCGCTTTCATCCATGGTCACCTGGTGCTCATTAGGGCCATCCGAGGAGGCCAGTGCCTGGCTTTGTGATTAGCGGTTCCTCCTCCACGTGGGCTTGCAAGTGCTCAGCAGCTTTTGTTGTTTGCATGAAGGCCTTGGGGGGCTCTGCCAGGCCCGGCTCAACATTTTCCACATGACTGATGGCATTCAAAGCTTTGCAATCCCAATAGGCGAATTTCTTGACTGGCTTTGTTTCTTGTTGGTTCAGGTGGAATAATAAGGGTGTTTCTGCCAGAAATGTCAGTGTGTGGCTGGGAGGATGGTGGATTTTCATAAGGAGGCAGGGGAGCAGATAGTTAGGTGACCAAGGGCGGGGGCGGGGGGCAGCTGGGTGTCCAGCACCAGCAGTGAGAAAGGTTGCTTCAGTCTTTCCCAGTGAAATGGACATGGTGTGCCTTAGGGGTAGGGTGAACCGACAGGAGGCGTCTTCCTGGGGGTTTGGTGATTGCCTTATGCTTGGCCTCCAGGCTGTGGTTAAGCTCTGCTGCGGGCAGCCTCCTAAAGCCACGTGGGCGCTGGGGCTGGGTGGAGGATGGGTGCTCTGGGATTTGTCTTTCTGCAGCTGTGAGAATGGCTTGGCCTCAGCCAAAGCCTTTTCTCCCATTTTCTCCTGCTTTATTGGGACAGTTCCGGAACCAAAGATATTCAACTAGTCCTCAGCGTCAGGAGGTAATTGAATATCCAAATGCTGGTCCTTCCATTGTCCGATGACCAGAACCAGCTGAAATACCCAATTTTGCAAAACATTATGCTGGTCATTTCCCTCATTATGTCCATCAACTATTATGTCTTCACATCCTATTCTCACTGAGGTGTGGGCAGTTGGATGCCCACAAGCATGCTGAGAGACCTTGTGACAAATCCCATTCTTTATGCACCAAAGTCATTAGGCAGCATTGCTTTCTCCGAGGGTGTTTTGTTCTACTGTACTTTGACATGGATTCCAAAGTCTGCATCGTATTGAGGGCAGTCTATTGTAATGATTATTTTGAAATGGACACATTGCTGAGCTCCTGGAACTGAGCCTAAAGATAAACATGGGGACTTGGGGGCCTTGAAATCCACACTGGGCAGCTCGCTGGTCCTTGTGGGCCCATGCGGTAGGTGCCAGACTAAACAGAAAGCTGGCACTTCCCTCCCCCAGCCAGCACTTTGGGGCTTATGTCTACTGGGCAGGAGTGCAAATCCTTGGAGACACTTGCCATGGAAAGCCTGTTTCTTTATGTCCTTTGGCTCAGACCTTGGCCAGTGTTGGCAACGTGGTTTCACATTGCTCTGGGGTGCCTTGACATTTCCTCATTTGGGCCTCTGGGGTCTTTGCTCCAGCTCTGTTGCGTGTCTCAGGGGGTAGGAAGGAGGGGTGACCCAAGGTCTCGTTTCTCCGCTTCTGGAATTGGGAAGAAACTTTGGAGTCAGGAAGAGGCCCAAGCCCCAGTCCTTGGCCAGTTTCAGGCCAGACAGGTAGACGGGGAATTGGAGAGGTGGGTTTTGGAACATCAAAGAGAGGAGGGGAGGTGGCCGGCTTGCCAGGGAGTATGTGCTCATGGCTTTGTGCCAAAGGCGGATATGGTGTCACTCAAGGTCACTGAGAGCCTGGGACATTGTTCCCTTATGCCACGTCTCCTGCTGGCTTCTCTTAGAGCTTTCTATGTTCTCATCTCCCTTCCTTTAACAGCAGGACACCAGAGAAGAAGGGGAAACCCTCCCATTCAGGGTGTTCCCTCTTTTAATTCTCCCTTTGGTTCTTAACCTCAGGCAATCCCTTTTCCCACCTGGGCAACACTGCTTCAAGGTGGCCTGTTTTCCATTGTCTTGGAAAGCAAGCCCAGGAAGTGAGTCAGAGTTCAAATACAGAACATGCCCCAGGATAAGGGCACCCTCACTTCCAGTGTGGGTGGCGGAGTTGTGGGGGACAGGTGTGTGGCGGGTGGGCGCACGGAGAGTGGAAGGGACCTGGGATGGGTGGGGGGATGCCAAGTGACCCACTGTGTCTCAAAAGAACCTCAGCTGGGAAATGCCATCCTCCAGCTGTCAGGGCAGCCACAGTTTCTAGTGTCAGGCCACCCTCCTTTGATGGGGGGTGGGCGGGGAGGGGCAGGTGGACCATGGAGGAGAAATGTGCATGAGTGTTTCTGTCTCATCACTTCCTCTGAGTATCAGCAAAGCCCTCAAAGAGGGGCAAAGGCCCTGCTGGGGGACCCTGTGCTCCCTGAGGGCAGGAACATGCCCTGTTTGCATTCCAGCGCCAAGCACGGTTCCAGGCTCAAAGGCAAGAAGAGCTTGCTGGCCTGAAGGAGCTCCGGCTGGCCCCAGTCCCGGGTCGGAGACAGAGCCAAAGGCACAGGACAGCTAGGCACTGGGTCCAGGGCCATGTGCAGGCCGACAGGGTCCACAGACAAATGAAAATCATGAGAAGGCATTACAGTATTTTTCTTCATCAAAATTTTAAAATAACGAGTGCTCGTTTTCACGGTATTCATCAGAACGATGCAAAGATGCACAGCACCAGGCTGTACTTCCTTCAGACCTTTCGTTCTCTCGCTCTGGTGAACAATTTTCTTTATCCTCAGAATTCTGAGATTTCCACCCAGTTATGTCTGGGTGTGTGTCTTTTAAAAAATAATCCTGTCCTGGGCGTTGGACCTTTCAATTTAGTCTTAAATCTTGTGTCAGGTCATGGAAATTTTCCTCCGTTATTTGTTTAAATATCACTTCTCTTCCATCTATCCTCTCTCTCTCTCTCTCTCTCTCTCTCTCTCTCCCCCCGCCCCCCTCCTGGAACATTTATTATTTGAATGTCATGTCTCCTGTTATGTCCTTTAAGTGTCTTACTGTTTCCTCTGCTTTCCATCTCTTTGTGTTTTTACATTGTGAGCTATTTCTTTCACTTGATCTTCTAGACTTCTAATTCACTGTTCAACAGTGATCATCCTCTTTTCAGTTTCAGTTTATTTCCTGACGTTTTTGTTTTTCGTCTTTTTTTTCCCCCCTAGAGACAGGGTCTAGCTCTGTCACCCAGGCTAGAGTACAGTGGCATCATCATAGTTCACTGCAACCTTCAACTCCTGGGCCCAAGTGATCCTCCCACCTCTACCTCCCAAGGTTCTGGGATTACAGGTGTGAGCTACCACGCCCAGCCCCTGAGTTTTGTTTTGTTTTTTAAATCGTTTTCTTTTTGCTCCAGGAAGTCCTTTTCTCAGACTCTAATTGTGCCTTCTTGAGTGTTCTCCTCACTGGGTTTTCAAGCCTCTTTGGCTCCAGTGGGGGCTGCCGGGATGGAGGCTTGGTTGGCCTTTCTCCCCCTCATCACGGAGACCTTTAAGAGCTCATGACTTTGCAGCCACTGGCAGGCAGATCAGGATGTGAACATCAATCAAGCAGTGGCAAAACCAATAGGTTGCAGAGGACACAGGAGTTTCTGCTTTTCAGAGCCAGCCTGAAGTCAACCACTTCTCTGCAGATCCGGGCAGGGCATCTTCTCTGCTTCCAGCTCTTCCTCCAATCAAGGTGTAGATCTTGAAGAAGGTGCAGGGATGGGGACCTATGAACAGAGGTGGGAGGATTAGCTTCAGAAAGGAGGGGAATATACCTTCTTCTGAGCCTGCAGGCCTGGGGTGGTGGGTATAAATATAGACCCTGTACATTTGTCAGTTTGTCAGCAGTAAGTTGGAGGACTTCATGGTCAGTGACAGAGATGGGCTCGAGGTGGCCATTTGAATGTTTCCTCTGATTCAAAGAGAAACAGCCACTGAGGTATTGCCTTCATCTGCCAAGGCTCTCAGTGCTCACAGCCACCCCAAGCAATTGATTGCTAGAGCATCTCCTCCTTGTCTAACATGGTGCCAGGTGCTGTGGGCTAAGGGCTCTCAGAGGCATAGCTCCACCCCAATGCCATTCCCTTGCCCTTTGAGGACTGGTTTAGTCACGACCTCTGGAATTCCCCTTCATCTGAGCCTCCAAGATGCTGTTGCTGTCCTTGCCTCCCTCTGGGGCTCCAGGAAGATGCTGCAGCTGCCCTGGGGGTAGCTCTTCCTTGCAAACATGGTGGTGCAGGGGGTGCAGCAGGCAGGCCCACGGCTTTGGCTTTCCTGAGCTGCTCTTGGTTTACCTCAGGTGCACATGAGACCCAGAGGAACCAACCATCTGATTGGCATTAGGGTGGGATCTCGGGGAGCAGTGCCCAAGGGAAGTCACAGCCAGACCTAAGGGGAGGCCAAGTCACGAGGAGCAGGTGCCTCTGATGGAGCCAAGAGGAGAAGACTCAGCCACAGCCTTTAGCCCCTATCTCCAGTGTAGCAAGACTGAACCAGAAGACCAGGACATGGTGAAGGAGGCCGGAGGAGGTAGAGGTCGCCACACCAAGGCTGCAGAGCTGTCCCTTCTGCCTTGAGGTTACAAACCCACCACGACCCCATGCTTGCAGAGGCTGCAATCGCCTTTGGGCCAGGGAAGAGAAATCTCTGGACTTGGAACTTGGGTTTGTTTTGTTTTTCTAGAAAGACTGAGCATAACTGGGAGGGCTGTTTAAATTTAGAATCTAAGTTACAGAGCAGATCAGACTAAAAATTAATCTTTTCCCTACCAACCAGCTGTAAAGACTCAGAAGGAAGACAAGTAAGTTTTAGACGAAGTAAGGAGACTTTATTTTATTTCCTTCACATCCAGGTTGTACCATGAGTTTGAACTCGCCACACACTTTCATGTCTTTTTGACCCTTTTCCCTAACCCCATTGGTTAGCAAATAACCTAAAATTCATAGGAGAAATAACATAAAGGTAAATAATCCAATTAAAAAAATGAGCAAAAGACTTGAACAGACATTTCTCCAAAGAAGATATACAAATGCTCGATGTCTTCGGTCATTAGGGAAATGCAAGTTAAAACCACAGTGAGATATCACTTTACGCCCACTGGGATGGGCATATCTTTTTTTAAAAAAAGAGGAGGTAAGTGTTAGTGAGGATACGGAGAAGTTAGAATCCTTATACATTTCTGGTGGGAATGTAAACAGTATACATTATTTGGTGATTTCCCAATAAGTTAAACATAAAATTACCATATGACCCAATAATTCCCCCCAAATTGAAGAAAGGTGTTTAACAAAAACTTGTACACACATGTTCATAGCATCTTTATTCATAATAGTCAAAAGGTGGAAAGAATCCAAATGTCTATCAACAGATGAATAAACGGAATGTGGTATATCCTATCCACACAATGGAATATTATGTAACCATAAACCAGAATGAAGTGCCGATGTGTGTTATAGAGTGGATAAGTCTTGAAAACAGTATGCTAAGTGGAAGAAACCAGACACAAACCCCCACATATTATGTGATTCTATTTGTTTGAAATATCCAGAATAGGTGAATTCATAGACCCAAAAAGCAGATTAACAATTGCCAGGAGCTGGGGGAAGGAGGGACGGGCAGTGAATGCTGAATCCGTCTGGCGCTGATGATGAACGTTCTGCGTGATCTGAGGTAATGAATAAGTTCTGGGACTAGATAGTAGATGGTTGCATAACATTGTGAAGATACTTAAGCCTACTGAACTATACATTTCAAAGGAGTAAATTTGAGTTGTGTGTATTTTATCACAATTTTTAACAATCCACAGAAAGGCACTGTAGCTGAAACATCGCCGTCATATTAATGATGGCCCGCATTTAGCGGGTGTTCACGATATGCTATACATCTATCTCTTTCGGTCCTCATGGCAATCCTAGGAGTTGATACCATTGTTCTCATTTTGCAGGTGAGGAAACAGAGAGCTAAAGTGTCAGCCCAAATCCCAGGGAGTGGGACCCAGGGACCAAGCACACAGCCCTCGAGAGATGAGAGGGGGTGGAGGAATGGCCAAGGTCTCCCTTCTCCTCGGGGCCATAAGTAGAAGCTCAGGACGCAACACCAAACTTGGATGGCTCCGGTGCCCTCCCCAGAGTCCAGTTGAAAAATGGGAGGCACTATTGGAATTGCTTCCAGCTTTTGTCTCTAATGTCTAGAAAAGTAGGGGTGGGAAAGGGAGTCTAGAAGGAGACATCCTCCCAAAGTCTGCGGGAAGGAAGCCCAAGGTCACAAGGACAATCATCCATGCAGGAATAGTTGGCGCTACCTGGAGCCTGAACGTAGGGCCTTTCCTCCATGGGGAGCATGGGCCCGACCCCAGTGAAGCCGCTTCTTCCCCGTTTCCCATACCAGCACTTCAAGCTAACTTCTGCACGCAGGCTGCCGGGCAAGGAGTGGAGGAGACCACTGCAGGAAGCCACTACAGAGGGCGGCTGTCTCCCAGAATTGACTTCAAGCTGGTGGCCAGCTTTGTCCCTGCGGTGGCAGGCTGGTGGCAAAACTCCAGTGGAAGGACAGGCTTTAAGTGCAGGGCAGGATGAGCAGAAAGCACGTGTCCCCGGCATTGGCTGCCCCAGCCCTGGGCCGCCCAGTGGTCCCGTCCCCAAGGACCATCCTCAGAGGGCCCACCCTTTGGAGAGCGTGATGGCGACTCTTAGGGTGGTAATGGATGTCAAAGCCACGGTTGGGGGAAGGGCATGCCTCTAACCCTTGCTTGGGTGAGGCAAAGACATAAAGTGTAACCTTAATGTTTGTACCCTCATAATACCCTGAAATAAAAAAAAAATAATCAAAAAGAAGAATTTCCTCTTTGGGGCTTTTTCATGAAGTGATAATCTCATTTTTCTAAAAAAAAGAAAGCTTTATGCACAAGGATGTTCATAGCAAGATACTAACAAACATTTAGAAACAATTTAAGCATAGAATTATGGACAATTTGTTTGATGAGTTATTAGACCATCATAGTTATTTTAAATGTTTAAATTTTACTTGTATTTTCTATTGTTTTATATTTTTAATGAATATGTATTATTTATTTAAAAAAATAAAAAAGCCACGGTTGGCTTCACTTCACTCTTCTCTTTGCAGAAACTTTCTGATGATATGATAACTTTGACTTCTGAGTTACCAAATTGAAGTGGCCAATCCTTTTTGGCTCTCATGCCAACTACTGTCCATTTATTATGGTTTCCTGAGCTGCAGTGTTGAGAAGGATTCTGAGTCTGCGTCTAAGGCTGAGTGGAAAAGATAACCGCTGTTGATTAGTGATGCCTGCAGCGGGCACATAGCAGGGGGAGCAGTGGGCGAGGCTGACTCCTGCAGTGCGGGCAGCAGACACTGTTAACATGGCGGTACCATCGTGGACAGGGACCAACATCCCTGTTATCACAGGTGTTCATGGAAAGGATTACAAGGGCATTGGGGCCTGGAAAATCTCTGGAGGTGATGATCACTCCCTTCCATCCAGAAAAAGAAATCCTTCCAGAAAGATGCATTTCTTCTCCATTTTCTTATGCTCCCAAGAGAGGCAGCAGGTCAAAGGGAAGGGCTGTTTCCTCCTCTTTTCCCAGGGAACGAACTGAGTGTTGGCCAGCGGGGGCCTCTTTCTCCGAGGCTGTCCTGGAGCTTGCGTTTGCCCAGGGCAGCTGCAGCCGCACAGTCGTTTCTTGTCGTGGAAAGCTGAGGCTTCCGAGCCCAAGCTAAATACCGGCTGCTGCGGCGGAACATCCAGTTTTTTTCATGGGCCCCTGGTGAATTGAAGCCCAGAAGCCAGAGGCCCACCTGCCAATGATCATAGTTATCTGCACAGGCTGGACTCAGGAACCGGACAGAGAGTTCTGTTTGCCGCTGGGACTGTGCAGGGCCAGCGGGTGGGAGGGGCTGCGGCCGCGGGGCTGTGAATGCCCTCTGTGTGCGCAGGGCTGGGCCTGGCTCCCGCGGTGCCCTCCCTCGCGCTTGGCATCCAAGTGTGCCTTCAACCGGGCCTCTTTCTCCTTGCGTCTGCCTCTGGGATCGGAGATTTTGACCGTCAAGAACTTTCCTTCCTCTTGCTACGTGCCGCAGCCACCTGAGTTCCCCTTAAGAACTCAGTGACAAACACTTGTTTTTATTATTTCCAAAGGAAAAGAGAAAACAACACTCGGCTTACAACTGTGGGGTTTTTCTGTTGCCTTTTCTCCTCTGACCCAATTGCCTTGCAAGATCCTGTTGATTTGGGCAGTGAACAGTCACCCTTTGTTCCCTGGAAGCCCCTGTTGTGGTGGCCACGGTCAGTTCAAGCTTGGTCTTGCCTCAAGGTGATATTGATTCTGGCTGCTCCCGGCTGTCTCTCCTGGGTTCTTCTAGGTCCCCTTTTGTTGATTCATTCGTTGATCCATTAACTCATCTGCCCCTGGGCTCCAGAAAGGCAGTGGAGGAAAGATGGATTTCTTGCCCTCCAGGAATCAAGCAGGAAAGCGGACAGGAAACGAACACTCAGGTGCTGGGAAGAGGTGCAGGGGGTGCCAGGGCCAGACTCCTGGCATCCACCCCCGCTCTGCACCTCAGCAGGTGGAGAGTGCAGACAGCACTTGGCATGTGGTGCAAACACACAAGAAGGGACTACATTTAGACCCAAGGAGGTGCTGCCCGGGAAGTTGTCCCTAAGGAGGTAGCATTTGAGTGGAGACCTGCGCTGTGAGCAGGACGAGGCAGAGGGTGGCTCTGGCGGGGTGGGAGAGCAGGTTCGGGAAAGGAAACAGTACACAAAGGTCCCCAAGCACATGGCTCCTTCCAGCAATGGGGAAGTCCCAGGAGCCTGGAGTGCGAGAGCCAGGAGAAGCCCAGCATGAGATGAGCTACCGTAGGCGGCAGGTGGCCGTGCCTGGCCTCGGCAGTGATTGGAATCTAGGCCTCCTTTAGAAGATGCAGGGAGTCGATGGGATGATTTGGGCACCCCCAACTATGGGCATGGCACCTCCACTCCTGCTCTCATCCTGTGGCCCAGACACCTGTCCCTTGGATGTCACCTTCCAATGACTCAGAAAGGTAAGGCGTTTAACCACATGACTGCCCACTTTGGATACTATGCCAGAGCCAAGGCTAGTGGAAGGACAATGACTCCAGGGTCAGAGGTGACTATGAGTAGAGTGGTCTGGACCTGGAGATGGGTGACCAGTGCCTGGAGGTGGGAGGAATGGCTCCTTCAGGATGGGGAGGGCTTGGAGAGTGTTTGGAGAGGAAATGCAATCTGAGCTGCACCTTGAAGATGAGTCTGCTGGAGGAAGGCCATCGCAGTCATGAGACCGGGGTTCCAGAGGTGTGAAGGGCATGGCCAGTTCAGGACCACGCTTCAGAGGGAATGTTTTATTGGGCTGTGTGTCTCCTGGCCCTAGAACATTTGAGCCTCCTTAATGACCCAGACAGTGGGTGGCTGATTGGAACCATATGTTGGAAGTCTGGTGGTGCAGGAGGGGGGGCCTCATTCCAGACACCACACTGAGGAAGCAGCTTGCTGGCTCGGACCCTTTACTGCCCCCCAGCTGGAAGGGGACAATGCTGAGGCTTGCTGGGCAAGTCCCTTTTCCATGAAGAACTCCATCCTCTGTGACAGACAGCAAAGAAAGGGCCAGGCTGTGACTTGTCTCAACTCTCTGGTGCATCTTAGACATGCCTATCCCGGGAGACTTCTGCACCAGAAAACTAGTCTTTAAAAAACTTCCTACCTGCCCAGGGACCCGGGGGATCCTGTGCCCTGCGCTCCCCTCTGGCCTCTGCTGCAGCAAATGTCTCCTCTCAGGGGCTCAACTCCCAGTAGCCACCTTAATCACATGGTTGAAGCATCTATTTTGGTTACATAAACAGAGTTGTCTGCATTTGGATTCGGGGCTGGCTACAGGAATTTGTAAACAGCGTGGTGTACGTGTTTCACAGAAGGTTGCCAGGACTTGCTCCGTTTCCCACTAGCCTGTTGTCCAGTTTTCCCTTTTATAGAGAGTCTGGCTGGGAAAGAGAGACAGAACTTATTTGGGAATGGAGGACAATCTCTCAGGCAAATTCCTCTTCTTCCCCCAGTCACCGCGACCTCCTCTTCCTCAATTTTGAGGTCTGATACAAAATTAAGACTGCTCCCGAGTTATGAATCTCTCCTACCTGCGAGCTCTTCATAAACATAAATATAAACCTCATGGGAAACAAATTGGGGGAGATTTTATTCCCAGAAGGGTAACAAGGAGTTTTGAAGTTTGAGGCAGATTCTGAAAACTATTGGACACTGCTGTCCTTATCTGAGCCAGGACCCTGTGTGCCATCATGATGCTCAATTTGTCCCCTTTTCTACTCCCTCCTAGGAGCTTTCTTGAGCTTTCAGAAGGGGCTTGTAAGGCTCTTGAGTGACAACAGTGGTAGCCCCAAGGAAAAGAGGAGCATTCACTTTTTTCCCTTTCATTTAATAACCATTAATGAAGCATCTGTTTGAGTTAGATGCCACGTTCCGCACTGTGGGCCTTAGAAGATGTATTGATACAACATGAATTGCGGGCATCAAAAACCTTCAGTGAAAGGTGGAAACGTTAAGAGTCACATGGATGGATTTGGGATGGCAGAGGAAATTGAGCTTTACTTTATCTATGTTTGCTGAATGAATGAATGAGTGAATGAATGAATAATAGGTCTGTTATTGAGAATGAAGCCTACTACCATGGCTGAAATTGAATCTCAATCTCAAACTCAATGCAGGTTAACTTTTGCTCAAACTTCGAAACTAGGCGTCACAAACCACACTGCTTTGTCTACGACCAAAGGGGTTCCTGGGACAAACTAGCCCAAGTTGGTCACTCTGTTTAAAATTCAAAGAAAAGAGAACTAGGAAGAAGAGAAGTTCTGTATAGGAAATATGCAAACTAGGAAAAACAGCCCTTGCAGGTCACTGGGACATGAGGCATATATAAAGCAGTCGTCTTTCTCCATTCATGGGAGAATGAAGAAAAAGAAAACAATCTGTCCACACAGAAATAAATGGGGGAAATTTGTAGGTTATGAAAACTTGGGCTTGACAAGCAAAACAAAAAGACCCGAATTCTTAAAACATTCTCAAACAAACTCAATATTAAACGAAGCTATGGGTATGTTTTAACTGCGTCTGCACAGAGAACTGCAAAGGCTTTTAATCACTTAAAATGCTGTAAGGGCCTGCAACACGTCTGTTTATCAGAAGCCTCTGTATTCAGAAAATTTGAAGTTGGAATAGGCAGCATTTTAAAATGATTGATATTTAGCGAAAAGATTTTATATTATACCTAGATGTTGCATTTCTTTAATTTTTGCTGTGAGATGTATCCCTTTTAGAAGGGTGTGCAGATGTTAATAGTGATTTTTAAGGAAGCAGGGATGTCTGCTATTTTAATAAAGAACTTAAAGTGCTAGAAATGGCACCATTGGGTTGGAAGCACGTGCCGTGACATGACAATCAGCGGAAGGCTCCTGTGAAGTCTGGCTGGTCCGCTGGATTAATGAAGCTCTGCTCTGGAGCTAGCTGGCTGCCGCCACCAAGTTTCAGGTATAAACCCAGGAAGAGAGATGCGCATTGCACATTTAAGCTCAGAAAATGACAGGAAAAGCCACTTCTGTTACCAAAAACAATATTTTATGGATTTTGTACTAGAAGGGGTCATGCAAAGGAACAACCTAGACTTGGTTCCTTTATTCCCAAACTTTTGAGTCAGAGCTTATGATCTTTTGTAGACATCTTATCTGTCAGATGGGGTTCCTTGTAACCACCTTGCAGGGTTGGCATAAAGACCAGAACCATGGTGTGTAAAGTTCCTCGTACATTGCCTTGCACACAGTAGGTGTTCGACAAATTGGAGTAGCTGAGCTAGTAGCAAAGACTGTTGATATCACTGACAGGCAGGAGGCAGGGTGAACCTAAAGAAGCTGGCTATGTGCTCTAAGGTCAGACTACGTTGGAACTTTTGTGTTATTAGTGATTTCCTGACGGTAGATAATGCAGTGTTGCTTTAAGAGTCGAGCCATGCAAGAATCTGAAAGTGCAACTGGAGCCTGGTCTCGCTAATGGAAGCAAAGCACAAGGTCAAATTTCCTGGGCAAGATTTTCCCAGGGGCTTGAACAAGGATCTCAGGTCCTGCCCAACCTTTGGCAAGTTTCCAGAAATGTTATAAAGAGGAGACGGTTCTACCTAAGACTGGACAAACAGGGAAGGTGGAAAGGATACTAGAAGGATAGAAAGAGGGAGAAATGATGATCAGGTCCTTTTTCAGCATCTTGGTTCCTTCTGTAGAATCAAGGGGCCGGACTAGATAATCTTTAAGGGCCCATATAGTTCCAACATTCTTGAGTCCTACGGCTTCATGACCAAGAGGTACAAAAAGCACAGCTTTGCAGGTGAGGATTTGGAACAGCTGGAATTCTCACTCATTGCTGGTAGGAATGTAAAATGGTACAGCAATTCAGGAAACTAATTTGGCAGGCAGTTTCTTATAAAACTAAACATGCATCTGCCATATAACCCAGTGATTGCACCTGTGCGTGTTTGACCCAAAGCAATGAAAATTTATGTTCACACCAAAACCTATACACGAACATTCATAGCAGCTCTATTTGTAATAGCAAAAAAAAAAAAAAAAAAAAAAGAGAGAGAGAGAAATGAATCAAATTTCCTTCAATAGGTGAATGAATGGTTAAACATCCCTATGATGGAATACTACCCAGCAATAAAAAGAAAGTAGCTATTGATCTACAAGACAACGTGGATGGATCTCAAGGGCATTATGCTCAGTGGAAAAAAAGCGATCTCCAAAGGTTACTCACGGTATGTTCTCATTTCTATCACATTCTCAAAATGACAGATTAATAGAGAGGGATGCCTAATTAGTCATTACCAGGGGCTACACATGGGAGAGGGGCGTCAGCTGTAAAGGGGCGGCACAAGGCAGATGCTCACGGGTGATGAGTGGCTCTGTGCCTTGATTGTAGTGGTGGTTCCAGAGTCCACACATCAGATAAAACTGCATCGGACTACACACACACACACACACACACACACACACACACACACACACACAAGTGCATGCAAATATGGTGAAATCTGAATGTGGTCAATTTCTTACTTTGATTCTATTCTACAGTTACGTCCCCATATTGCCACTGGGGGAAGCTGGGTGAAGGGTGCATGGAATTCAACATTTTTGCAATTTCATGTGAGTCTATAATTATTTCAAAAAAAAAATTTTTTTTTTAAAAGAGAAATGCATGGAGTGGTGGTATCCATTATTCTCTAAAAAAAAAAAAAAAAAGGAAAAAGAAAAAGCAACCCCCTCAAGTCTTTCTAAGGGGCTGTCGGCAGTGGGCATAGACGGTGGAGAGAGCTCCGCCTTTCCAAGGGCATCAAGGCTGCCCTTTATTGTCTATGCAGAGGTGAAAGCCTCTGGACTTTGCCTGGTGTTTTATGAGCCCCGCGCACTTGGCAGCACTGTGGGGACACGCTGTGGCCATTTCGAACACCACAGCCTCTGAGTTTAGACTTTCTTTCTCTAGCCCTAGCAAAGGGGGCCTATTGTAAACACCCTACCTAGTCAGGCTTGAAAAACAATGCACTGAAACGTGGCCATCAGGAATCCTCCAGATGACCACAGTAGGTTCCCTGGGCCACCCCCTTTCTGGGTACTCAGTCAAGCTATGCTGTCTCCTTAAGGTTGCTAATCGGAAGCAGAAGCAAATCAGTCCTGGAGAGGCCTGGAGATGAGTTTTCTCTAAGACCAGGCAAGGAACCATGGGTTTGTTCTAAATTTTCATGGAGATGGAATTCTTTGAAAGATTTCCCAAGGGAGCAGGAGCTTGGCTTTGGTGGGTGTCCTGGTTGAGGGTAAATCTGAGGACACCAGGAGAGCCAAGGCGGGAGTCTGTGGTGATGAGGGGTTTCCCGGGGGGCTCTGGGGGTGCTTTTCCTGCCCAACACTCTCCATCCTGGGCTTCTGCCTTTGAATCAGAAACAGAAGTTCCGGAGAAAACCCACCTGCAAATCTGCCTAAACCAAGCTCTGGGAGTAAGGAGAGATGCTGTCAAGGATACACCTGTCTGAAAAGTGGCATAGCATCTAATGAATGCTGGATAAAAACATTAAATATTTTTATTTCCAAACAAAATAGTTTAGTCTTCATATAGAACTAAAATAATTTCTATAACCCACATGTTTTCATTGTTCTTCAACATTTCTCTTTTAATCTTTTTGATTTTCTTTTTTTATAGTCTATATGTAAGGTGCATAATATGATGTTTTGGTATACATATATATAGTGATCACATAGCTTTACATATCACTGACATATTTACATTATCGTTAACAAATCCACATTTGTCTGGGGGCGGGTAAGAGCACCTAAAATCTACTCTCTTAGAAAATTTCCAGTATACAATGTTTACAATAAATTTTCTTAATCAAAACAAAACAACAACAAACACCACACATCTGGAAAGGATTTTGCTGGATGCCTTAAGAGGAACCGGGATTCTAAGCAGAGACTCAAAAGACAGGCCTGATTCTTGGCAGAACTGGAAAGCGGGCGATTTGTGCACGAGAGCCCTCCCTCTGCTCCCCTGGTTGGGTTGATCTGCTTTTTCCTACAAGAGCCCAGTGGCCTCTTACAGATCCTGGGGGAAGTGAAGCCCCCACGGCTGCCCCCTGCAGTTCCAGGCCTCCTCCTTCACCTTCCCGTCCAGTGCTAAGCCCAGCGCATCTGTAGCCTGCACCCTGGGGATCTTTTCTGTTTATTTTGATTCTCTTCCTCTTTGAAAATCATCTTCGTAAAACAACCCTAATATAATGGTAAGGCGCTGTTTCACTCCAGGTTAAGGCACCGGGGAAGGAAGGCTACCAGGGACTATAAGTGACACACAGTCCTCGAGATCTCTGGGTTACGGTCACTTTCCACCAACAGAAATTAAAGACCATACGGGCCACCAGGAGCATGACATCTGTCACTGTTTACTTTGGGCCTCACTGAAGTTGAATAATGTCAAGGAAAACAGAACACAGTGAAGCTGAGGTGCGCTTTGGCTTTAGGGGGTAAAACAGGGCCCCCTGATTCTTGGTGGCAAAGTTCTCAATTCCAGCAAATAAAGCCAGCAAATGCAGGAGCGCTTTGGGCGAAGGCTCCATCCGCAGAGAATAAACTTCAACAAAACGTGCTTTGCTCTGTCACTGGAGCAGCAGCTCCAAAGCATCCTACAAATTTGCTTATTTCATTGCTAAGCAAAAGAAACCCCACATGTTTCAAGAGTCCTTGGTGAAGCCATGTTTGCTGGCAATAGCCGTGCTTGTTTGTAGTTTAGAGAAGAAGAAAATTGTGGTAGTTCCTCAGTCAAATGGTGTTATCCACTCCAGAATCTTGCCATCTCTTCTAATATTCTGACCTGGACATAGAGAAAGCAGAGGCTTGGTGTGTAGCTGAATGAAACTACAAGAGATTCTTAGAGCAGCCACCACTGTGCTCATGCTAATGTCATCGAAGAAAGCTTCCTATTTCATGAGTTCCATTGGAAACTTTAAGTATTGTTCATGAAAAAGTGAAAAGTGTCTTTTTCCAGCATCATTTTCATTGGAATAATAATCTTGGTACCTTGTACATAGTTGGGGTGGTTGATTTCATCACAGCCATGATTTGGGATCATCATTTTGGGATACAATGAGAGTTTTCAACCAGACACAGAATGAGCAATACAGGTAAGGTCCCTGTTGTCATGGAGCTCAAGTTCTATTAGAGACAGGAAAAGAAAAAAACAATAAAACAGGATAACGTCAGAGTTCAAAGATGCCATACTCAGCTGTGCAGGCTATGCACGGACTCCATTCACTCTGTAGTCTAAATGAATGCTGCCCCGTGGCTTGTACACTGCCCCGCCTGTGCAATAGTACACGGCAGCCCTGCACAATTCAGATAGTAAAAAATGCTACCAGGAAAATAAACACAGTGACCGGTGACTGGGTGGCAGTGAGTATTACAGATCAGGTGGGCAGGAAAAAGCCTGTCTGAGGAGATGTGATTTGAAGTGAAGAAGGAAGAAGCTGTGCCATGATCTGAGAGAAGAGCATTAGAGGCAGAGGGAACAGTGATGCAAAGGTCCTGTGGCAAACTGAATAACAGGCACTCCAAGAGGCCCATGTCCTAATCTCTGGAAGCTGTGAGTCTGTTACTCTACATGGTAAAGTGGACTTTGCAGGTGTGATTAAAGTTAAGGATCTTGAGGTGGTAAGATGATCCTGGGCTATCCAGATGAGCCAAATGCAACCACAAGGGTCATCATGAGAAGCAGGCAGGAAGGTCGGAGTGAGTGGTAGAAGGTGTGACCGTGACAGCGGAGGTCAGAGTGATGCCAGGAAGAAGGCCGAGAGCCAAAGAACGTGGGTGGCCTCTAGAAGCTGGAAAAGGCAAGGACATGGATTGTCCCCATAGAGCCTTCAAAAAGATCCAGTTCTGCTGATACCTTGATTGGAGCCCATTGAAGTCCACTTTGGATTCTGACCTCCAGATCTTTAAGATAATAAATTCATGTTCTAAGTTCTAAGTTTGTGGTGTTGTGTTACAACAGCAATGGGAAACAAGTAGAGATGCTACAGCAGAAACAAAAGGAGCCGGGAGCAGGCCCAGGCTATGTGAGAAGATGAGATGAGAACAGACCAAAGGCCACCTCCTCCATGGCCTGCACTGAGCATGCTGGATTTCATTCGGAAGGTGACGGGAAACCAATGGAGAGCTTTAATCAGGGGAACAGCATGCTCTGGTTTACGTTTCCAGAAGATCACACTGGCTGCTCTTGGAGAGGTGTGAACGGCAACCAAGAGCAGCAGGCAGGAGGCGGTGAGCAAGCCAGCAGTCCAGGGGCAGCGGATGGTGTTTGGAGAGAAGCGTTTTGGAGTGTCACATGAAAGCAAAACAACCAACAGAGTAGCAAGAAACATATCTGGGTTTATTGCTTGCCAGGCAAGGGAGACAAGTTCAAAGGGGCTTTATGTACAGTAACGGAAATAACTAGGTTTAAGGCAACAGTGAGAAAGTACATGAAGAAAGGCAAGATTCTGAGACCAGGTGTCTGGTTGGCTCGTGAGATGGACTGTAACTCCTTACAATTGGCCATTACACTAGTTCATGACACAAAAGCCCAGGAATAGTTTTCAAAGAAGTTGGGATGGGTTATTAAGTTTCCACTGGGTCCAGTGCCATCCAGTGGGCAAATTCATATACTCATGCTCAAGATGTGTAGAGATTTTTCTTTAACAGGAGGCAGAGTCAACAGTATTTGCTAATTAATTGGATATGGGGGATGAGGAAAAGAAAGAAATCGCAGATAATTCTTAGGTTTTGGGCTTACATGGAAGGAGGGTGGAAATACTTTACTGTGATAGGGGAGGAACAGGTTTAGTGGGAGAATTAAGAGCTGTGTTTGGACATTTGAGTCGAGATGCCCTTTAGACACTCAAGTGGAAATGTCCAGTAAGCACTTAGAAAGCTGAGTCTGAAGGTCAGAAGAGAGGACTGGGATGGAGGCATAAATTTACAAGTCACTACACATACACAATCAACTTTATTGTACTATAGTTTACATAAAATTATACACACCTGTTTTAAGTGTATAGTTCAATGAGTTTTACCCAGGTAACCACTATCACAATTGAGATAGAGAACCATTCGATTGCCCTGAAAGGTTTTCTTGTCCTTTGCGGTCAATCTTCCCCTCACCTGGCCCCAGGAGACAGTGGATCTGCTTTCTATCACTACGGATTACTTTTGTCTTTCTGGAATTTCTAGAAACAGAATCATATGGTACAACCTCTTTGGGTCTGATCTCTTTTGCTCAGATAATGTTTTTGAGATTCACCCATGTTGTTGCATGTATCATTAGTTTGTTTCTTTTCATTGTTGAGAAATATTTCGTTGTATGGATATGCGACAATTTGTTTACCCATTTGTTTTTGAAGGATATTTGGGTTATTTCTGGTTCTATCTATTATGATTAAAGCTGCTATGAACATTCATGAGTCTGTATGTGGACATACTTTTAAAATTTCTCTTGGGTAAATACCTAGAAGTGGCATTGTTGGGGGCCATTTGGAAACTTTTTAAGAAACTGCCAACTATTTCCAAGTGGTTGTACCATTTTATATTCCCTCCAACAATGTGTGCAAATCCAGTTGCTCCACATCCTCACCAACACTTCATGTTGTCAGTCTTTTTAAATTTCGACACTGAAGTGGGCGTGTAGTAGTATCTCACTGCAGTTATTAATTACATTTCCAATGATGTTGAGCATTAAATCTTGTGTCCGTTATTATTGTCATTTATTTTATTTTCAAATTATGAGTTCTTTGTATATCCTACATACAAATCCATTGTGATTATTTTTCCCAGTCTATTACTTGCCTTTTTATATTCTTAATTATGCTCTTCAAGGATAAGATTTTTTCTTTTTTTTCTTTTTTTTTCTTTTTTTTTTAGACAGAGTCTCACTCTGTTCCCTGGGCTAGAGTGCCGTGGCATCAGCTTAGCTCACAGCAACCTCAAACTCTTGGGCTTAAGCGATCCTCCTGCCTCAGCCTCCTGAGCAGCTGGGACTACAGGCATGTGCCACCATGCCCGGCTAATTTTTTCTATATATATATATATTTTTTTTTTTTTTAGTTGTTCAGATCATTTCTTTCTATTTATAGTAGAGACGGGGTCTCACTCTTACTCAGGCTGGTCTCGAACTCCTGAGCTCAAGCAATCCTCCCACCTCGGCCTCCCAGAGTGCTAGGATTACAGGCATGAGCCACCGCGCCCGGCCTAAAGATAAGATTTTAATATTGATGAAGTCCAATATTTTTCTTTTATGATTCATGGGTTTCTTGTTCTGCTTGTTTCCTCTGTTTGCTTTTAAGATCTTCTCATTGACTTTGATTTTCAGCATTTTATTCAAAGGTGTGACTTTCTTTGAAGTAATTCTTCCTAAAGTTTTTAATCTTTCTTTAACTCATGGCTTGATTTTTTTAAAAAAATAAAGCAATTTTGGAAAAATCTCAATCACTATCAATTCAAATATAGATTCTGCTTCATTCACTTTCTCCTTCCTTTCTGGGACTCCAGTTGTATTTTTGTTAGTCTTTTTCCACAGGTCTGTTACACTTTGTGCGTGTGTGTATATCCTATCATTTTTTTTTCTGTGCTTCACTATAGATATTTTCTACTGACTGAGTTTCTAATTCACTAATCCTCTCTTCAGCTTTGCCTACGCTGCTAGGAAATCCATTCACTAAATTGATACGTTTAAAAAATAGATTATAGTTTTCCACTGAAATTCTATTCATTTTTGAGTTGATTTTTGAAATTTTTTTTTTTTTTTTTTTGAGACAGAGTCTGGCTCTGTTGCCCGGGCTACAGTGCCACGGCATCAGCCTAGCTCACAGCAACCTCAAACTCCTGGGCTCAAGCGATCCTCCTGCCTCAGCCTCCTGAGTAGCTGGGACTACAGCCATGCGCCACCATGCCTGGCTAATTTTTTCTATATATATATTTTTTTAGTTGTTCAGATCATTTCTTTCTATTTTTTATTAGAGACGGGGTCTCACTCTTGTTCAGGCTGGTCTCGAACTCCTGACCTTGAGTGATCCACCCACCTCAGCCTCCCAGAGTGCTAGGAGTACAGGTGTGAGCCACTATGCCAGGCTGATTTTTGAAATTTATATTTTTCAGGAAAATGATATATTTCATCCAAATCTTAAAATTGTGTTTTTAGAGTGATTTTTATTTAGTTGATTCTGTTTTTATTTATTTTCTCTTCTGTAATTTCTGTCCTTGTTTCAAAGCTTTATTTATTTTACATTTTTAGTTTACTTTATTGTTCTTTTGCTTTTTGAGTTAAATTTAATTTATTTTCTATCATTTTCTTTTTTAATGAATGCATTTATCCTATAAATGTGCCTCTAAGATCCACTTTGTCTGCATTACAGAAGTTTTCATATACAGCATTTCCTACATTATATATCTTATTTCTATAATGTTTTCCTCTTTAACCATGAGTTAAGTGGCGATATATTTATTTTTTGGTTTTCAGATATGTCAGGGTGTACTGACTATATTTTCATTGTTGATTTACCTTAATTGCATTGTGATCGTAGAACCTAGTCTATGTAAAACTGATATTTTAAAAGTTGGTGAGACTTCATTTGAGAAGCACATAGTCAATTTTCAAAACTATTTTATGGACACTTGTAAAGAATGCATATCATTTACTGGTTGAGTGTAAGTCTTTCTCTATATATCTATGCAATAATGTTAATTCTATTACTCAAATATTCTATGTGTTTACTCCTTTTAAAAAAATCTATCAGTTTCTGAAACCTAATTCTTATCATTGTAGATGCCTCAATTCTTGCAAATCTGCCCATTTTCCTTCAAATATTTTGAGTCTATATATATGCCCATGGTTTTACTATCTTCCTGGCATATTGCTTCTTTCATTAAATTTTGGTGACATTTAATATCCTGTAAATTAGATGAAATTTAACTTTTTCTTAGATTTCTGCAGTTTAGCCTTACCTCGGTTAGTTTGTCCTTCACTTTATTTTCAACTTTTTCTGTTTTTATTTTAGATATATATTTTTAAAGAAGTATATAGCTAGATTTTATTTTGTTAATTTAATTTAATAATCCTAGTCTTTTAATATGTGCTTATTTTATCTAAGGATATTGTCATTATTGATATATGTGGATGTTGTCTTGGTTGGGGATACTATAAGAAAAATATCATAAACTGGATGACTTATAAACAATAAAAATTTATTGCTCACAGTTTTGGAGGCTGGGAAGTCCAAGATCAAGGCATTGGCAGATATAGTATCTGGTGAGGGCTCCCTCTCTGCTTCATAGATGGCACCATCTCCCCATGTCCTCACGTGGTAGAAGGGGCAAGCCTCTCTGGGGCCTCTTTTATAAGGGCACTAATCACATTCATGAGGGCTCTACCCTCTTGACCTAATCACCTCCCAAAAGCTCCACCTCTTAATAATATCACATTGGGAGTTAGGATTTCAATACATGAATTTTCTTCGGAGGACACAAACATTCATGCCATAGCACATATATTTCTACCACCGTATTTGGTGATTTCTGTTTAAAACTTTCTTAAAGTGTTTTCCCTACTTGCTTTCCACTGAATGGATAAAATATTCTACATTTGCTTTTATTTAAGCAAGAAAATTAATTTTGCTGCATTCTAATTTATAGATTTTATTTCTGTTTCTCTCATAATTACCCATACATTTTTAACATGACAGTGTGTACCATGTGAAGTCAAAGACTATTCAATGTTGGAATAACTCATTCAAGCAAAATGGTAGAGCCTTCTCTTAAAATTGGGTTTTCGCAAATAAATTCACCTCTGTATTATTTGTACAATTTTATTTCATTTTAATTCATTTTCAAAAGAACATCACATTTTGCATGAAAAAATTATTTTTATATTCTGCTTGTGTAAAATAAATATATTTTTAATGCAATAAAGTAAAATTGAATGCAAAGTTTTTGGATATATGTTTATGCGCGTTTTTTCTGAAGAGAACTTATTAATGTGTACCAGATTCTCCGAATTCACAACTTAAAATGGTTAAGAACCATGGGTTCAGATCTATGTTCTAGGTAAGACAGGGGCTGTGTGCCACTGATCCTAAAGATTCTGGAAAAAAAAGTTTCTACCATCAGATGCATTTGGGAAATGCTGCATAGAATAGCCTCCTCTTGGGGATTTGTCATGCTTGGATCATATTCAAGGCTCTAAGAACTACCTTAATGAAACCTCTAACTTTGTTAAGCCAGAGTCATCCAAGTTAATTTGACCTCAGAACCCTTGTTTCTGGTGTCATTTATTAGCCAGCCCCCCCCCCCCGCCCCATAGAACATGACGGGAAATGGGGCTCTAGAATATTCTCAATCTTTGGATTATGCCAGAGTTCAGGGAGCTGTTTTATAAAACTGCTTCTACTGAACTCCATCTTGACTTGGGACTTCCAGCCAATTTTGAGGAACTTCATAAAATACAAGCCAGCAGGCAGAGATGTTTAGATACCCTGTTCCTTAAGAAAGAGGGAGAAAGGGATTCCAGCCTAGGAGAGAAGAGAATTCTCAGGATGCTGGTGAAGGGAAATCCCAAAAGGACAGCTCTATGCAGGCTTAGGGAGCAACCAGCCCAGGGTGGAATAGGAGCATGGAGCCCCTGGGGATGGCTCTAGGGAAAAAATGAAACTGATGGATTATGTGATGAGGCAGGCCACGTAGGAAATTGTATTAAGAGCATATTACTTAGCCATTGAGGGCTACAGGAAGAGGTTCAAAGACGGCTAAGTAAAAATGACAATAAAATGCAATAAAATAAGAAGAGAAAGAGGGAAAGAATGATTAACTACTATGAGAAAAACAAAACTTGTGTAGGACGGACGTAATTACAGTTCACTACTAGGCTCATCCAATAGCAATAGTTACATCACCATAGCAATGCAAACTCTAAAGTTGGATTTAACCCTAAATTGTGATGTAACTATTAATATATTGGGAGGATGTGAAGAAGGGAAGAGGATATAGCCCTTGGGGCTAATATCCTCACCTACCATAACAGGAAGTCAATAGGTAGAGTAGCCAATGTATCCATTGTAGGATACCTCCTAGTAGGCCTGGTGTGAGGCAGAGAGGCACTGATTTGAAGATCTCCAAAGAAAATTGTCCAACTTTCTGCATCCGCCGTTATTTGTCATTAGCAGTCATGTTCTATTTAAGGAGTCTTGTTAGCCTATTGGTTTGTATCCCTAAGAACAGTACCTATAGCTGTTCTTAAGTACTCAAAGGTAGACTCAATAAGAAACAAAATCTCCTGTAGCTCTTTTCTTTTGAAAGAATTTTGGGTTTTGTTAGTGTTTGATGTCAGACCAGATAATATCTCATTTTAAATCCAAAAGTAGGCTCAAATCCTTGGGTTTTATGAACATATGCCGTATGTAGGCAGAAGAACTCTATAAAGTCGTGGGCTGCAATTTGACTTGCAAAGAGAGTATTTGCTTTTACATACCTTGTTTTCTGGGCAGATACCATTTTACTCTCTTGGTACCAATGTCAAGTGCATCTCCTGAGAGCCTCTGCTGTGGAGATCGAGGAGGCTGAAGCCTGTTGGAGAGAAACGTTCAACAACTCTTCCATTTTCCTCTCCACTCCCTAACTGATGTTGGGTCATATTTATACTCTGCATCCATTTCTTTGGGTCCCCATCTCATTCCAGATTCTCAGTCTCAGTTTTATGAATTGTGTAATAAGGTATGGGTAAGAGCTTTCTAAAAATAAACCCTAAGGAGCCACTCTTCACTTGCTGCTAGAATGTTCTTTTGCTTGGTGAGATCTGGTCAAGCTCTACTTTTCACTGGCATGTCTTCTTGCTTATTTCTCTTAGAAATAATAGCAAAAGCTAACATGTATAGGGCGCTTACTATCTTACCTGTGCCGGCTTCCTTACTAAGTGCTCTATGTTCATTATCTCATTTAATTTTTATGACAACCCAAATGAGGTAGGAGCTCTTTATAGCTCCATCTTACAGATGAAGAATCCGAAGGGCAGAGATGCTAAGTAATTTGTTAACTTGGTTTGTCAGCCTCCATGACATACTGCCTTCTAGTTCTGCCTTTAATTGTCTCCGCCTAGACTTGCACACGGCTTCTCCTCCTCTTGGAACTTGGAGAATTCAAGGGTGAAGTTAAACAATGAGGGCTGCTTTAGGAGTGAGGAAGATTGGCGTCTGTTCCCTCTTTCTACCAGCAGGTGGCACAATCACCCTGCAGAATTCTCACTCGAATTCCTCGTTTCCACTTCTATGGGGGCACCGACAGCTCAATGGGACTATCAGACCGTTCCTTTCTGGCTGGGTTTGTCTTATCTTGTTCAGTGAAGGCAGTCCGTGAGGACAAATGGTGCAATGAGAAGCCAGTGTGGCATTACAGGGATCCCTGTATTTCTTTGGAATGCACCTAATATGCTCAGTGCATGGTAATTTGTAGATCATTTTAAATCTTAGCCGCTTCCTCTTGCCACCCAATGTACTCCCAGCCACGTTGTTCAAAGCTCCACTGAATGAGAAAACCCAATTTTAAAACAAGGATAAACTTCCTTTTACACAACGACAGCATGAGTTACAGAGTAAAGAGCAGCTGTATGACCTTGCAGTGATTTTGATTGAGTAACTTCTGTGGCCACCATTCGGATTGGATTCAAATCCTGGTTCCAGCTCTGTCATCCTGACCTCTTGACCTCTCCGTGCCTGGATTTCCCTGGCTGTCAAGTTCACAGTACCTTCTACATTGGGCTGTGGCAATGGTTACATGCAGTGAATACAACAAAAGCCCTTGGAGAAGAACCAGGCACGTGGTCAGTATCATAAGTTAGAGCTGTCATGAACCCCACTC
Organism: Indri indri; assembly: GCA_004363605.1. Taxonomy (NCBI): domain Eukaryota; kingdom Metazoa; phylum Chordata; class Mammalia; order Primates; family Indriidae; genus Indri; species Indri indri. The sequence continues at coordinate 331,830 of RJWJ010000068.1, forward strand.
CTTCCAATTCCAAGGACTCCCACAAGTTCTATTTACCAAAAGAGTCTTTTGGTAAATAGAGTTTATTTAGCTCTTGCTAGGACTTTCAATATTTTGTTGAACTTGGGTTCCATCTCCTCCATATAGTACCTTTGTGACCAGTTTGTCTTTTACAAGACAACAATGTCACAAAGTCATTGGGAAAGTGTCCCAGAGAGGGGTATTTAAACAAAATTTAGCTTATTGGGAGGGCTTCCGAACAGGGGCACCTGCCTGAACTTGTACTGGCCTTCTCCTCGACCCACACAACCACCCAGAGACAGCCACACTCGGTTCCTCTCCTGGGTCCCCTTCACGCCGTCCTTTAGCTCGTGTTTTCATGGGGAATGTGCTGCCTGCCAAGGCTGCTCCGAGGGGAAGGCTTTTCTTGGGGAGAGACACTCACTGTGCCCAGGCCCTGCCTTGGCTGGAGCTGGCATCTTGGGGCCCAAAGACGGGACGTGTGCCACTCTGCCCAAAGCCACACTCCACACGGGCACACCCCATCAGGCACCAAGGTTAATTCCCAACTGCCAGTCAGTATTTAACTTTCCACATAAGATTAGATTAAACATTTGGGTTCACAAAAGCCTGGGATTGCAGACTGCGGTTAGCGAGGGTTCAGTTGGTCACAAGCTGAAGGTCCCCAGCAGGCTGAGGTTTACGTCCACCCTGAAGAGAGCTCACTAGCTCCAGCCAGAAGGTTCAGAACAGCCTGGCTTCGTAAAGGAATTTCACACGCTCGCACGCCGCATAGGTACGTTTTATTACAAATTCTTGGTTTTTTGAGGAGTTAAGTAACAAAGTTACCTATTTTCCTTTTCCAGAAAACTATAAAAGGAATGATTTTCCTGGTGTATGGCCTAGCTTTCTTGCCCTTCCTTCCTTCCTTCCTTCCTTCCTTGTGTTGACCTTACTTATTCCTTCAGTGACTGCTTTTGGGTAAAAATTTTGAAAGTTTTTTTTTTTTAATGAGGGATTCATGGCAAATGAAATAAATATCTATCTCTATTCTTGATAGGAAAATGAAACACATTGACACCTTTCGCAGGCCCGGGTGACACTAATGACCCACCGTCTTTCAAGAAATGAGAACTTTGGACTTTGGGGTCAAATGAATGTTACTTTCCTTATAGCGTCCAGATTGCCCTTGTCATGAATCATGCACATTTGTGACAGGGACAGCTGGAATTAGGAGATCATTCTGTAACTGGGAGACAGGGCATAATGAATGAGGTGGGTAAGCTCAGACTGTGGTCTTGGTCTTGTATCTTTTACCCAGTTGAGCCGACCAGCCACAGGCAATGGAAACAGAATTACTGGAATGTGTGACCTCTGCTAGGACAGTGAGTGCTGGGCACTGGCCTGGGTGACTTGGGTTCTAGTCCAGGCACTGTGGCCAGCTTGAGAGCCCTGTGATCTTGGACAGGTGATTTAAGCTCTCTAGGCTATGTTATTCCACCTACTAAAGACCAAGCCAGCCCACATGATCTCTGGGGGCCCACCCTTAGTGACTCAGCAAGAACCCCTTATTGGAAATGTAGGTCCTGTTAGGTTGAAACACATAAAATTGCCAATATTTGACCATTTCTAACCTATATAAATGGCAATTTCATGATGGTTCAAAAGAACACAGTAATAGTTGTCTTAGCATTTCTAAAGTAAATGCCAATTATGGTATTCTATTTGGGGGTAGGATAAGTATGTATACCGAATATGGGTGATGTCTACTGGTTAAATAGTTATTCTGGGAATCAAAAATTTAAATCAACCCACTTATAATTTGAATATATTTTGGCATAATGTCCTTCAATGAAACTGCTTTCATATTCTATGATTTGGTTCTTTCCTGTGGTTATGGAACAGGCACGGACTACTCAGCCGCATCTCATGTGTCAGTATTCAGAAAGGGGATCCCCCTTGGACCTTATTTTTTCAGCCTGTCCGGGGGTCAGCACTTAGCTATTTAATCCCCACAAGCCCTTCTCATCTCTGTGATTAAGTCTTATCAAAAAGCACCTCCTGATCTGCTTAGCAGTGGGCCTTTGTCCAGGTTAGAATTGCTGAACAAATAATGGACGGTATTGGCCACTTAGCTGTAAAGGGCTGGTGAGTGCCGCCATGCCTGCACCTGGAAACAAACCCAAGTGACTCCAGTGGAATTCAGCACTGAAGCCCCTTATCTCAAAGGTGTTTTGTTGGAGAAATTCTTGGATGGGCTTTCAGGGGCCCAAGAGTCCCATAAAATTGAATGTAGAGCTCTGTGTGTGCACGTGTATGCTTTTCTGGGGAAAAATAAACTAACATAGTTTTATTTCATTTTTCAAAGGATCTATAACAACCCCCCCCCCCCCAATTAAGTTAAGAATCATTGTTCTGGTGGTTTCTAATTGAATTCCGCAGAGAGAGGAACTGTCACTTATTCATTCACCAAACATTCAGTAAAGATCTGCTCTGTACCCACCACTGTGCAGGGCCTGGGACCCAAAGATGAACACAACCATTCCTGCCTCGAGCAGCTCAAGCTCTCATGTGGTCAGGATTCAAATTACTTAATCTCTCTAAACATGGTGGAGGTAAAAAATTCAGAGAATAAATGGGTAATAGGAAAAAAAAAAGGAAACAAAATCAACATGGTAGTTTGCAGAAGAGCAGAGAAAAGGGGTGTCTGCCTAGACTTGGGGAGATCAGGTAGTGTATTGTATTTCTTTCTCCTTAAGCAGGTGACACCGGAAAACTCACGCGGAAGCCCAGGGTTATGTCACTGCTCTCTCCTCTTTCCTTCCAGCTCCATTTCCTCCCCAATGCTTACTTCGAGTGACCCATCCCATTCCAGCCCTTGAATCTTAAGGCTTGTCTGGGGCATCCGGTCTCCGCGGCCTTGCTAAATATCAAGACATCCCTCTCCCATGCCCGCTCCCTTGTATGCGCAGTCACCTGGATTGTTCACATACCGTGAGAAGCTCATGAGTTACTTTGATGAAAACGTTTGCAGAAAGATGTGGGTAGTGAAGGTGGCCTGTGCTGTGGCCATTGCCGTAGGTGTTAGGACCTTCACTTCTTTCACTTAAAAGAGTAACTGGGGGAGCTGCGAGCTCAGTGGCGCAGTCCACGACGGAGCTGCATGGGCGGCCGGGTGGCAGAAGGGCGCAAATCACTCAGGAGCTTGCGATGCCGCTGCCTCTTGGGGGAACCCAGGAACAAGGCAGGGCCCTCTGCGACCCAGCACGTACACAGAATTCCTTCAAAGAAGGACTGTCCAATACCCAGCAGTCCCTAGAATAATTCCAATCTCGACAGCACCGCAGGGAGAACACGACAGGGCATCTGACTCCCTACCCAGAGGGTCCCCTCTTCTCCGGTTTTCTCCTCTGCCACGGTCACACCGCTCCCCGCAACGCCCACCCCCAGCCCTTTACTTTGTCCGCTTAGCTCTTCCGGTTCTGTTCTAGCTGTCTCTGTGCTCCCCCGTTTTCCGATTTGGCTTCCCAAGAGGAACTGAACTTTCTCTAGAGGGTGTCGCTGCGGGGACGTATGAGCTGGCACGATCACAATTTTCTTTGTTGGATGGAGCTGTGGAGATGGGTTGGAAGCCACAGGAGGTGAAAACACTCAGGTGAAGTGATCCTGCCCCCGAGACTTTTCCAGATTAACCCGACATGGCACCGAGGGCTGGAGAGGGTGAGGGCTGGCTCGTCTGTTGACGGATGAAATGAGTGTAAACTCACCCAAAATGGGTAGACTTTGTCTCTTCCAGAGTAAAAGAGCCAGAGGCAAAGTCTAGTGTGAATGAAAGCCAGCTCAGCGCCACTCTTTCTCAGTGAGCCGTATTATTTTAAGAAGAAAAAAAGCTTGTCTCTGTTACATCACTTAGAAAATGTGTGCTTTGTGTAGCTTGGGGGCAATCTGATCTATTTGTTAAGTTTCCTTCCAACCCACTAGGCTTTGTGTGGTGAGGGACAGAAAGAACCATCTTAGGGTTCTTTGAATAATAGAACTTAAAATGTTAGATTGACAGAAACACACCGTCTTGGCTACAGTAATTCTCAAGGAGGGAAATGTTGGGAAGGCGCATTCTGTGGGACGAATACCTGCAAATTTATTCGTGTCTCTTTCCCAGATGGGGAGAGCTGAAACTTCTCTTTTTGTGAAGGAAAGAAAAGACGCATGTTAAAGAGAGGGGACACTGCTTTTAGAACAGTAGCAGGCAGACCCACCATTGCGACATTTGCGTTTTACTGGGTAGGTGGAACTGCAGGTTCTGCTGATCCCAGGTTTGCTTACTGCCTGTGTTGCATCCAGTTTTGTTTGCACTGACTTGCCCCATCTATGAGCCTCATTCAGCCCCGTTTTCTGAGCTCCCTTATCTCTTTTTTCATACCTGTTGTGACTCTTTGCACATTGCATCGTCATTTATTTGCTCTCTCTCATTAAATTAAGCCTCCGAGAGACAGAGTTCCTATCATCTCTGCGTTTTCAAAGCCTAGCAAGATGCCTGGCACTTTAATGCATTCATCAAGCATCCACTGAGTGCCCTCGGTGTGTCAGGCTCTGCGCCAGACGTTTGCTATCCCAGGCTAGACAAAGGTGACAGACACAAGAGTCAAGTGGTGAGATGAGACCCTAAGCCAATAATTCTTTCTCACATACACACGCGCGTGCACACACACACACACACACACACACACACACGCAGTGTACATTTAATCCCCACATATGTAAAGAGTGGTTTTGAAGAAAAAGATGAAGATGCTATTGGAAAAAAGTGGTTGTAGGAACTGATTTAGAGTCAAATAATGGAAGTCTTCTCAGAAGAAGTGACAATTAGGCTGAGACCTAAAAAATGAAGAGGTAGTAGGTGCAAGAGGAAGACAAAGGTATTCCAGGTTGAGGGAATAGAATGCGCAAATGTCCTGAGGCAAGAGAGCTTACTGACTGTGAGGAAAGAAGACAGGTGTGACCAAATTGTGGTGAGCAAGCGGTAACTGGAGAGGTGGTCAGGAGCCTGCCAGCCCAGGCCGGGGAAACCCTGTTAAAGAATTAGGATTTTATTTTAAGAACAACAGGAAGCTATTGCATCATTTTAAAAGCAAGAAAATGGCACGATCCCATTTCTGTCTTAAAAAGGCCACATTGGGCAGGGCTCAGTGGCTCACGTCTGTAATCCTAGCACTTTGGGAGGCTGAGGCAGAAGGATCGATTGAGGCCAGGAATTTGAGACAAGCCTGAGCAAAAAATAGAAAAATTAACCAGGCGTGCTGGTTTGCTGTTGTAGTCCCAGCTACTCAGGAGGCTGAGGCAGGAGGATTGCTTGAGCTCAGGAGTTTGAGGTTGCAGTGAGCCATGATCATGCCACTGCACTCTAGCAAGCCTGGGTGACAGAGCAAGGCCCTGTCTCAAAAAAAAAAAAAAAAAAAAAGAATGGGGAGAGCACATTGACTGCTATGCAGAGCAGAGAGGGGCACATATAACCCCAGTGAGATGGATTTGGGGAGAGCTGTATTGTATTGCATTGCATCAACCAGGCGAGAGATATTGGTGGCCCGGCAGTACAGTGGGATGAAAAGGAGAGATGGCTTTGGAAAATATGAATGATCTCTCAGATTGTTTCTTTACATCACTTACATAAAGTACTTCTTTCAAATGTAAATGTACACACTCCTCACTTGAGGATACTTGGGACAGGGCACTGCCTAGACATAGAAGATGGAACAAATTGGAATGTCTGTCAATGCCCCTTGCAAACTTTTGCCTCAATCTTATATCTAAAGCCCCACAATTCTCTAAAAACAGAGAATATAAATGAGTCATTGCTTCATTCAATGATATTCGTTGAGTGCTTATTATGACTGTGGCATTATCCTAGCTGTTGTGTGGTTACTGATCTTTTTAAAAACAAAAGTAATGCATGATTACTCGTGAAAACTTGGAACATGGGAAAAGCATAAAGAAGAAAATCTAGGTCTTTAAGTACACCACCCACTAGTAACATTCTGATTTATTTACTTCCAGTCTTCCCCATTTTCATATGTGTGTATACATTTGTTTACACATATAATGATATGAAAATGTATGTGTGTATATATGTCCTCCATTAAAATTTTATTGTAAAATAATCATGCATGCAAAAAATGAATAAAATGTATATAATCAGCTTAAAGACTAACAAAACATGTACTCAACCAATGATCGGCCAGGTTAAGAGGAAATAATATTAATTCTCCCCTTGTGTCTCCCTTCCTCCCCTGAGGTAGCCAGATGCTGAAAGGATCTGTTTCCTTAACCTTGTTCATCTGTTTTATTATTTAAATTGCAGCAGGAGGGAAACATGCCTCCTTTATCTAATTTGACACAGACCCTGGAAGATGCCTTCAAAAGGATTTTTGTTACGTATATGGACAACTGGCGCAGGAACACGACAGCTGAGGAAGAGGCGCTCCAGGCCAAAGTTGATGCTGAGAACTTCTACTATGTCATCTTGTACCTCATGGTGATGATCGGAATGTTCTCTTTCATCATTGTAGCCATCCTGGTGAGCACAGTGAAATCCAAGAGGCGGGAACACTCCAACGACCCCTACCACCAGTATATTGTGGATGACTGGCAGGAAAAGTACAAAAGTCAAATTCTGAATCTAGAAGAATCAAAGGCCACCATCCATGAGAATACTGGTGCAGCAGGTTTCAAAATGTCCACCTGATAAGGGAGAGAGGCACCAAACCGATATCTGATATCCAGATATGAAGAGATACCAGCACCTCGAAGCAAGTCCAAATTGTCATTGCTTGGAAGAAAGTGAGTTCCTTCCTCTCTGCTGAGAATTTTCATGGAGAGGATGTGGTTGGCCAACTAAGACAGATGACATTTCAATTTCAGTGATTTATGCTTCCTTATTGGAGTGCTATTTTGTGCTGAAGCCCTCTTTTACTTTCTGGGCAATGTAAATGTCATTTTAATCAATGTCAATAGTGAAAATAAAGCCAAATTGAAGGAAAGTGCTTGGGCAGTGGCGGTGGGACAGAAAACAGAGATTTACAAATCACTGAATCTTCTTCCTCATGAAACATCATTTGTGTGTGACAAATTCAATTTATAAATAACCCAGATGTACTTTCCAGAAGCTGAGTTTTAAGATCTGTCACTTGCTCACTGGGTTGACATAAGAGAACTTATTTATTATTTCATGAATGCAGAGTCTGGAGTAATGAATGAACAGAGCCATGAGGTGACTTTACATTTATTGCTTTCCTGGCATTTCACTTATTTGGAAGTCTGAAGACAGGACAAACATTTCAAAGGGCAAATGATCCATACCAGAGAAGTCAAATATTTAAGAACTACCTGGTGCAAGAGAAACATATTTTTAAATGAACGTTTAAAGTTTTGCAGAAAACTAACCTTTAGAAATTCTTGTCATTTAAGAAAAAATAATAAAAAGTTATAATGTTACTTATAAACAACTTCATTGCATTATAAGTTTTCATTTATGTTTGAAAAAACTAAAAGTACAGAAAGTGTCTAATTTGCTGATGTCTGTTGAAAAGCTAGACAGTAATTGCTTAACACTGTGCACGGTGAAGTGCACGGTATCACGGAATGTCAGGGCTGATCATTCTGCTGTTGGCAGACCACTTCATTTATACAAGAGAAAACCACATCCGCTGAGATTAGATGATTTCATTTGCTAATTCAATCAGGCAACATTGGTCTACTTGGGTCACTGGCCTGGACCCTAGGAATACAGACATGCACAAGACTCCGTGAGCTAGAGGAACTCACACAGCAGAGAGGGAGTCAGAGAGTGAGCATCGTGATGACAGAATGTGGCAAGGTCCCACCAGAGAGCAACACAAAGTGGACAGAGCCGGCGCAGGGACAGGAGGGCAGGCCAGACACGGGCAAGGTCTCCTCTCTGAGAGCAGCTGAGAGTGGGGAGTCAATGGCAATAGATGTGCAGGGCCTCGACATCTTATAGCTTCGTGCCTCTTAGTTTGCCATGTTCTCTCTCCCTTTCCCAGCCTGGCACAGCAACTGTGTGCAGGGCTTCAAGCCTCTGGGAACTAAGACAAAATTCGGAACAGGGGCTCTTCTCCAAAGCATGCTTGTAGGACTCCCATACTAACTACAAGCTTTGTCTCCCTAAAATTACAGAGTGAGATACATACGAGGTATCTGTTTCCTAATAAAAGACTTGCAATTATGCTAACAGAAACATTCCATACAGTGTTTGAGAAAGCCATTCATATTCCAAGAGCAGATGTGGCAAAAGTGGCCTCCTCCCTCAGATCAGAAACCCAGAAATGCTGTCGCACACAGAAACACGCGTCCCAGAGAGCCCAGAGCAGCAACTGGGCTATAAATCCCAGGCCTCTGCTCTATATTCAGACAGGGATGTGAGGTTCTCAGCAGGTGACAAAGACTTTCTCCTTAAACCAATGAATCAGGCTCCTCTGAGCCCTTTTCTTGACTAGTCCCCAACCTTGGCCTATAAAAACTGCAGACTCTTGGCACAAATGATTTCATCCAACTTCTCACAGTAAGAGACTTGAACTAACACTTGCATAGTTTCTAACAGCTGAAGGCTGTATCCTGAGGGTGACTCCAGGCCCCCTTAAAGTGCCTACCTTAGAAAAGTGAATGCTGCCCGGAGAATCTACCATTTGTTCCAGCTAAAACCTGGTGACAGGCAGATAGGCCCCTGAACCCCCTCTTAGAGCAGTTACTTTAGAAAGCTTGCAACTATAAATCCTTTCTCGCCCCCTCTGAGATGTAAATCTTCCACCACACAGAACTGTTTTGTTTCTTTGAAATGCCAACATTCAAACTCTCCCTGCTGGGTGAGGGCTTTGCTCTAACTTACTGCCCCCATCACAGTTGGAGTTAGTTTCTCCTCCAGGTATGCACCAATTAGCAAACCCAGATCTCATTGACCAACCTCTCCCACTTTTCATACATTTCCACTTCCCTGACCCTGCTCCAGCCCTGCCCCCACACTCAGTCACCTCTGCACTAATGGGAGGTGACCCTCTTCCCTGTTGCCATTGTTACTGAATCTAGTCTATCCTTACTGCTTTAACTAGTGTCTGGCTTTGTTTACCTTTGACATAGGGAAACAATCCAAGGGAAAAAAAAATCTAGGTTTTCCTAATTAAATACATTTTATTTTTATCACTGAAAGTGTAAGTGATAATATACAGGGTTATCAGTCAACTTCACTTTCGGGAAGTGGGAGAAAAGCCGGATCTTTACAAGCATGTTGTGTGTATAATGGTCGAAACCATTTGCTACATTTTGCAACTCCAGGATCAACTCCCACCAAACTCAGGCTTTCCACTTTCTGCCTGGCACCTAAAAGTGCCAGTTCAAGCAACTTGCTGTTTTTCTCTACACCATTTGCTTTTAGAGTTCCTTCTGCTTGGTCTGCTGGCTCCACGTGACCTGAATACGAGGCTTAAAGCATAGCTCTGAGGCTATTTAAAAAGGAAACCATGGTATTGGCTGATCTGATAGACCCTAGATTCAGATTACCTTGGGTCAAGTCCCAGCTCTGACACTTGTTGGCCTTAAAATCCTGGGGAAAAAAAATTACTTTAATCTCTTTGAGTCTCCATTTCTTCATTTGTGAAATGGTTATGCAGGTGACCCTTGAACAACATGGGTTTGAACTGTGCTGGTTCACTTATACGTGGATTTCTTTCAATAAAAGTTGCAGTGTGCCTGCCTCTCCCACCTCCCCTTCCACCTCTCCCACCGCTTGGGACTCTGCCACCCCAGACAGCAAGACCAACCCCTCCTCTTCCTCCTTCTCAATGTGACCACAACAAGGATAAAGACCTTTGTGATGATCCACTTCCACTTCGTGAATAACAAATATATTTCCTCTTCCTTATGATTTCCTTAATAATACTTTCTTTACTCGTTTACTGTAAGAATACAGCATATACAAAATATATGTTTATCTACTGTTTTCGGTAAGGTTCAAAGTTATAGGTGAAGTTTTGACTGCAGTGCCCCAAACCCTGATTGTTCAAGGCTCAACTGTAATTATCGCGAATCCTTTATTAGCTTGTTATGAAACTTTTAGACAAGAGCCTCAAAGTGCTTAGAACAAAGGTATTTGTGTTACTTTCTCCGGGAAAACTTCCCTTGTCAACAGATGCAAACCCCTACCCGTTTGCTCTCTCCTCTGCACCCCTAGTGTCTCGTACTTCATCACAGAGCCCTGGTGGGAGTTAAAATTAGACCGTCTAGGTTCAAAACTCCACTGTCACTGCAATTAGCGCGTTTTCTAGCGCCAGCCACTAAATCTCCGCTAGTCTCAGTTTCCTCATCCGTGGAAAGGCGAGCAGATCACACAGTGAGAACTCTACGAACATTCCGTCCTGCTATCCTTGTATCTCGGGACCCAGTTTGCGCTTCCCAAGGAGCAAGGACCGAGTGGGCTCCAGCTCTGCACGCGTATACGAAGCGAAGCGTTTGTTGAATAAAGACATCTGGGAACCTAGTGTTGGGGATCCTCACTGTTATGCCAAAGGAAAATGCATGCATGTTGTCAAAGAAAATGAACGCTAGATTTGGACACTTCTTGTGGGGACACGTGTCCTCAGACGCAGACAGCAGCCGGGGCACCCAGGAAATGCGGGACAGCCGAAGGCGAAGGGACCCCGCGACCACCAGCCCTCCAGCTGCCGTCCTCCTCCAGCTCAGAAAGTTCAGAACGAGAACATGCCCCCGGTCCTGGACCAAGGTGCCCGGCCCACATCCCACCACTCCCCCCACTGCCAGGCCAACCCGGACTGCAGTCCCTAGCCACAGCCCCGGGGAGGCTCGCCTGGGACCTACTGCGCCTGCGCGTGCATTGTTGGGGCTCCCTTGGAGCCGCCCTTGCTAGCTGCGCCGGCGCACAGAGCGGTCCACGCGGAGGCGGCCCAAGCCCACTGCGCCTGCGCCCCACAGAGGCTACGCTGACCCACTGCGCCGGCGCGCGAAGCGGTGCATTTCGGGACGTGTAGTTTTTCCCGGCAGCATTTCGGGACGTGTAGTTTTTCCCGGCAGCACTGCGGAAGTCGAGGTTTGTGTGCTGGCGCCGGAGGCTCCACGGCTGGGAGCTGTGAGTGCGTGACGTCGGGGTCGGCGGGAGCACGATCCTAAGCTCTAAAACTCTTTTGGGCGCTGGGATTTGGTGGCTGGCCCTGCGATCGCGTTTTCTCACTGGGACTAATGCCTGCCGGATTCCGCCGCGCGGCTCCCCGGGTGGGGCCGGGGAGGGTGACGGGAGCTGCGGCCCCACCCGCGGAGCGGCCCTGTCTGGCCAGGCTGCCCGGGCGCCGCAGGACCCGCGGATCCACGTGCTCAGGCTGGCACGCAGCCCGCGCGGGGCCCAGCGTTGGTTCCGGCCGGAGGGTGTTGGTCTCTGAAGGGTTTTGGGGGACGGGTGAAAGTTCTGGACACACTGTTCTGTGGAAGGGTGGGGGAAGCGATGCCGGACCCAGCCCTTAGCCCAGGGTCTGAGTGCGGCGGGTGTTGCTCCCCGAGTGTTGAGGTCGGGGGAAGAGGACTCCAGACTGGCCCACGGGGGTTCAGCAACTCGCCCAGGGTTGCACAGCGAATGCAGGCACCAACGCGGCTCTCCTAGGGCATGGGTCGCTCCTAGCATATCCCTGAGGTGATGAGATGTGGAGTCTGAGCAGCTGAGATCCGGTGGGGCTGCTTCTCTACCCTCCACCCTTGTGCAGAGTCAGGAGTGCCAGGTGATGCCCAAGGTTCACCTGGCAGCCCCCTACCCGGACATACTCCTACCTAAAATGATTGGGTGAAGGATTGGCGTGAAAGGGGTAGATACTGGGTAAGAGAGAAAGTTCAGACAAAGGGCAGGGCAGCCACCAAGAGATAGACTGACCCTTGAGTTTCTTAGGTGTGCCAAGGAGAAAGCCTAGATTGTGGGCAATAGATTGTCTATATTGCTTTAATTGGCCTAACCAAAATTAGCGAATATGTTTTTTTGTTTCTGGGACAAACTCGGCGAAGGAAAACTCAGAATACTTTTGCAGTTAGGGAGATAGAAATAATTTGGAGTGGTAGCTAAGCTAATTGTGGCGTTGTTTGTTCGTTTTGTTTTAAGCTAAGACTGGATAGTTCCCCCGGGAAGTTTAAAATTCCCTGTCCTTCATAGATTTTTATGCGTCTCAAAATTGTCCTCATCGTGTTGGCTTTTGCAGTTCAGCCCTCAGATACCGGCTGTCTCTTGTTTCTAATATTGCATCAGGTGTACATATGGCAGCAGAGCAAGTAGCTCAGTGATATTTTTAGCTTTCTTAGTTCTCATTTGCAGCAGGGAGCAGGGTGCTGTGATAATGGCTGACTTGGGGCACGTAATTTAAGGGAGGTGGGGAGAAGCAATTCGGAGGCAGTGGGTGGGAATGAGTAGGGCTTATCAGGGGGGTTTGCCCTGTTGTCCTCCACCCTTACCCGCCCCGTCCACTCCTATTGCAGATTGACTATACATAGGTTTCTTTCATAAAGAGCTTGAATTCTGTCACTCTAGAAGTTGAAGTTGAGGCAACCACCAGTTGAAGTATATTTTTGCCACCAGTATATTCTCCAGTCAGGTTCTGTAATATCAGAGAAGATGGTGGAGTTGTGAATTCCAGAGTTGAAGAATTATCCTTTGCATTCTGATTTCTAAAATGAGAACATTTTGATTCATAGGGTTAATGGTTTGCCCCACGTCACGTGTGCCACCATTGGTGCCACCAAGAACAGAGCCCAGATCTCCAGTTCTCCTGGCTCTCCACTTATTCTTTATGCCCTGCTGTTGTGAAATGACTACATTCTCTGCTGGGTGCGACTTGTCTGTGTCCTTCAGCTTGGCATGTCCATTCCTGCAAGGAGAAAGATTTATCAACAATAATGGTTGACATTTATTTAGTGCTTTCTGTGTGCTGAGCACGGTGCTTAATGTTTACAGTCCATTCTGAAGGAGAATTTACAGATGGAGGAGTTGAGGCTTAGAGAGGCCAAGTGACTTGTCCAAGGTCACGTTGCTAGTATCATAGCACATACTTACCAGAGGGCCAGACCACTGGATGTTCTTTTTCATTTATTTCCTCCTGCAGGATTTTTGGACCTATTTTTTGTCTTTGACCTTGGAAATCAATATCCTAATCAATTCACTGGGTCTGTCATTTGGCCTCAGAAAATTTGTGGGGAACAGCCAAAGTCACCTACTATATTTGTATACAACTCAAAGCAGGAATTTTAAAAATAAAATGTACAAGCCTTAAACATTTTATTTTAATATACAACATGGCTAGTCCCTAAGATTATTAGAGATACTCAAAGTGAAAATTCTAGCAACAGTTATAACATGTTAGGGACATACTTCTTCAGTGCAGGTCAGAATCTGCTGCTACATAAGGACAAGTGAGCGCTTGATACAGGAGGGTCATGAGCACTGTCAACCCAAATAAATGGCAGAGGCAAAAATCTCAATCAGTGGAGGTTTATTAAGCCAAGATTTGGAGGATGCGCCTGGGAAAACCACAAACAGCAGACAAGCTGTGGCTGTTTTTCTGAAGGGGATGTTGGAAACCTCAGCATTTTATAGGCGTACAGAGAGAAGGAAGAAGACAGGGAGGTTGGGGTGGGGGATGATGAGGTAGTGGCTACCTTCTTGTGAGGCCCACAATCTACATTTTACATAAAAGAAGGCCATGAAGGAAGCATCAGTTATGTAGATGTCCCTAGGAAGGTGGAAGAATGCCTGATTCCATCTTGTCTCCTGTTCTGTTACCTGTAAGATAAACTTGTAATTCATTCTGGTGTAGAATTGGATAGGCTTTAGCTTTAGGTGATAGATACAGGTACAATTTGCATGTCCTTGCTTATGGGAGGTTAGCAAGGAATTTTCTTACTGAATGATCTATGGGGCCAGCTCTTCACAGGTGTCTGAGACTGTGATTTTCTTTTTATAGCACCTTCAGTTACCATGATTACATCTAAACAGATCTACAGTGTAAATTCATATTGCTAGCTTATCTGACTTTGAAAAAGTCCTGGGGAAAACTTGGCTATCTTGTGCCAACTACTAGCTTGTTTTCAAGATACTATAACCTTGAAGAGATGAGATATAACTTTTTATATTTTCATGCTTTTGTAATTGAATGTTTTTTTTTTTGAAAACATCTTCCCTGAAGTTCATCTTATCCCCATTCTAAAGGCCTGTAAAATTTTCTGCCACTTTTCTTAATTCTAACTGTAAGTACATTTAAAGGAAATTTCACCATGATTTTTGAATGCAAAGCTCTCTGCCTGCATCAGGATGGTACTGAGGTTAAGGCCCTGGAACCAGACTGGATGGGTCTGAATCCCAGTCCCACCTGAAAGACCCTGGATGTGTTACTTAAACTTTCTTTCTTCCTCTATAAAGTGGAATAATCAGCTACCTCATTGGACAGTCTGTGAGGACTAAGTGAGTTAATTCATCTAAGCATTTTAGCACAGCCTAGCACAATAAAGTGAAGCAATGATTCTTAGGTTATAAAACATTGAATTTCAGAAAAAGTCAGGGCCCTAGACTCCTCTGTTTGACACCTCCTTTCTTCACTTACAGGTGAGACCAAGGCCTCAGAGGGAAGCCACTTACCAGAGTGTGCAGGTTCTTCATGCACAGAAGAGGTCTTCTGGCTCTTGGGGTATGTGTTCTAAAATTAGTGACCTGTGAGGCCCCAGAGCAAATCCTGTGCTCTGGCTGTGTCCTTGCCTTGTCACATCTTGCCTTACCTTCCGTGGTGCTTTAGAGGGAATTCTACATGCGAATTACTTTCTTAGGACAATTTTTTTCCCCTGTCACTTATTCCCTTGCCTCCAGATAACCTTTTAAAAACCAAGATTAGCTTGATCAACACTCAGAGGACCTGAGAAACAGAAAGACACCCATCCACAAACCAGCCCATGTTCAGGGCAGGAGGTGGGTGGAGGGACAGCCATTGTACTTGGGCTCTTAGTTCCACATATGAATGGGATGGGGGCACATGTCCCCTAGGAGGGGCACTGCCACCTCTGCTGGGGGCTGAGGGGAGCTTTCTGCTCAAGAAGAGCCAGGCCTGTCTTGGCCCTCACCCAGCCTGTCTGCTTCCCACCAGGCTCTAGGTTGCCTTATCAGGACACAACCTGTCTCTCTGCTTTTGGTTCACGTGCCCTCTTTCCATCAAAGAGACATCTTCCTAAGGTGGTCTGCCCTGGAAAGCCCAAACTGACCTGTTTCTTTTCTCCCCGCCCCAGATTAGACCTTCCAGCACCCTGAACCTGAACTTCTAGCTCCTTCTCCTCATGTGCTTGTCTCGGGGGTGCCTATATTGGTCAGGAGTAAATTCACAGCTGGTCTGCCATGAATTGGAAGGTAAGAATAGTTTTAAGTGTTTATGGCTTGGCTTTTTTCTTTCCTCCTGATTGTAAAAATTCAGAATAAAAGTTCTATAGAAGTAGATTGATTAAGAAGAAAAAGTAAATGAAAGCATAATAATATTTAATGTTAAAACATACAAATGTACATTTATTCACCAGACTTCTGGAAGAAGGCCAGACCTTTCTTTGAATGCGCATCTGCTAACTTCAGATCTACCTTGCTTTTCTTGCAAAAATCATGCCTTTAAAGCTTTACCTATAGTTTTACATTTTAGTTTCTTTAAAGTAGATGCAGTGGACTGAATGTTTGTATCTCCACCAAATTCGTATGTTGCGACCCTAATGCCACTGTATTTGGAGGTGGAGCCTGGGGGAGGTGGGTCTTGAGGCTGGAGCCCTCAGGAATGGGATTAGTGCCCTTCTAAATGAGACTTCAGAGAGCTCTCTTGCCCTCCTTCTGACGTGTGAGGGTACAACAACAAGTCGGCAGTCTACACCCTGGAAGGGGGTCCTCACTAGAACCCAACCATGCTGTACCCTAATGTTGGACTTTCAGCCTTCAGAACTGTGACAAAAAAATGTCTGTTGTTTATAGTCACTCGGACTGTGGTACTTTGTTATAGGAGTCTGAAATGACTAAGACAGTGGATTAAGATCTAATGAAGCAATCTGCATACAAAATCTTTCCAGATTTTGATGGTTTTCCCTAATGTTTGACGGTTGTCCAATAGCAATAGCATTTTTTTTTTTCCAACTCAGACTTGAATCTTTCAAAGCATTCAATTCAGTTTTCACGGAAACAACTTTTTCTTTATATAGTCATATTTCCTAAGAGTCGTGTTTAAATAAATTGCTTAATACAGCATCGAGTACAACCTAAACTGGTTGGTGAGTAAACACAACATTCAGCTGGTAGGAGCAGAGGTTCACCGGAAACCAGAGTTGCCTGCCAGTCAGAGGCGTTCAGTGGCTGTGGCAACTGTCAGCAGGTTTTACAGAGAGAAAGGAAATGCCACTTTTAATCCCTGAAGTCCATAAGGTGAGGCGGAGGTTGGTTAAGACAGCAGCCACTAAAATATGTGATTTTAGCCACTTTGAAAAGTATAAAATCAAATAAAAATCGTACGTGGTTTCACCATCCAGAGATGGCTACTATTCAGTATTAACAGTTTTAGTGTATTTTCTTCCAGTATTTTTTTCCATATGTATAAGTGTGGTGTGTGTATTTTCAAATATAAGATCTTATTGTATGTAGTCTTTTCAATTATTATAAACATTTCCTTCTTCAAAACCTCCAGCAGCTTTCTACTTCAAGGAGAAACTGGAAGGGTCTGGAAGCAGGATCAGGGAGCTGGGAGGGTGGCTCTCCCCCTCCCCCAGCTCTGTGGCCGTAGGCCTTGGGGGCCCTGCGGGAGGGCGGAGGGACTCTTCTCCAGGAAGACCTGGTTGAAGTTAAGGAAGCAGAGTGAGTCTTCTGTGCAGCAGTGGACAACTAGGGGAGTTGGTTGAACATGCTTTGGGGGCCTGAGCACAGCGGTGGGGGTGGGAGGGGAAAGAAGGGGGAAGGAGCAGAAAGTGGGGGTGAGATTGAGAGAGGCCATTTACCACCCGCTGCAGTGGCTAAGTTGGTAGGGGTGGGAGGCACTAACTGCTACCAAAGGCTGTGTCTGCAAGGTTCAAAGCATTCTGTTTAGTGCTCCAAGGCGGTGGTCCTCCCACTGCACGTGTATGGCAGTCCCTTTCAGGACTAGTTAAGAGTTTCTGATTGGGTAGGTCTGGGGTGGGTCCCAAGCATTTGTGTTCCTCACTAGTTCCCAGGGAATGCTGATGCACACTGGTCCAAGGCACCGCGTAGAGAAGTTTTCTCTTTAACTGTGGAGTGACACCAACCCACTTAACCCCCCAGCCCAGTCCTGCCTGTGACAGTCCTTTCCTGCGTCAGGAACAAAACTGACCCAAACCTTCCCAGCTGCAGGCAGACACAGCACCGAGGGGCAGCCTTGTGTTTAAACCCAGGCCCCTTCGGGGTAGTGTCAGAAAGGAACGGGCCCTGCTTACACCGACTGCAGAGAGCTACGGGAAGCTGAAGGCATCCTGTGGCCTTCTCCTCCGGCTCGGTGTGTCATGGCTGGCAGTGACAGTCAGCACTGCTGTGCATTAGCAACGAGTGTGGCCTCATTATTTAATTATTCGTTAATTATTCCCATTTCACAGGTATTGGGGTTTTGTTTTTAGAAAGTGGCATAGATCTAGGCCACCCCAACAACATTAATTTTCCTCCTTGGAGGTATGCCTATTTCGAGAGATGTAACAGGTTGTTAGAAGGAAATCGGAGGGATTTAACACAACCGAAGCTTAGTGCCCTCGAGAGGGGCAGGAAGGGGCTCCCCCCAGGCCTTTGCTTTCGCCCTTTTAGAGTCCTTGACCTCTGCCGCCCTCGCTCTGCCTCCTCCTCAGTCCCAGACTTCTGCCTCTTGCCACCGCCTTTGAAAGGAAAGTAAATACCGCACCACTAACCTGTGCCCACTGGCCTGTGAGTTTCCATTGCATTGGGTTTGCTAACTTCCTGTTGAGGTCGTACCTTCCTGCGACGATCCCAGAGAACCACAGGCTATTGTGTGGGCGCCACCATAAGAGACTGATTCTAGAGAAATTTAGAAAATCAGAAGAGAATAACTTTCCTAGTATGAGTCAGCGCCTCAGTTAGCCTAGAAAATCCTAGTGAACATGCAAAGAGGTGTATATAACAATGTTAGACATTCTTTTGGTTTGTATGAATGGAGTCAAACCTTCACCTTTCTACAATGTGAACTTTCAAGAAAGCGGAGGAATTTGAGGATTGATGGGCAGGGGGCAGTGATCAGCAGTAGGTCTAAGGGAGGAAGAACCTAGAAACCAAGTCAATATTCTAAGAAGCTTATATTTACCAGGGTAAAACGTTTTAAAGTTTTACTTTCATAACTGTAAATCTTTTATACTATCGCCAGAGTGATCTTTCTGAAGCGAGTATTTTGTGTTTAGTCCTTACCGTTAAAATGATTTCATCGTTGAAAACTATTGTCTGGTTATGGAGTGTTCCTGTGTTCTTCGTGTTTTAGTTAAAATGACTTAAATATTTGTATTCCCCTCCCCCCATCATGTCCATTATATTCTCATTGTATCACATTACAACCTGCCGCAGATATCCATACATACCCAGTTAAATACTTTCACAGGTAGTGAGTCCAGTTGCCTCTGGCAAGTTCAGTAGCCAAGCCCTCGTTTATTTGCATAATTTAATTGTAAAATTGCCAGGGTGGGGAGCACACCATACATGTCGCAGGACGCTGTGACGGTGAAGGTCAGAGCTGGGTCAGATTCTCCCTCCTTTGCATGTTCTCAGCTCCACGATCCGGGTGGTCCATCTACCTCATGGAGAAAGCGTGAAGAACCTCGTAAGGCACTTAGCACCTGGGAAGTTCCCAGTGTACAGCAGCCAAGGCTCTGTCTTCTAAATACGAAATCCACATCCAGGTCTGAGTCTTAAAGAATTTGAATAAAATTATAGGAACATTTATGTACATAAATTGTGATTTCATTAATTCCACTTCATTGGAAATCGGGACTCGGGCAGGAAGCCTGGTCCGGGGTTAGACTGTCCGTTCTCAGTCCTGCCTCCTCCTGAGCAAGCTGCAGGACACAGGCAGGCCTTCAACCCTCAGCGGCTCTGCTCACCTTGCTCAGAAGACAAGCTGGCGGACTAGACCAGGTCATCTTGAGAGTTCCTTGCAGCCCCCTAGTTCAGTGAGAACTATTGTTCTCACTAGTGTCAGGTCACTTTTAGTTAAACTAACTGTTAGAGGGAGGTTCAAATGTACTCCCTGTAGTAGAATCTCATTTTATTGGCATTACATATAATAAATGATACTTGGCAATTTAATGTAATGATTTCATTGTAATAAATTCTACCTAGTCCTGTAAAATAGTGATTACTCAACAGAAGCATACCTGTTCGCTTTATTTGGGAAGGAATTTTTAATAACACAAAAATCTTATAATTATCATTCAGTCATACTAACTATGTGTATGAAACTGGGATAGTATTTACTTTGAGATACCATCGTGATATATAGAATTTCATTATAAAATGTACTAATGCAAAGAGTGGGAAATTCAAATCCATAGTTAGTCCCCAGACTTCATTTTAGCCAGTGGGTTTATGGCAGCAGTTAATCAGTAGCTAAACTTTAATGTTTTGAGTTTTGTTATATTTTATTTTATCTTCAAGTGCCAGTGCTAATGAGTTGCTGGAAACAAGGAAATCATAGGGTGCTGGAGCTGGAGATTCCAGAAGGAAGGTCTGGTCCAGCCTTACTTTGTAGGCAAAGAGGCAGGAGCTCAGAAAGGCCCAGTGACTGACCAGGTCACACAGTCAGTCAGTGGCAGAGCAGAGCTGTGACCCAGGCCTCCCGGTTCAGGCTCCTCTCACTGGACCCAGCTGCTGCCACAGAAGTGGGGATCTGGGAGGCCAGCAAATTGCACGAGACCAGAGGCACTACGCCTGTAGCTGACTGGTGATCCTCCGTGAAGCCAGTAGCAAGCGAGTGATGAAGAGCAGGGTGTAACTAGACTGTCAGGCACACAGGGACAGGGACCTTGTCTGCTTGGTCTCCAGTGCAGCCCCAGCACCTAGCCTTGTGCCTGTTGCAGAATAGGTGCTTAGTAAATATTGGTTGCATGATGATAAAGAAACATCCCATATCGATGATGGAACGTTTAGAATGGTTTCTTTCCTCTTGAAGGCTCTTGAACACGTGCCCTTGCTGCTGTATATCTTGGCAGCGAAGACATTAATTCTCTGCCTGGCATTTGCTGGAGTGAAAATATACCAAAGGAAAAGGATGGAAGCAAAACAGCAAAAACTGGAGGCTGAGAAGAAGCAGCAGCCAGAGAAGAAAGATAACTGAAGGGGAATCGAGGTACCCGACCTTGCGAATGGGAACCAGCCAGTGGTCAGGGCAGCCAGTCAATGGATGTGACAGGTCTGAGAATTCCACGTCCCTCAGGTCCGCAGGGCTGCGCGAGGGCACATGGCCCCACCTGCCCTCTGAGGTGCAGACCCTCATCCCCGACCCTGACTGCAGTGGAGCCAAGGTGCACGGAAGATGAACTAATCAGTTCACCCTTCTCTAACCCTGCAGTGGTTTTTTATAGGTGTTAGGTCTCAGGACTCTTGAGAATTTAATGACAGCTGTGGGCATTCTCCCCAGAGAAGCACACATACTGAAAACACCCGAGTGGTGTATAACAGTGGTCCCCAGCCTTTTAGGCACCAGGGACCAGTTTCATGGAAAACAATTTTGCCATGGAGCAGGGGGCTGGGGGGGATGGTTTTGGAATGATTCAAGTGCATTACATCTATTGTGCAGTCAAACCTCTCTGCTAACGATAATCTGTATTTGCAGCCGCTCCCCAGCGCTAGCATCACCACCTCAGCTCCACTTCAGATCATCAGGCATTAGATTCTCATGAGGAGTGCACAACCTAGATCCCTCGCATGCGCAGTTTACAGCAATGTTCGAGCTCCTGTGAGAATGTAATACAGCTGCTGATCTGACAGGAGGCGGAGCTTATGCAGGGATGCGAGTGATGGGGAGCGGATGTAAGTACAGATGAAGCTTCACTGGTTGGCCTGCTGCTGCTCACCTCCTGCTGTGCGGCCCGGTTCCTAACAGTCCCCCAGCGGTCAGGGACTGCAGGTGTTTAAGCTTGTAGACAGAAGTGGAGAAGGTGGAGGTGGGGAGTCACAGGTCATTTGAAGACTGACAAATGACCTGGTTAAGAATCCCTGTTATCTTCAAGATAAAGCCTGACTCCTTGGTGTGGCAGATGAGTCCCTTGCCAATCTGTGCTTAACCCGGATCTCATCTGCCACCTCTCCCACTCCTCCCTGCACTCCCGGGGGCCTTACCTTGGCCACCGTAGACCTTCACGCCCCTCAGCCTTGCTGGTTAGTCCCAGGCCAGAGGCCCCTTCCCGATGACCTCCTCACCAGTCATGAGGGCTTAATCCATCACTGCGGCCCGGTGCCTGTCACAGTGCACACAGGAGGCCCAGATCGTGCTTGTGGAGTTGAACACATCGAGGCCCCTGTTACGGATTTAACACATGACAGCAGTCTCCTCGATTCTGGTGTGTTGGTACAATCTCTTCATCTGTCAGGTTGAGTTCTGGGCTTCTCTGAAAGAGGATTGAAATATGGCAGTAGGGGGTTCTAGATCAGTGGTTCCCAAACCTGGATAAGGATCAGAATTGCTGGGATGCTTATTAAAATGCAGATTCTCAGGCTCCAGCCTCAGGAAGATTCCATTCTGTCTACGGCTGTATCTGGGCAACTGTTCTTTTGAAAACCCAGTAGATGACTCTTACATAGTCCTCTCAGCAACAGGTCACCGTAGGAACCACTGGGCTAGGTGACCTCCGCAACCCCTGCCGGCTCCGATTCCGTGCGTATGTAAATAGGGACCCCCTTGCAGTGCTGGCAGACTATGAGGTTAAAGGCATACTTATGAGTAACAGTAGCAACACTTAACTGAGTGATTATTTTGTGCCAGGCATTTTGCTAAGCATTTCGTAGACAGCTGGTTAATTCAGTCCTGGCAGCTCTGTGGGGTATATCCAGATTGAAAGAATGGCTCACACCATACCTGGTGAAGGGCAGAACCGGAAATTGAACCGAGGTCAAACTCATTCAACCACCGTGCCCAGCCCGAGCTGCACTGCCTTCCTGAATACAGGCACGTGAGCTCGTGGAAGCACTTCACTTGCTTACTCACCCTTTCCAGCAGCCGCAGCCGCTGGCTGGTCCTCAGTGAGGACAGAAGTTACTGTTACGGAACCTTGCCTTTTATTGATTTTTTTTTTTTAAAGTTGTTTCATTGACTGAAACTCGGGAGCAGGCACTAAGAAGGGGGAAGAGAAATTTTAAAGGGTGAGGGAAGGCAGTTTACATTGAGATGTTGCCGATTGAATTTATATTCCTGACAGTCCTCATTTTGCGTGTTAATCTGAGAAGAGGAAGATTGGGTATGAGATCATAAATGCTTCTCTCCGCAGACATCACCGGAAACCTGCTGGTTCAGTGGGGCTGGGTGGCTTCCTCACCGAGCTTAGGACTGACTGGGGAGTTGTCTTCCCATCTCGGCTGGCAGCTTCTCAAAGACTGGTGCCTTGCTTTAAACAAAACAGGTGTTCAGATGAAAGGGAAATTGTGGTGCTAAAAATCCATTCATTCATAGATAAACTTGTGTAGTTTCTGTTTGTCAGGTCCGAACGGCTGAACTGAAGTGTTAATGCTGAACAAGTAAAACATTCGCTGTAATTTTATCAAACATTTCCTTCCTACTTACCCTTTGGTTTTCCCTTCTAGATTCTGCAATGTAAATGTCAGCTCCAGTGGACTCCAGCCGAGAAGCAGGAACCATTGAGTGATGTGTCAGAGGATAAACTCCCAACCTGGGCCTTTAACTTAAAACAATGTGAATTTTTATACGCTTTTAAAAGAACCAGTATTTTGTTTACTGAAATAAAATACCTTTGTAAAAAGGGGGTCTCTGGTCTTTGGAATAAGTCAAGGAGAGTGTGTGTCTCTCTCACATACACACACACCCCTATGTTGTGAGAGGGAGGAGTTTTGCAAACTCACACCCTCACCAGCATTTCTAGCTGGGGATCCCGGCGGGGACAGGGGAAGTAGCATCTGCTGTGGGGCTGGGACCCTGGGCCCTGGAAGCCTCAGCCCCTCCCTGGTGGGCTGCCTTCCCCCAAGCCATTTTGCCCTGTGTGTGTGTCTTCCTTGCTGGGGTGGAGGGAGGCTGTGCACTCGTCCAGGAGAGCTGGCTCCTGTGCTGACCTGGGAGGTCTTCATGGGGGGAAGTGCAGGGTGAGAGCCGTCTGCTGTGACGGGCTCTGAGTCCAGGAAGAATTCCTTTCTCCAGTCCTGGCGTGAAAGAAGAAGAGGAGCTCCCAGGTGCGTTTTGTCCTCTTACCAGTTTGCTTTTTGGGATTTGCAGATAAAACTGAAGGGCAGGACGTTCATAGGAGACTGTCACACTCAAGTGCAGTGGCAATGGTAGGATTGTTTACTGCTCAGCACCCAGCACATCGAGATCGCTATGAAAAGGGTTTGTTACTGAAAGCCTGTCACTTTTCCTTGAGGCCGCATTAGAAGAATGAGCGCAAGTGGTTTGAGGAGAAGGAAAAAGAAGTTTATTATTTTGCTGGCAAAGGAGGAAAATGACAGACTATTGCCTCAAAATCCAAATTCCTGTACATAAGCAGAAATACAGAGCTTTTAAAGGGAGGGCCCTCAGTTCTGGGCAATTAGGGTTAATGATTCTAATTGTCCTGTCTCTGCGGGAGGCAAAGCCTGTGACCCCTCCCACCTGGGAGGCCCACCCAGACCTCTGCTGGCCAGGTGCTGGGCCTGGGATGGAGCCACAGTTCAGCTGAGCTACCTCCTATAACACAAAGAACAAAAGACATTCCCCTGCCCCTCCTGACCACCTGCCCCAGACAGGGATTGCGGACCTCAGTTCCCAAAAAGAGGGAAGTTTTAAAGAGACGGAAAATATCTTTTGCTGTTTTTTGCCCCAGGCCATTCCCTCTGTTCCAGGTTCATGTTTTCTCACTTCTCTCAAGATACCAGGATGGACGGAATGAGGAAGCAGTAACCCGGGCTGCGAACACAGTGGCGTGTTTGTCTCGCTGCTCATGGCCACATGGAAAATTTGCAGAGTGTCTATTAATAGATGTCGACCCCACCCACTGTTCCCATTTTGGTGAACTTTGCATTTTTAATGTGAGGAGTCGGGGGAGTTACAATCACAATTTAGGAAGCCGGAATGAATTTATGTAGGCTCTACGTCCTAAGTACAGAACAGACTGTGGAGCTACAAGATGCAGACCTCACAGTAGTCAGAAGAGATTTTCGCATAAGCCTGTACCTCCGCCCCCTATAGGAGGCTGCTCCAGCCTTTGCCTGGGAGCCCTGGCGACCCCACTCTGCCTAGCCCCGCTGTGGCCTGTAGTCCTGTTGGAGCATGGATGTGTGACCAGAGCAGACGCATAATGCCCTTAGATTTCTGCGACCTGGCCCCCACCCATGCTCCTGTGACCTGCTCAGATGGGGCCCAGCACTGACCTGGGCCACAGCCTACCCTCTTGCCTTTGTCAGGGCTTCCTCTGCAGCCTGGCAGCATGCCCTGCCCACCCTGGTCCCTGCTTCTGCGCCAGGGGCCTGGCCTCTGCTCACATCTCACTCTGCAGGACTAGGGCATCACCTGCTCCCGCCATGCCTGGCACCAGACCCGCTAGCTCTGGGTGCCACTTCCTCCCTTGTGCCCACCCAGCCATGTGCCCCAGAAATCTAAGGCGGAGGGTCTGTTGGCTTTTCATGGAGAATCTAGTGTGCCTGACCGGTAGATACTCAAGTGTATTTTAAACACAGGCTCTTTTCTAGGCTTTGGGATTTAAAGCTAAGCTTTGGAATTTGTGCAACCTGTGGCCACCTTTTGGAAAACATAGTGGAAGATGGCAAGGATTGGGCTAAACCACTGACCATGCCCATGGGTTTTCTGTAAAGAGCATTTGGGGTTTTGATTTTGTTTTCAGTTACCTTTCCCATACACTCTTGTACCACTAGGGGGAGATGGTTAATCACTAATTGGAGTTACTGGCACTATTACCTTCCATAGGAATGTGAAGTAAGTAGATTTGCTGTTTGATTTTAAATAACTGGTTGGCTGCACGTGTGCACGGCTAGATGTAGGTAGGAGGATAGAGTGGTGAGGCCCACTGCCACGCCCCCCATCTGGACCCGCTGTCCAGCAGCCCTCTGGACCATGACTGAGAACAAATACATACCAAGGAGGTGACCATTCCCCGTAGCTGGAAGACATTGCAAAGGGAAGAAACTGAAATCCACGTTCTCTGCCCACAGGAGAGCCCCAGGACGGCCTTTCAGAAGCGGGCCTGAGAATTCACCGCATGATCTCCGCGTGCCAGCAGGCCCCCCACGGGAACGCCACACATGATGACGTTGTGTTCATCATCGTGGTGACCTCAGTCGTGAAGAAAAGGTTGCACGGTTTCATATATTCTGCCTAACAAGGACATACGTGACAGAGACATACATGATGTATTTCAGAAACCAAATAGTTCAAACAAAATCCGAGATTCTTTCAGTAGGGCTACCCCTCGCCAAGCTTTCTTTCAAGTCTTGTCTAGGAGGCATAACTGTCTGAGCGACTCATTCCTGAACACGCCCACATACCTGATCCTCACAGTACGCGTCTCCCCAAGGCTTGGTGACACAAGTGTCCTTGTGCTTGTTCAGTGCCCCACTCTGCTGTGGGCCCCGAGGGGAGAGACAGCTGTTACCAGCATGACTTCAAGGAGCCTCCGCTGCCAGAAACAGCAGCGTGACCAAGGTGTGAGGGAGCCCCTGAGTGCAGGTGTCGCCTGTGTCAGGATGAAGCCAGGGATCATCACCGGGAGACAGTCTTCCTCCCTTTCTCCTTTTTTATTGCCTGGAATGCTAATGCAATGGCATGTTCAGCAGCCATTTTGGACTATGATGTGACTGTGAGGCCTGAACCAAGTCTCGGACAACGGAGTAAAAAGATAGAACCCTGGGCTCTTGGTGACCACGGATCATCGTATCACCCCTGAACTGACTCCTTGGCACTTCTTATTTTTGGTGGTGGTGGGGTTCCTTCTATTTTGTTGACATCTCTGTGGACTATTCATAGTCCAACCAAATCCCGGCCGACACATGGAGCCAGGCAGAGATGGGTGCGAGGGCTTTCTGACAGGACGACTTGGGTTCTGGTTGTGACCCTCCTGTTACTACTGTTGTGTACATGTCCAGGTGAGTTAGCTACGGCCCCAGCCTTGTCTTCGTTTGTAAAATGAGCTCAATGATCACTGCCCTGCCCGCTGTATGAGGTGGTTGTCTGAACTGAATGAAGTCAAGTGTGTAGAAACAGTTTGCATGTGGCAGAATGATCACAAATGGAAGGAGTGTTTCCCCCCTCTGTTGGCACCTCAGCCCCCAATAGCCAGGCGGGCTCCATCCAACATGGATGGATTGAACTGTGGGTAATGAGCTCTCTTTGCTTATTTCCTTTCTGCCTCGTCCTGGGTCCGGCACCATTGCCTAACACTCCCCTCCTTGGGAGTCACCTGGTCCATGGGTGGGGATGGGAAGGTGGTTGTTAGTGATGGTGAAGGCCAGAAAGGACTGGATGTTTGATCAACCAACCACTCAGAAGGAGAACAGCACCACCAACATCACCGACTCTTCCAGAGGACTGGTCTACCAGTATGTGACCCAGCCCTGTGTTGTTGTGTATTGGCACCCACTGTTGTTAAGTACAGTGCACTAAATGTGGCTGTTCCCAAAGAGATTCTGGGCTATCCTCACCAGCCTCCCTGCCCCACCCCCACCAGAAGAAACCTCTTATTGTTAATATTAATTCCCTAACCTATTGCAGATGGTCTTAAAAGAAATGCCAGAGAACAAAGTTTCCTTTGATCAAAGTATCTTAAGATGTGTCTATTCTTATTACAACCCGGTGATAAAAAGAAGCAAAAGTTTTCCTCAAAGAGTAAAAAGGAAATGAGGTCAGTGACATTAGGTCTAATTGTGGACACATTTGCTTCAACCTCAGCATGGACTGTAATGATAAGAGCTTCAGTTTCTTGAGCACTCGGTAGGTGCCAGACACGATGTAGTGGCTTGGCATGAGTTGCACCATTTTACAGGCATTAACCTATTTTACTAACGAGTTAATTGAGCCTCAGGGAAGTAAAGCAACTTACCCAAAGTCTCATAGCTTAGTAAACTAGAAACTTGAGATTCCAACTAGGTCCATCCGATTCCCAAAGCCCAGTGCACTTTCTGTTGCTTTCTGCTGGAAGTTTCCACACTTAGTATAAAGTGGCGTTTCTTAATTATGGATACAATCTTATGTAACTAAATTGCACATTAAAGATAGGGCTTTTGATCTCTCTGGTTATACTGATGTTCTCTTTCCTCTGCTGGCTTTTCTAATGACTAAACACGGCCTCAAAGGAATAAAACCCTACTAAGCCTGTTTTGTTAGATTGTTTTGGTTTTGAAACAAACTTAGCTCCTGTTGGTTCATCTTGTTCATCTGATAACCTAAAAACATTCCATTTTTTTATTCTCACTGCAAAATAATGTGTCTTTAAAAGCCATTCTGCCTCTTCCTCAGTTTGGTGTCGAAATACTTTTGTGTTGTGGTGTCCAGCTGCAGATGGCCGTTTCGCCAGCTGACGTCTGGTGGGATGTCAGAGGCCAGCCTTACACCATGTAAATTATGGGAGTTAGGAAGGAAAAGCCAGGCTCCAGTAACTAAGCTAGGCATGGCAGTGAGGGGCGGCTTTGGAATCTGGTGCCCTTGGTGACATTCCGACATCTCAGTTTCCTCATCTGTACAATTGGAAAAATGAGAGCAGTCACCTGATAGGGTTGTTGTGAAGATTAAATGAGTTTCCCGTTATTGGAGAGGCAGCATAAATAACGGCTCTAAGTATGAAATCTGCATTGAGTCTCTTGGTGCCTCAGTTTCCCACATCTATAAAATGTAGATTATAATAGTTCCTGCATCATAGACCGTTGTGAAGATTAAATGTGTTAAGCACGTGTAGGTGTTAGTGCTTATTACTTGGGAACTCTGGGAGGTGTGGAATATATGTGATGTGGGGCAAAGCACACTCATGTCCCCAAACTCAGGCCACCTACGCTTGGGCCCACACAGTGACAGCACATTGAAGGGATCAAGGAAGTTTGAGTACTATTACTTACTCTCGAGGAGCTTCAATCCTAAAATACACATGGAATAGAGAAAAAGACCACACAAATATACACACAATAAAAGTTGTTTCCCCAAGTTAATTGCTAATGAGAAATCCAGTATTTCAATGGGCAGAATAAGACTTTGTTTGGCATTCATGGTTGGCTGCATAGTGGTCCCCAAAGGTATCCAGGTCTTACTCCCTGGAACCTGTGAATGTTACTTTATGTGGGGGAAAAAAAAAAGTCTGCATATGTGATCAAGATAAGGATTTGGAGATGTGAAGATGATGCTGGATTATGTAGGTGGGCCATAAATACAATCACAGTTGTCCCTGTAAGAGGGAGGCAAAGGGAGCTTTGACACAGAAGAGGAGAAAGTGGTGCAGCCACAAGCCAAGGACACCAATGGTCACCAGCAGCTGGAAGAGGCCAAGGAACAGATTCTCCCCGAGCCCCGCAAGGGAGCACCACCCTGCCAACACCTTGACCTTCGCTCCGTGGAATTGATTTCTGATTGCTGGGGGAGAACTCCAGAACCGGGGGAGAATAAATTCCTGTTGTTTTAAGTTTGTGGTAATTTGTCACAGCAGCCAGAGGAAATGTGTACAGCACCATTGGCTGTCAAGTGGGATCTGCAACACCTCAGACCTTGCAGTTCTGCGTGGTTGGCTGTTTGGGTGCATACTAGGGTTCCTTTTTGTGACAATGACAAAATGCTGCAGAAGTCCACCACTCAGTCACTGAAAAGCATTGAACATCTATTTTCATCTGACAAAGTCTTTCTGAATAATACCCAGGAGGTTCAGGAGAGAAGGAAGACAAGCAAAGAAAATGATACTGTCTGTGCCTGGTTCTCAGGAACTGGCCTCACAGTCTTATAGCCGTCTGTTAGGAGTTAGCTAGAAATTTCCACAAGTTATGTTCAAGTAGAGTTTATTTTTTATGAGCCATTTTTCCGGTTCACAGCAAAGTTGAGCGAAAAGTACGGAGTTCCCGTATACCCCGCCCCCACACATGCAGTCTCCCTCCCTAGTGACACCCCATGGAAGTTATTCTTCACACACCTCAGGATGATTACTTCTATTGTAAAATTACTGCCTGAGCATATTTACACAGGAGTGAATTTTATGACATGTTTAATAGTGGTCTGACCGTTTTCTATAAAAATGAAAAATACAACCACAAATCCTCACAACTTACAACAGCAGCAACCCCAACTTGAGCAGGGGGTGGTTGTACCAGCTGCAGGTGGCTTGGCTACAGGCCCTCGAGCTGAAACTCCATGGCAAAGTCTAACACCCTTCTGTTGGGATTCTTGGAGTTGGCTGGGAGGTTGGTTGGATAACGGGTTCCACGGACCCTCATCACTGCACCTGTTCACCGACCAAGTCCCACTGCAACCAACCATTGTCGTATCTCTCCAGGTCCCTTGCTGGGACCACCAACTCACCTTGGAGGGTCTGGATGAGGTCTCACCTCCTCCCATGCCTCACTCACCCTCCACCACCTTGCTATCAAGGAAGGATGGAAAGAGTTTTGCTCGGCCACTGTCTGGACAATGTCCCTTGCTGATGGCAACCTGGCTCCCTTTGGATTATTTTGTTGGGTGAAACTGGTAGGCACACTATTTAATTTCCACTTTTTAAAAAATTATTTATAGAGATGGGCTCTCGCTATGTTGCCCAGACTGGTCTCAAACTCCTGGCCTCAAGCAATCCTCCCACCTCAGCCTCCCAAAATGCTGGGATAAGAGGCATAAGCCACTGTGCCCAGCCAGTTTTCACTTTTTATTGCAGCTGCACGATGGTTCTCCTTTTCTCTCAGACCTAAATTTTGACCACACGACCTTTAACCCCGCTCACCCCTGCTCACCACCATCCTCCTTTGGGCTGGGTTAGCTCTAATCCTCCCATTAACAAAGCCCTCAAAGTGGCCTTAACAGGATGAGAGTCGAGATCCCTCATTTACCAACAAGCTTTAATGAAACCTCCAGTAAACTCAGAGTGATTTGCTAACATCCTTAGGAAGCCCTCAGTCCTTGTAGCACCCCATGAGGTCGCTGTCGCAGTATCTTTGGCCGTGGTGCTCTGGACGTGAGCTCCACAAAGTTGGTGGTAAAGGCCATACACGTAGCAGAGTCTCACTGCTTGTTGGAGGAATTGCCCTTAAGAAAATTTCCCAAGATAGTAGTTTTCCCATCTCCGTACTTTGTTAGTTAATATTCTCCACTTGCTTGGGTTTATCCTTGCAACCCCTTTGCTAATTAAATCACTGAAAAGTATATACTGGTACGAATAGATACTGTCAATGGACTGCAAACAAAACTCTTTTCTGTTATTGATGATAAACCATTTCAGAGAAGACCAGGCTGAGTCTAAAGGGCTCAGGTAATTACAAGGGGACGGCAGAGAGAGTAGTTCATGGCCACAGGACTTGGCCACCTCTGGGCAACACACAATGCTTGTTAAGCTAATGACCTTTGGGACATAGGGCTGGACCTCAGCCTCTCTGTCTTCCTCTGGCCTCAGCTCCTCCTGCAGCCTTCTGTCTTTGACCACGATGGCACACTTCCCGTAGGCCTTTCTCACCACATCGCAGAACTCGGAGAAGAGGTTGTCTTCTTGTTTGTTACACAGCTCATCTCTTAGGAACATCCGATATTTCCAAGGCACCCATCCTTGACTACCACCGGCGTGCACGATACACCAATTTGGAGTTTGAATGAAATATCCATCACTAAAGTCTTCCCCCGTCACAAGACTTTCTGGAATATTGGTTTCCCCAAAATATACCGTCTTAAATCCATCAGATTGCAGCATTCTTAGGGTTTTCAGATATTGGAGGCATTGCTTCCTCCTGATGCTATCAAATTGACTTCTGATAATGATGTTTCTTAAAAGAGGGTTTGCAAAGTGAGGCATGGTGGCTTCTCAAGTGGTTTTAAAAGCTTGCATGTCTTCATCTGGGAGGTCTGGCCAGCAGGGGATGATGACCTCATAAAGGGCTTTCTTACAGCTGTGTCAGTCACATAGATACATTTTGGACTTCAAAGCATCATAGAATACATACTCAGAACAACTCCCTGCTTGCCCACATGATGCGGGAATGGCAGATGGTATCCATGGAAAATGCTACTTTGACATCACTTCTGCAATAGGTCTGGGACAGAGGTTGGTAATCTTTTAATAGTAATGAGCCAAGCGTATGGCCGCTACCCATGTGGTTCATTAGACGGAGAGAAATATTTACATTCATTTATCCATTCCAAGAATAGTGACTGAGCACCTTCTATGCCCCAGGCATTATGCCAGGGACCAGCTATACAGTCAGGACGTGTCCAGGGGGGTCTGGACTTGGGTGGTGTGTGTCTGTGTGCGCATAGAGTTTGTGTAAAACCACAATCAAGAGTGGCTTTTTCCAGATGGCAGAGGAGGGTATGGCAAAAAGCAAAAGGAAGTCAGCGTGCACTCCTGTCTTCCGCTGGGGTTGCCAGTTTTTGAGCGAATTCGATGCCCCATCTAGAAAGCACTTTTAACCTTGTATACACAGGCAAAGTGATAGGTTGCTTCACTCTCTAGCAGTCTCTTCAATTTCCTTTGTATTTTCTTGTCCCCTTAATCAGAGCTAAAGGCATTTCACAATGCACACAAGGGATTCTCTCGAATGAAGACATGGACAAGATGATTTTTCAGGGCCTCTGCTCTATTGTCGGATGGATGAGGATTTTTCCCCACGTAAGAGTTTTCTTGGGACTCAAGTTTGGAGGACCCCAGACAGTAAGACCATCCCATCATAGTAAAGTTACCATGAGGAATGTGGTCTCCAAACAGCCTCTCCCAGGGGGTAGTATCAGCAGGTTTGGGTTGAAAATTGGCTTGTGGTCATTTTCTCTTAGGATTTTTCTTTTAGTAGTGGAAACCATTTTTAGACCAAATTTGCTATGGATGCCAAATATGTAGAACAGAATTGTGACTGCTCTGGTAGAAGTGGTGATGGTGGTCCTAGTGTCCCCCTGCTCAGCTACCCCCATTTCTCTCCCCAGTCCAAGGACAACAGTGCGAAATACTGTGTAGTGCAGTGGATCAATTCTAGGACAATTCTTTGCCTCTCTCATCCAATTTTTGGTTTTGGATGTGAGAAACTTGTTCAGGTGTATAGAAAAGTATAAATATTATGTTGTCTTTTGTTTGTGTGTGTATATATGCATATATATGCAAGGTGCTTATATGTTCAAGCAGAAATCACAGAAGACTAAAGCAAACACTAATTAAAATGCTTACCTTATAAGGAGAGGGAGGGAACAGGAGGGAAGAAAAAAGGAATTCTAGGCTTCTCTGAATGTTTTATAATTTTAGTGGAAAATGTCAACATTTTGTATATTTTTTAAAAAAGGTAAATCAAAAAGAAAAATAAAACAAGTGACCACTAAATGATACAAAATAAAACAAACCAATGAAACTAGCTACTCATCATGTCAATAACAAAATCACACAGACATGAATTTATTTCAAATGACCCTACAACACAATATTTGGATTATCTATTCTCTCGTGGGATATACGCTGAGGACAAAGAAAAACACATGCAACCCAAAGCTGTATTCAGTAGTTTTATTGTTACTAATAGTACTGGTATTATTATTGTGAAACTCATGTCTGTTTTATGATAAATAAAATCACTTATGATTAGTAATTATGTTAATGTTAGATTTTCAGTCTAAAATAATATGAATGTAAAGGAATTGACTATATCAGCATTAATTAATGATTTATTTTTCTCTTTTCGAAATATTTATTTCCTACCTCTGTCTGCTGAAAAGACCGAGAAGCAAAAACCACCCAGTAGTGATGAGTAGAGACCCCAGACTGTGGTCTCTAAATATCATTTCCTCTCAAGGAATCAGGGATTCTTTGATTCTGGGTGTGAGGAGGGAAATGCAGAGATGAGCTTGAGGCATCTCATGCAGCCTGAAAGCAAGGAAGTCACCAAAGAATACCGGGTTCTGCAGAAACAACCGAAGAGCTGATGAAGAGCGGCTCCTATTGGCCAAAGATGGAAGAATTTGAGCATCGATCAGTAATCAATAAACAAACTATGACTTAATAAATTCAAGCAGAACAAATATATAAAAATATGTGAGTTTACAATGGTACAAAAAATCAGACAAAGTACTCAAAAAACTCATTGGTCACCTTCGGAGGTGTCTTTGGAGGGCACCGTCGTATTATTCTGTCGATTAATAAATAGAAGAATCAAGCACTTATCTTGCCTTTCCTGGTGTGGCTTCTATGTCAGAGTGGGAAATGCCAGGACAGAGAGTCCAAGCAGGTGTCAGGCCAAGGTGATGGGCGTGAACGTGACCCCAGGGGGCTGTGTGGTGAAGCAGAGTCAGCTGAGCACTGGGGCATGAGCAGAGCCTCTGGCACTGCACGTGCCCAGGGTCACATCTCAGCTACACTCCTCACGAGCCTCTGCTTCCCTGTCTGTAAAATGGGAGAATATCTATGTCAAAGCACAGAGGCAAGGACTAATGTGGTAGCAGACATGACCTGCTGACTCTGAGCTTAGTAGACGGCTGCCATTATTGTTGAGAGGGACTGGCTGGGAAGACGGCCCCAAGAGAGCTGGGCAGTGACTCTGCAGGGACAAGGAAATGTGACGGGAGGGAGGAGCAAACAAACAAACCAATAAAAATTCAGACCGAAGACCAGCACTCAAATAAAACAAATGTCTTCCCACAGCAAAAATGGAAAATGCTGCCTCCCTTCCGTCCTCCCTTCTTCTGTTTCTCTCTCTTTCTCTCTATTTCATCAACACATCTTGAGCTCCTTCAGGTTCCAGGCTCTGCCTAAATCTGGGAATGACGGCAGAGTCCCCACCCTCAAGGAAGGTGCCATCTAGTGGAAGAGAAGAAAGGTCAACAAAGGTCCCAACGCAAGGAGATGGCCCTGGCGGTGGGAAATGGAACCCCCAGGAATGAGACCGTGCTCAAAGCAAATCCAGTTTTAGCAGAAGAGCCCTACTAAGTCAGCTTAGCAAGTACCCCTGCCCTTGATACCTGATCACTCTCAACATCTGATCAGGTTTGTCATCCTCCACCCACGCCCCAGGTGACTTCTGGTCATCCTGGCCAGTCTTCTACAAAAATCCTGTTAGATCACTTTAGCCAGAATCCTCCTTCCCCCTGGTGCTTCCTCTTAGTAATTTTCCATCGCTGCCCCCACCCTGCTCCTTGGCTATAAATTCGCACGTGCCCATGCTGTATTTGGACTTGAGCCCAATCTCGCTCCCCGACGGCAAGGCCCCGCTGCAGTGGTCCCCGTACCTACTGCCATAGTCTCCCCCTTGAATGGAGTCTTCCTCGCCGTGCTTTAACAATGTCATTGAATAATTTTTCTCTAACACTTCCCTAGACCCCGGTGAACGTGCAGTGGATGGCGGATCCCGAGGGGACCGAGACCAGCAAATCTGAAGGTTTCTCTGTTGATGGGGCAGAAGGGGCTGAGCAGAGGTGCAAAGAAGTGACTGCAAATCAGGGCAAGGGACCAGAGGGTGTTTAGAGTGAGGTCACAGGTGCTCTGTTTATATGCGGTCTGTGCGCTTCCTGTTTGCTAAATGTTCTGTTAATTAAACCTCTACACGTACCTGGGGGTGAGCAGACTTTCTGGTCTTTCAGGTATCCCCAGTGTTCAAAAACAATTAATTGGGAAGCCATTAGGCTGAGACAGCTCCAGTGCCTTGGGTTCCGGTGTAAACAAACTGAAGCTCAACCCAATGTAAACAGTAAAGCAAAACTTAAGCTCAACCAGTCAGAAACCTCCAAACTATCCTCTAACCAGGGATGTCCACTTTAACCCATCAAATACATTTTCTTTGTCTTGCTCCTGAGAACACCTTATAGAAGTTTCCCCTTTTGCCCCTTCAGTGGAGAGCTCAACTGCTTGTGGTCTGATGCTGCCCGATTCATGAATCCCTGAACACGCAAACAACCTCATTGGCATCTTAATGTGCCTGGGTTTATCTTTTAACACCAGAGGGCTGCAGAGGGGATGGGCAGTGGGAAAGGAAGGATCTGTTAATCTGTCAGAATTGATATCTTTAAGATAACTTACTTATTAGCTTTTAAGTTATAAACACATGTGTGTGTGTTGTAAGTAATTTCCAGCCGGACAGAATCACTCGTTCCTGTTCCATTCCACCCTTCTGCTGCGCTCGCCGGGGGGAGCCACTGTTAGAATTTGTTTTGTGTTTATCCACTCTTCTGCCTGGATATACAAGTGTAGATAAACATCTGTTTAATAGATGTTTGATTTTTAAAAAATCATACCCTATATTTCGTTCCGTAACATGCTTTTGTAAACCTAACGATAAATCATAAACATATCGCCACGTCATTAGCACTGAAAAACCCCATTCTTTTTAGTGTACTCATTGCATGGACGGGGCACATTCTATTTGATAAATCCTTATTTTGTGGGTATCTGGATTACGTCAAGGTCTTCGCTATTCCAAGCACTGCCCCCAGAAGCCCTCCACACACCTTCCCCATCAGAGTGTCTCCCTCAGCCCCAAGTCTGCTTGTCTAGAAAAGATTTCTTTACTTCTAATTCTTCTCCACTTCCCAGGCAACCAAAATTCTATGGTGGAACATTGTAATGTGTTTAATTCATTTAAATTAACTTCATATAATTGAGAGATCAAGTTTGTTCAGTTCGAAGACAGAAAGTTTTAATGAGAACTCTCAAGATACGGATGAGTGACCCTAAATTCGACGTGTGAGTGTTGCTGCAGTTCTGTTGGGCTGTCTTCCACCTACCACAGATCACTCTCTTCAACAAAGAAAAGAGAATATTTAGAAACTAGTTGCACCAAAAAACAAACAAAAAATAAAACCACAAAAACCACCAAAACACTAAAACACCCAAAGCAGTTGCCACTACAAATAGATGTGTGTATACACATGGCGGATTTGAGTCTCATTCTACAAATTCAGTTGTGCAGGAAACATCACATTTATTTAGTTAAATCAAATCACTATGGATTCAGGCATCACTGGGGCTCCTTACTGTCCCCGAAAGCCAGTAAGGCACTGTGGTCACCCTTACCTGCTGCTTACTGTGGGCAGCGGGGGAGGTGCCCAGATCTAAGCCCTTGTGGTCCTGTCACCAGGCCCTGAAGTGTTTTCTGGGGATAAGAACCTCAAAGCCAGGATCCAGCCCATCTAGGTGTACCCAAAGCCACTCCCCCAGGAGACCCAGTCATTTTCAGGGGAACCAAGAGCGATGAGCCTGGGACCCCTCAGTTCCCCCAACCTAAGAGCCACGGTTCCATCTAGGCTAGGCGACAGCTCTGGCTCCTTCCCTCTGTTTGGTGGCGCCGTCCTCTCCCTGCCCCCTCTCTGAGACAAGTAGCACAGGAAGTTGGTCTGCCCCCAGGTTTCTGGCCTGGCATCTCAGACCTCCTCCCAGGCCACAGGCCACAGAGGGCCTGGCATCTGCCTACGAAAGGCAGGGCAGGAAGGAAAACACGCAGAGAACAAACCTCGATTCGTGACTCAGCAGACGATGCTGCCACCATCTGTGTGCAAGCATGTGTGTGTCAGCCTTTCCCATCCTCCCCAACCTTGCTTTTGGGATGATGAAACCGCTTCCCATGAAACCACTCTGCACGTGAGGTCACAAAGCCCCTGCTCTGCCAGCAACAGGGAAAATCATCACATTTTTGAGCACTTGGTGCCAGGAGAGGTCCTGTCCCCATTACAGCCACATCTTAATTAATCCTCGTCGTGACCTGTGGAGTTGGGACGGACATCATGGAAGCTCGCAAGACACAAGCTGCCTAGGAAGAGAGGGCCATGTGCCCCTTCTCCCGTCCTCACCAACCAAGACAGGAGTCCACCGTCACCTCTTTTTCTACAGAAAAGATTCTTTTAAAAAATCCTTTAGGCCAGGCACAGTGGCTGGCACTTGTAATCCCAGCAATTTGGGAGGCCAAGGTGGGAGGATCATTAGAGGCCAGGAGTTTGAGACCAGCCTGGCAACATAGAGAGACACTGTCTCTCTCTTTTTTTCTCTTTCTTTTAATCCTTTAAAGAAAAAAAAAAAATCTTAAAAAAAAACTAGAGAGAGAGAGAGAGAGAAGGTACTTTCTAGAATGAAGGGGAGTTGGCCAGGGCCAAGGGACCCTCTTCACATTCCTTGGCCTCTCTTCACACCTCCTTTGCCCACGTGGGAAATGAATGAGGTTCATTCACCCTCAAATTTGATCTTCCTCTTTCTTGTGAAACCAGAAAGGCATGTGAGTGTGCGTGTGAGTGCAGTGTGCACAGGTGTGTGGAAGTATGTATGTGTGAGTGCGCGTGCGTGTGTGGGATGCTGTGTGTGTGAGTGTGTATATTCATAGGGGTGTGCAAATGTGTGTGAATGTGCACTCGTGTCTGTGTGGGTTGTAAACACCTGGGACCTGTGGAGCACGCTCAGCTCCTGATGCGCTTCCTGCTTCCTCAGCAGCCGGGCAGCGCTGCTCATGGAGGACCCCGTCCCCAGGCCTGGCAGAGTGGCAGCTCTTCCCCCCGCCCCCCAGGCACCCCTCCCATGGCATCCCCAGCTGCCCACTGCTGGGAAGGCCTGGACGTGTGAGTCAGGGCGATTACCGAATTCTCTTTCACCTTCCTCAGCTTCTGGCTTGGCTGAGGCCAGCTCCCATCTCTGGCCTCCCCAAGGCCATCACCTGGGAGAGAGGAAGTAGCTACGGGGCTGGAGGCTGCTTCAGGGCTGCCCGGACCTGGCTCATCCACGCAGCGCCTGGGGGTTTCGCAGAGTTGCTGCGTCTGGGCCGCGCTCAGAGGTCTGACCAGTTGGTCTGGGACGAGGCCTGGGAGAGTTTTATAAGCTTCCGGGTGATTCTAGGGGGGAAGCCAAGGCGAGAACCCTCATCTTAGGACAGGGTCTACTCGGGGCTGGTGGGGTCTGTGGGCGCAGAATGCGGAGCTGCCAGGGGCCTCAGGCTTAGTTGGGTTGTTTTGTTTTCCCAGCTGACACCTTCACTTCATCAGGGCCGGCTTTGAAAGGAACGGAACAAACGTATTTTCTCACATAGACACATATGCGTATAGACTTTTTAACACAGAGAGGTTTGATTTTACATGAATAAAGAAGATGGAACGTGGGGAATGCCATCCGGTGGCCTCTTCCTCTCAAAAACAGTTTGAGGGTCATGGCGCCGGTGTGACTGTGTCATCGCCGTGAGTATCACTCCTGGCATTTTTGGCTCTCGACCTTCCAGGTGCACGGGATTGGGGGCACTTCCCTGCCCCTCGTGGCCGGGAGGAGCCGTGGGCTAATTCCAGCCCACGGGTGGTGGGTGGAAGTGACCTGTGTCCCTTCCAGCCT
Organism: Indri indri; assembly: GCA_004363605.1. Lineage (NCBI taxonomy): Eukaryota > Metazoa > Chordata > Mammalia > Primates > Indriidae > Indri > Indri indri. The sequence continues at coordinate 370,506 of RJWJ010000068.1, forward strand.
GGAGCATTTACTGGTCCAGGCAGGACCCTCCCAAGCTCTTGCCTCCGGCAATATTTCAACAGGGGCAGCGGCGGCAACTTGATCTCAGACACAGTCCCAGTTGACCTGCTGTGTGCACGTGGCAGGAGAAGGACGTGGAGTTAGCCGTTATGCTTTTGGCCACTGAGATATCGGGGTGGTGGTTTATCACAGCTAAACCAGCCCCGGTGCACACAAAGGCCTGAGTTAGTTACATAGATGCAAAGCTGTCCTTCTGCTCTAACAAAGTGATAGTCTAGCTAAATCCATCTATCTGGGAACCAAAGGGGCAGGTGCTGGCTGGCCACACCCCAGACAATTGTTCCAGCAGTCGGGGCACCGGGACTGGAGTGAAAGCCCAGCCACCCTTCCATGCAAGACTCCAGAGGCCACAAAGACAGGAAGTGGCAGAGCTGGGACAAACATCAGTCTTCTAACTCCAAGCCTGGCACCAACCTGCAGGCTACCAGGACACCATGCCTGGAAACTAGCAGCCTTCTCGTTCCTCACCTTGAAGGAAAAGAAAAATAGTTTTTGGACAAATACTTAATGGAAACATTACACGGGCTTTGGAATCCGTTAGCGCTAGCTTTTAGCCTCTTAATAGCTGTGTGTCAATCTGCAAGTTTCTTAACTTCTCTGAGCCAGTCCCCTAATAAATCCTCCCTCATGGAGTTTGTAAGAGGATCACCAGGGCTGGCATATGTCAACGCACCCAGCATTTGGTAGTGTTCATTAAATCTTAGTTATCCTCTCTTGCTGTCTCACCTTTAATGCACAAATGGCTGCCTACGCAGCTGCCGTTTTCCCAGCAGTACCCCGCGCTTGGTTCAGGTGTTCATCCATCTCCCACGAAGCTCAGGTTCCTTTGGAGAAAGCCACGCCAAGTCCCCGTCCAGCCTTAAGCCCATCTGCACGCTCCCCTCTCCAGCCTGTTGCTGTGGTTCGGGCTATGCTTGCGACCTCAGCACCCCGCCCCCAGATAAATATCAAGATTCTTGCTTGGACTTCGGGGTGCCTGGGCCCCCTGCATTTCTGTTCCTCTAGGAGAAGATCTGTCCTTCACCCTTCATATAAAAACCCTCATCAGTACTGTTCAGACATGTCTGACCCCAGCGGGGGACGCAGCCTGGGCTCAAGCTGGGACCCGCACTTTATTTGTTTTCTGCTAATTAAACTTCCTAATATACTCCATGCTAAGTGTGCTTGCAAGGCAGGGTGTGGGATGAAGAGCCCCGCCTGGCGTGGAGAGGCGGCAGCTCCCTGCTGCACTCTGCACTAAATGGAGAAACACATACGCGACTGTGCCTGCCTGGGCCTTGCTGGCAGCTGAGGGCAGAAGGCACGTGACAATCAGGGTTCCAAACAACCCACGAAGAACACTGCAGGGCAGACACCTCAGCAGCCCCCTGGCGAGTAATAATTACAATAATAACGTCTCCAAAGAACGCTGGGATTTGCATTCACATGAAAGCGACCCAGAAAGCCGTGTCATTGAAACGACGTGGCTTAATCTGACATTTACGACTTTTACTGGAGGTTCGACAACACGATCCTGCTGTGTGGTTTCACTTCATTAAATTTTCCAGTGTGTCTAATTATATTGCTCATGGTGGATGATGCACGCCTCTTTTTCTGCCCTGTCCTGAGGTTTATTGATTCATTTTTCAGCTCTACTGTAACTTATCATTCTGAGTCACCGACGCTTCTTGCGTGCCTTTTTTTTTTTTTTAACAGAGTTTATAGCCTGTGGAGGACTATCCTCTGTCATACATTGTTGTCACCCTCTAAGCCTCCGCCAGGTCTAGAGGGGCAATATTTCAACACTGGTGGCTTAAACAGTAAACATTTATTTCTCACTGCTCGGAAGCTGAAGTCCAAGACCAAGGTATGTGCAGATTTGGTGCCTGGTGAGGGTCTTCTCCCTGGTTCACAGGCAGCGCCTTCTCGCTGTGTCCTCACGTGGTGGACAGAGCTCCAGTGTCTTGTCTTCTAAGGGCACTGATCCCATCGTGATCTCATCTAAACCGAATTGCCTTCCAAAGTCTCACCTCCAAATACCATCGCACTGGGGATTAGGATTTTTGGAGGATACCATATTCAATCTCTAGTACATGCCAGCACCCTGACGCCTCTGTGCCCCTGCATGCTACCTGCTAAGCTCAGCCAGCCTCTGCCCTGGAGGGTGTTTCCCGTGGTCTTCCTGCTACGGGCACGGATCACACCAAGCTATCCACCACCCTGCCAGTGAGTGAACACCCTGACTCTCTCTGGTCGCCCACTCACCAGCCTTGGTGCTCCTGTGCCCTGGAGGACCTGCTGCACATGGGTCCTATGAAGAGACGTGTAGCTCAATTACGCTTGCGCAGAAACCCCAATCGCTGTGCCTTTCCTACCCACCAATCACTGTCCCGTAAAGTACCCCCAAGCCCTGTTTTCAGAGAGGTGGATTTGAGATTTGTTCTCCCGTCTCCTTGCACGACAGGCTTATGAATAAAATCTTTTCTCGTTTGCAAAACCTGTGGCCACCGTTACTGGCTCGCTGCATGAGGCAGGAAGCTGGCAGGTAACAGCATCATTCAGGATATTTTTGGTTGTGAGGGAAAAAGAAGCCTCGTGCCAACACACTTACTAAAGAGAACTCGTCAGCTCACAAATTGAAAAATTCCAGTGGTAAATTAAGGCTTTGGGCACAGGTGATCAGGGCTCTGGTCTCTGCAATTTCTCTGTTCTGCTGTCCTCTAGATGCTGGGTTTTGCCCTCAAGTTGGCTTTTCTCGTAGTGGCAAATGGATCCAGCAACTTCAGGCTCAGATCAGCTTTTAATGCCATCCTGAGCAAGCGAGAGCTTTCCTGCTCTGGAATTCTGGTCATTTTGATCAGGGTGGCTTGCTTAGGTCAGGTGTCCACCCTGGACCCGATTGGTGAGGCCAGGAGATGGGGTGCACTGGTTGGATTAACCGAGGTCTCTTACTCTAACCAGAGAACTGGGTGTAGTTTCAGCTTCCCCGGAGCCATAGCCGAAGGCAAGTGGGGAGGTGGGCTAAGGAAGGGAGAAATGCATGCTGCAGAGGCAAGCAACAAGGTAGGGTTGCGCGGATTAACCCGTCCTATCCTTAAATTCACTCAAGTCCTGACAATTCACTCCCATTTTAATGCATTCTGGGTTCCCACTCTATATGGATTGCACTTTTGTCTGTCTTCTGTTTGGTCCTTCCCTGTAAGCATCTCAAACATATACATAAAGCCCATATGAACTACTTAAATAAACTAACATTTTTATTTCCATCCCGCGGGATGATGATGGTAATGCAGATGTGGAAAATGTGAAAACAAAAAAAGAAACTTGGAAGTTTATCTCGCCATCCAAAAACAAAAGGTTGGGGTTTAATTCTGATATTTATGAGATCATGGGGCTGATTGCAAACCACTTCTGCAGACAGGATTAAATATTTCGTCTCCTGCCCAGGAGCTATCTCCAAAAACTGATCTGGATGAACTTTACAGAAATTGGTACAAAATGTAATTTTTCTCTTTGCCTGCTGCAAGCCACTTGCAGAAATTCTGCTAATCACAATCTCCTTAATCAGTTATCTAGACAAGATCTTACTTCTTTTTTAAGCAGAGACAAGTATATAAATAACAGATATTTGTAAAGTATTTGAGTGAATCATATGATTTCTAATGTAAGGAAATCTAAAAGCATCTGTTCTGTCTATGTGGAACACCTGAATCTCACAGATTCAATTCACAGCATAGGTCGCCAGCTGATTGGAGGATTATCCTGTGGAACAAGGCAACACAGCCATTGCTGAGAGACTAATTGCCGATGGACTAGTGATTTCCTGTATCAGAACAGCATCATCACCAGCACCATCAATATCAACATCAACTGTCACCCCCTCCACCATCAACATCACCGACCACCACCAATACTGACATCAATAACTATCAACACCAACCACCACCACCACCATCAACAACCCCTACCACCACCACCATCCACACCAACCATCACTATCAACACCACCACCATCAACATCAACCACCACTACCGACACGACCACAATCACCACCACCATCATCAACCCCGCTACCACCACACCATCATCAACACCAACCATCACTACCAACACCACCACCATCAACATCAACCATCACCACCAACAATACCATCAGTTTCAACTATCATTACCACAGTCACCACCAACACCACCACAACGAGGCTTATATTTACATATTTATTTTACTTTTCAAACTACATTCGTATGCATGATTTCATTGGATCTTATCTACTTGGCAAGGTTGGCAGAACTGGCATCACTATCCTCATTTTGTCTGCATGGAAACTAAGTTCTAAAGAGGTGAGGTGATAGTGAAAGGACACCAAAGCAGTTGATAAACCCAGACTAGAGTTTGATTCTTCTGACTCCAAAATTAAAACTTTTTTTCAACACATCCCATTCTTTCAATGAAAATGAAGAATTTCCAACTTATCGTATTAACAAATTTGATGACCCCTTGAAACTATCTGTCCCAAGCCCCACATGCTCCAGGTGAGCAACTAGCTGCTTGGTTTATGTGACCCCCAGAAGTTGAATTTTAATCCAGGGCATTTGACTGCAAATTCAGCCTTCCATCCATGACAAGAAGCCACCTTCTTGCACAGCCCCAGGAGTCACCTAGATTCATCTGAGGACACCCAGTGCCCACACTCTTCCCTGGAGCACAGGCTGTGCCAGTGAAGGGTGAGTGTGGCTGGAAGTCACTGCCATACTCTCTCTTCTCAAAAAACCAGAAAGCCCAAGAAGGAAATAACTTGCAGGCTCCAGTCACACCCATTAGCCAGAAGCACCATGGCTCAGTGATGTTCTCCCACCCAAGGGCTCAGTTCCTCTCCCAAGGTTCCAGGTAAACCCAAAGCTGCTCCCCCCATGAGAAGGTTGGGTCCTCCCCGCTGGAGACTTGCTGGCCTTGACTTTCAAGGAATCCCCTGGCTTCCGGTCTGGGGTCTGCTGTTTCCACACTTTGGCCCCAGGATGGCCTGGTTGGGCTGCAGGGCAGCTCTGTTGCTAATGGTCAGTGCGGCGCATTTGTCTACCTTGCTCTGGAGCCCTTTCTTTTTGAGTTCAGAGGTCAAATTGGAGTAATAAAAATCTTCTAAGGACTTATCATTCTTTCTGAGGATGTTGCTGGCCAGCTGGAAGAGGAAAATCACCCCGTAGATGCCAATGATGGTGAGGATGTACCAGGCGGCGCTCGTCCCATCTGACACCTTCAGGGCCCTGGTGGAGTTGGTGACGTTCCTCCCTTCCACGCGGTCACCCAGCAGGAGCCCCAGGAGAGCATTGGCCTGGGTCTGGTTGGATTCTTCATGGGGAGTCCACTTGATCACTGAAAAACAGAGAGGTCCTGATGAGACCCAGCAGCCTGGAATGAGGGCGGCCTGGCCGAGCCAAGGACAGCGCATGCCAAGGATACAGACAAATAGATTGTGGGGAAAAAATGGATATTGGACACAAAAAGAGCTTCTCGCTGACACTCATACAAGAAAAATGCAAATTAAAACTACCACTGGATAACATTTTGTTGCTTAGTGGGTTTGCAAACTCATGATGTTTCAAAATACACCATGTGGATATGTGTGCAGAGGAATCAGGCCTTTGTATAATTTCTTTTCAGCAGGAAAATTCATACAACTGACACTGAGGGCACATTGGCAAGATCTATCCACGTGGCAAATGCACTTACCTTTGACTCAGCTAATCTATGTCTAGGAATTTACTGTAAAGATGATAGAGCATGTTTGAAGCAATATACGCTGACGGTTAATCACCGCAGCCTTGCTCGCGATGACAAATGCTTGGGAACAGTTGGAATAGCAGCAACTGGGGGGTGGTTAAACACATTTCGGAACCTCCACGTGGTGGAGTACTATGCAGCCATAAAAAGTAATGAGCTTTTTTTTTTTTTTTTTTTTTTTAGTAAAAGGTGAAAGATTTATTCATTCTGAAGAGAAACTGGGACATGAGTTTTTTAGGTACTAAATGTTAAGAAGTTAAAAAAGAAGCTAACAGTGATATAGTCTGCGACCTCGTGTAAAAAGCGGGGGAGTATATGTTCCTTGCTTGCAGTTTACGTGTGTGTTGAATGTCTCTGGGAAAACACACGAACTTGGAAGCTGTGGTTGCCTCTGGGGAAGAGAATTGGTGGAAGAAGATGTACTTTTCACTGCACGCCCTTTTGTATGCCTTGTACCATGTCTACTTATTTTCAGAAAGAAATTATTAATAATTTTGAAAGGAAAGAGTACAAGTTGGTACTTTTCTGGTCTCCTTGGTGAAGTACCCCTGGGTAAAGACACTGTGTGCCCTTGTCAGACCAGAAGATTAAAATCTCAATTGCTGTTTAGTTCCAAACAGTTTTCTCTGCTTCAGGGGCCAGTGAATAAAACGAAACAATGAAAACCAGCAACGTAGTACATGCTCCTGCATCCTGCGAGCCTTTCTTGTTTGAGCTTTACTGGCTCGAACCCCCGTGTTTTGCTCTCTGTAGCACACATGTATGCAGAGATATCATAGGATAAATGTCACAGCCTGCTGGGTGACAAAAGTTGCTCCATAAAGGCTTATTATTTGATATTCGTTTGTTTGTTGCTAATTCATTTTGCTAATGCAAAGCTCAGAGAGGCTGGTAATTTTTATCATAGTTGCCAGAACGAGTGAATAATCTTATTACTTTTAGATAAAAGGAGAAACTATTTAAAATAACTTTACAAACCATATGTGACAAAGCCCAGGGTAAACGAACAGATTTAATTACATAAAATGAGTCACTCATAAGAAGTAATACAATCTTAAATTTTATACCACTGTTAGTGGAATGATTTGATGCCTTAAAGTAAGGAAGGGGGAATCTCATAATTATTCAAACAAAAAAACAAACAAACAAATAGCAAATCAACCCAACAAGAACACAATAAACCCTATATTAGGGCAAGAGAACATATTTAAACTCAGAATACATGTATCAACTGATAGAACTTTCTGGAAATCGTCATGAAATGATGTGATATGTTCGAATACATATAAAATATATCCAAGTAAGAACTACAGAACATTAAATTATTTTAAAACCAGTCCATTTCCCACATGAAAGAAACTCACTGTATTAATTATTACAATACATTGTATTTTACCTTTCTTTTTTGAAAAGGTAAAAGTAAGTTTAGGTTGTATCTTAATGGATAAATATACACTGTAGAAAAGAGAAATCTTTTTGTTGGTGCCATTTTGCACTTGTAATTTAATGATGTGAAACAGAAGTTATTCTAGAACTGCCCATCCTTGCATGGTAGCAGAATACTCACGTTCCATGGGTGGTCTTTTCCTCGACTCTTCGGGAGGCAAGTTTAAGCGGCTGCCATGGAAGGGGAAGACGGGGAAAGGAGAACTCCTCGTCCTTGCAAATGATCACCGTCCTGTGTCCTACTGCAGTTGGGCTGCACTGAGCTTCCTGAGCAGGGAGAATTTTAGGGCAGTACCAACAGAAAACTTGGCAGAGAGTAAGTGAACGAATTTTCTCTCATTCAATTAATCAGGGGATCCAATTCGATCTGTCTTCTGTTGGTTCAAAATAAAAAGCACTTCCTGGCTTTGGCTTGTTAAGAAGTTCTACCAAAAGAATTTTTTAACAACATGCTGGTAGGGAATCTCCAGCCCTCCCAGGTCTCCTCAGACCTGAGCTGCTAGGAAGCTCTCCCTGAGGCTGGATGCTTCCTGAATTCCCCTGTTCTGCACCTGTTGCAGGTGTGGAAGGTGGCCAGGCGTGGCAGAGGCCTGTTGTCACAGGACCAGGAAACTCCATGGTCAAGAGTCACCAGCTTCCTCTTGGACAGTCTCCTGGATGAGGAAACCCGGATAGGAAGGGGGCAGGCTCAGGGTGACACACCTGGGGACATTCAGCTCCCCTCAGGAGCCAGCAGGCCATGGGCTCATGTGCCAGGCTGTGGGACATGGCTCTTCTCTTTCCCCTGCCCCAGACCACATTGGAACCAAGGTATATTTAACTGGAAAGCACTAGAATAGGAGTCTGGGGAGAAAGTTCCCTCAGGGACAGGGGTGGAAACACTGGAAGACTGGAAAGTTCTATAATGCAGCCATTGTCCCCAGCCCCACTCCTCCCAAATCCTCACTCTGACCATCACCGCCACATTGGTGAATGTTGCTGGTTTTTAAAATGTAATTTCATTAAATCTGCATCACGGAGGACTGGTTGTGTAAATTATAAAATAAGTCATAGCCGCACCATTTCCGCTCCTAGGGTTATGCCCAGGAGAAATGACAATGTTAAGTCCACACAAAGCCTGAACACGAATGTTCACAGCAGCATTATTCATAGTAGCCAACAATGGAAACACCCCAGATGTCCATCAACTAATGAATGAGTAAATAAAATTAAGTTTATTCATGCAATGGAATATTATTCAACAATAAAAAGGAATAAAGTCTGGTACCTGCTACGACGCGGCTGAACCTTGAAAACATTGTACTAAATCAAAGAAGCCAGTCACTAAGGTTCATATGTTGTATGATTCCATTTATACAAAATGTCAGGAAAGGGCAACTCTATAAAGACAGAAAGCAGATTAGTGGTTGCTTAGGGATGAGGGTGCAGGGGGCTGATATAAGGGGTACAGTATTTCTTTGGGGGTAAAGAAACGATTCTAAAATTCGTTGTGGTGCTGGTTGCATGCAGTCTGAATATACTAGTGTGCTAGTATACTGTGAATGTACTAAAAGCCATTGAATGGATACTTTAAATGAGTGAATTTTATGGTATGGGAATTATATTTCAATGAAGCTGCTAAAAATTATAGATATAAACAGAATACTACACGGCTGTGAAAAATAATGAGGAAGCAATTTATATACTGATGTGTAAAGATCTGTAAGGCATACTGTTAAATGAAAAGGCACAGAAATGAGCATGCCACCATCTATGAAAGCATATATATCTGATTTCCCTTGTATAGGCATTCAACAGCCAGTGGCAGAATGTCCAAGAAAGTAAGAACAGGAGTTGCCTAGGTGGGGAGAGAACTGGGTAGGCATAGGGTGGCATGGGAGGGAGAATCCTCACTATGCATCTCTAGGCTTTAAATAATTTTTAACCGGGTGTGTATTACCTATTCAATAATAAATATACCCATTAGTTAGATGTAGGACTTTGTTGAAGTTTAATTCAGGCTCCTGCTGCCTCTCGCCAGGGGATGGACATGGCATTCCTGCTCTGCCGCACAGACAGGGAATCGGGACACTGCCAGTGTCCCGGTGGGGTGTAAGGGACAGAGCACCTGGCCCTGGAGCTAAGGGCTGGCAGCAGGGACAAGGGCTGGCGGGCAGGCTCTGGGCCAGCCGTGCCCTCGCCGTGTGACCCCGGGCAAGCCCTCTCTCCTCTGTGAGCCGCAGTTTCTTCGTCTGGAAGGTGAAGGTGGGTATAGTAGAGGAGGGAGGAGGAGCAGGGTCCCACATCCTGGGGCCCGAGGAAGGCAGGAAGGAAGCCCGGGTTGCTGTGTGGGGAGGGCCGCCCCTGGGCGGGAGGCAGAGGGCACACCCACGTGGCCCATGTGCAAGAGATGGAGGTTTGGAGAGTTGTCATTTGTAAGTCAGGTTTTGGCATTCCGCTCAGGAGGACGTTGGCATGGGATCTGGGGAATGATAAGCTCCCAATCATCGGGGGAGACAGATGATTCGTTGCCTTAGCTAAGCAACCAGTCTGCTCCACAGAGAGTCCTGTCTGGTCCACGGTGGAAGCGGGCGCTGACATTAGGGAACAGGTCTGTGTCCTGTGTTTCCCACGACAACGGGTTTCCACCTCTCAGAATCCTGTGGGGCAGGAGTATCGTTCCCATTTAAAGAGGGGACATTCAGGCTCGGGGAAGTGACTGGCCCGATGTCCTATTGCTCACAGGTGCCAGAGGTGGGTTGTCTGACACAAAGTCACTCTCCTTTCACACCCCGAATGTCACCTTCGAGCTGAACCCAGGGTCCTGTGTTGTGAATTCTCCTGATCAGTTGCTCTACAGGTTAAAATTAAATTGTAGACCGTCACTGCTCAGACACATCTGTGACCTTAACACTCTCCCCGTGGGGCAGAAGCGTCCTGCGACGTTAAAGGCAGGATAATGGGGCTAAGTGAGAGAGACTCGGGGTGCCAGTCGTGTTCTGTTTCCTGGGTCTGTTCGTTTGGGTGCTTGTGCTAAAGGTACTTTTTGCACGCATGTTATACTCAGTAGAAATCCCTCCCTGTTATTTTTTTAACGTAGTGAGCCCTGATAAGCTATGGGTAAACAGTTTACAGTATACGTGAAAAAATACAAATACTGTTTTTAAAAAGGATTCTATATTTGGTTGTGGCTCTGGCCTTACGGTGCCATATAATAAAGAGACCATGGTCAGCACAGGGGCTGTGCCGCTCCCACCTTCCTAGGCTGCGTGGATGACGTGTGGATGACGCCAACTGCTTGTCATTCCCAGATGCTTACGTAACAGTGAAATGGAACAGCTAGTACCCCCACAGGGGCCAGGAATTTGCTTCTGACTTGTGTATGCCTCCTCAGTCCTCTCGTTCAATCTAGATGAATACTGCCCTGAATGCAACCAAGCAGAGCCACTCACCCAGTAAATATTTGTCTGAGCTACAGCTCTGGGAGAAAGAACTCTAATATCCTCTGATACCTTTGACGTTAGCGACCCAACGCTGCCAGAGGACCATGGCTTTTTTTTTCATCCCCTGAAGAGCCAGTCAGCTTAGAAGATGTCTAAATTGGGAGCAAAGGTGGCGCTGATGCAAACTTGGCCCTCCAAAAAAAATTTAAAAAGAAAAGAAGTAAGTGCTTTTACATTTCAGAGTGTCAGAACTGGCATTTTAAAAAATGTCAACAAATAAATTTCATATTCCACACTTGGCGTTCTTTCTAAGGAGAATTTTCTAGGGGAGGTGGACCTCGCCAGCCAGTTCCAGCGCCCTGCGGTGCAGGACACTAAAAATGACAGTGAAGGGCCCCTGTGGAGAGCAACTGAGCCTCTTCCTTGCCCTGCTCCTCTGGAAAAGGGACCCCCACACCCACCCCCAGCCAAGAGCACAGATTCCAGATGTTTCCCCCTCCACTGGAGGGATAACCTTCCAAAGGACATTTTTAAAGATGCTTTGCCTATTTTAAAAATCTTTAGTTTATGTATCACTGTAACCTTTCCTTTTAACTTCATTTTTCTCTTCTCCAGCATTTGGGGACATTTAATGTTGCTACTCGCCTCTAATGAGGTATGGAGGAAAGTTCACAGCCTTTAGAACTGGAAGACCCATGTGCCAGTCAGGACTTTATCATTTACTAATTGTGGGACTGTGGCCAAGTCCCTTCATCCCTCAGCTGTAAAAAAAAAAGAATAACAAATTGTGATGACATTTGTGGAATGACTCCATAAACCCAAAGGGGCAAATACGGTCACAGATCATTTCTCTCACTTAATTGCTTGTGTCCTCAGCTGCCTGGATATCAGGACAGCCTATATTTATCTCCCTCTTAAAGCCTCCGGTTGGCCAGGACTCCCAGGGGCTTTGTCCAGAGTGTGTCGGGTGCGCAGACTGGCCTCCTGCGCCAAGCAGAGAGGACTGGCCTCTGAGTGAACCTCTGCTGTTGTTGCTTCCAGCTGACACATGGGGGCGCTGTTGAACACGGGCCTGGAGCAGTCAGCCAGGTGATACGGGGAGAGTCTTCAAAGACTGCAAGAATGTGCCCACAAGACAAGGCATTAGCTGTAAACACTTGCCTGCTGCCAATTCACCACACAGAACAGACAAACAAGACTGTTCGCTCCTTAGCTCTTCCCTTTTCCCCAGCTTCAGCCCTGGGGAGGTCCCCCCGACTTTCCCACCTGCCATTCTCCTGCCCAGCTGCAAACCTGAGCTGGGAGCAGGTGGAGCCTCAACCTTAAACAGAATTCAGAATTTTGATTATGAGATAAGACTTCACACCTTAATTACTGAATTAAGACTGTGTTTTCCAACATAGCTTGTCTACAGGGGCAGGGAGAGAGAAAACCCCGCTGTGTCCAGGGCCCACAGATTTAAAGAAATGGTGGGAACAGAAATAAAATTATGTTACATCCCATGAGCCTTGTCTGTAAGCTTGATGGGTGGTTACGACGAGGATGCTCTGGGATGCACAGCCACATTCAAACGAGAGTTAGTGAAAAGGGAGTTTACTGGTTCAAATAAGCAAGAGAAAGGAAGGGTGGGGCCGGCCTAAGGAGCTAGATGCAGGGAGGAAGGACCCTCAGGGTTCTCCATCTCTATTTCTGTCTCCCATCTCTGCCCCGCTTTGCAGTTGGCCTAATTTCTGTAAGGTTTTCGGTGGCGGAGAGACCAGCGGACACAAGTTATGGCCAAACAAGTGGTTTTTATTAAGCGCTCCCGGGCGAAGTTCATAACTCCTAAGGTCAGGGCCTGAGAAGTCGTGCCGCCCAGGACTGAGGCAGGGTTTTTATATGTGGGGTGAAAAAGGGGGTCCTGGAACATTCAGGTAGGATGTGGTCATTTGAAGCCTGAGTATTTTGCCTGCAGCAGCTGAGTAGGGCAGGAAACTGAGCTCAGGGTGTTCAGCCAGCATAGCTGTTCTTGCCAGTCATAACAGGATGTGGCCTGGCCCTGGCTGCAAGCCAACAGGGAAGGGGCCCGGGGCTGTCGTTTCTGTGCCTATGGGAGTCTTTTGGCCAGCGTTACAATTTCCTCCTGCTGCAGAGAAGCACACAGGTGTGGCAGATGGTGCTCAGACTCACACCTCAGCAGCTTCACTACTAGAGGGGAGTGGGATACTTTCCTGCCTGTTCAGCCAGGACAGTCCCAGGGCACGGCTCTGACTGGTTTGGCTAGGCCAAGGACTGACTGTGGCCGATCCCTGTAGCACTGGGATGTAGGCCAGGGATTGACCAGTCTGTGGCACATACTCAGAAAGAGACAAAAGCTACCTGTGCTCCATCACTCAGGCTGCGTCACGGAGCGTGGATTGAAGAGAGATGCAACTGGAGGCAGAGAAACCAGTGAGGCAGCTGTGGGCATAGTCCAGGCAGGAGATGACGGTGATGGGAGCAAGTCTGGATCCAAGAGATTTTTAGAAAGTAGAATGTACAGAACTTAACTAGTTGGTGCAGGGGGTTGAATGGTGTCCCCCCAAAAGACATATCCTCCTGGAAGCTCAGCATGTAACCGTATTTGGAATAAGGGTTCTTGTAGAAGTAGGCGAGGTAAGGATCTCGATGTGAGATCATCTTGGATTCGAGCGGACCTTAACTCCAATGCCAAGTGTCCGTATAAGGGACAGAAAAGGAGAAGACACACAGAGACACAGGGAAGAAGCAGAGATTGGGGTGATGCAGCCATGAGCCAAGGCACGTCTGGAGCCGCCAAAGGTTGGAAGAGGCAAGAAAGGCTCCTCTCCTAGAGTCTTCAGGAGGAGTATGGTCCTGTCAACACCTTGATTTTGGACTTCCCATATGTAGAATTAAGAGAAAATAATTTTCTGTTGTTTTAAGCCACCAGGTTTGTAATAATCTGTTACAGCAGTCCCTGAAAACCAATACAGTTGAATATAAATATAATTCCTTGTATCTATTATTATGCATATTATATAGGGGAGTCATTGTGGATAAAATTGAGTTTATTATGGTTCATTCATTCAGATATTTATTCAAAAATATTTATTAAGTATCTACTATACGCCAGTCAGGCACTGCAATAAGTAAGTGCAGGTGATACAGACAAGAACAAGATAGACAGATTACCCACCCTCATGGAGCTTATGTCTAGTGGGAGGAGAAACAAAGAGCAAGTAAGCAAACAATAAACAGTAATCACCGGCATTGTCACCAACAAAATATTTCTTGATTTCATCCATGTTACAAGCTTTTATTGAGCACCTACTATGTTCCAGGCACAAGGAGTCCAACAGACATTATCCTTTCCCCTGTAGAGATTATCATCTAGTGGTAAGATAGCTGTGCAGCAAATAATCGCACTCAGTGGAATTTCACCAACCTGCTGAGTGACATGTCCACGTTATTAAACCTCTCCAAGCTCAAATTCACAGTCTACGATGGCGTTAATAAGACGTGAGGATTCAAGGAGATGGGGATGCATGGAAGGCCCTTAACACAACGAGTGACCCACATGCAGCAGATCGCTTCTTCATCCAGTCCCAGCTCCTCAGTCCAAGCACTTAGGTTCCATCGGTGGTTGCACGCTTGGTTCTTCTGGGCATGCTCAGGTTACATGACCTTCAACCTGGGGGTGCAGGGCAACTGAAAAACAAATCACAACTTTGTTACGTGAAAGTTGAACCAGACTGGTGCTGCTACAGGTCTCCCCTGTTTTATGTCCATTCCTCAGTCTTGAGGGAAAAGGGGAGATGACTGCTCTGGCTACTTCCTGCTGATCAGAGGTGTAGACCTTAGTCCACACCTTAGGAACGAAATGGTTTAGCACTTTGCTGTAGGAGTTCCCTGGTATCAAAATCACATTTCAGAAGGAATTGTTTTGATTTGGTCCTGGGAAAAAAGCATTTTGACCAGTAGAGAGTTAGCAACTTAAACATTTTGCTCTAATGTATACGAAGAAAAGGATTAAGAAGAAGAGTTGCGATATAGATTGGGAAAAGGATCCGATAGCCTGGGGAAGTCAGCTGAAAAGATTATGGTGTATTTTGAACCCTGGTTCATTGCTAGATACTTGTTGAAGCCAAGCAGCTGCTTGTCTGACTCATTCAAATGCATCTCAACCTCTGCAGTGGTATTAACACAAACGCAGCACGATACACTAGCTACAACACAAATGCCTCTTTGCTCGGCCAGTTAGAGCCTTTCTATCCTCTAATACTACTTTAGTCAAGATATCTAGCCCCTGTCTGTTGTGCTGCTGCAGCCAAGACAGTCTCATTAGCAAGCCTTGTCAGAGTGATGGAAAAATCTGTGTTCGTGAGCAGCAACTCCCAGCCAAGGTAACAGAGCTCGCCCAAAGAAATATTCTAGTCCATCTGATAGGCCACCAAGTAAATATCTACCTGGGCAGGATCTAGCATGATCTTCTGGCTCTTGCAAACAGTTTTATGGTGTTGGTCCAATGCTGAGTGTCTCTAGCATTAAGGACAGAGAAAGGAGTGGCTAAGGACCCTAGTAAACAGATACTCCTAGGGGCCAGCTGTCAAAGCCTTCATAGGCCCGGGGTTGGTCATTTGTTCCACAGACAAAGATAGATCCTGAGGCAGCACGTGTACCAGACATGTTGAAATTTAAGTTCTCATTTTGGGGAATTTCATCTAGAACTTGGTCAAGCCAGGGGTCAGTGTCCATTGGCATCCAGGAGGAATAATCGAATTCACAAATTATAAGGACAGTGGGTGGTCCTTGAAGGTATATTCAATTTCTTCTATTAAAGTCTTGAAATAATTTTATAGACCTATGGTTTGAGGATGCATTATTGTATCTCTCCTGGACCAGAGGGTAGGAAGCAGGAAGCACAAAGCAGGTGTTATTAAGTCTAACAAGTTGGTTCACTGTTAACAGGTATTTACAATTTCCTCTAGCTCTTGGCTTAACAGTGAAGTCTAATTGCTAATCTTTTCCTGGTTCTCTTCCTCAGGTTTGGACCCCTGTGACTGCTGAAGGTGTTCTTGTCTTCGGATTATTTTTAGTACGGATAAGATAATTTTGAATGACCTTTTGATAGTCCTTTACATGCATGGCCCAAAATAAATCTCTGCAGCCAATGATAGGTTGCATCGCCCCCACGGTGAGTTCTGCGATGTAAATGGGCAATAATCCTTTCCATCAGATGTTTGGGGACAAGCACTAGTCCTTGTTTATTATAAATCCAGCCTTCCTTAACTGTGTTGTACTGTTTCCATCTGAGTCCCGCGTATCCGCATGAAGTTCCCATTCGTTTGCTCGTTCTAAATCACTTTTGGACTACCAGGGTGTAAGATGGATAGGTCCACACTGGGAATGAGCTCTAGAGCTCTTGCACCAGGCTCTTTGGTCCTAGCTGCCGGCTTTGCTGCTTGAGTAGCCACATTATTTCTCTTGGCTACATAATTATCAGTCTTTTGGTGGCATGGACAGGATGCTATGGCCACTTCTTCTGGCAGCATAATAGAGTCTAGCAAATCTAACATTTCCTTTGCATGTTTAATTTCCTTCTCGGAGGTCAGCAAGCCTCTCTCTACATAGCTCTATGTGCACGCACTACACCAAAAGCATAGAATCAGTGTAAATGGTTACCTTTTTCTTCATCCCAAGGTGAAAGCCCATGTGAGGACAATAAATTTTGCCTTTTGGGCAGAAGTACCTGGTGATAGGGCCTTAGCTTCTAAGATTTTCTGGTGAGTTACCACTGCATACCCAGCTCTCCGGACACCCTGATCGATGAAGCTGCTCCCTTCAGTAAACATCTCAAGGTCTGGATATGGCTAATTGGTCCAGTCATGACTGCTAGAATAAACCTTCTCAGTTATTTGTAAATGGTCATGAATGGGTGCTTCTGTAGTGTTTGGGAGCAGGGTGATTCATGGACACTGACTTTAGTCTTATGTTTGGGTTGTCCAATAGAATAGCCTGGTGTTTAACTAATCTCCCCAAAATAAGCCAATACCCTCCTTTTTGTTCAAGGAGGAACAGAACACGGTGCGATGTGTCCACTGTAGCAGGTTGGCCTGGAGAAAATTTCTCAGCTTCTTGTAAGAGATCACAGGCAGCAGCCATGGTTCAGAGGCAGACCGGCCATCTCTGAACCACCATGTCTAGTTGCTTAGAGAAGTTTGCAATAGGCGTCCTGGTGGTGCCTAGGTTCTACGTCAGCACCCTGAGGCCTATACCTTGTTGATCATGTACAAAGAGGTCAAAGGGCTTTCTTATATCTGTGAGCCCAAGAACCACTGTGCTGTTAGACGTTTTTCTTTGATGGTTTGGAATGCCTTATAACATCCTGAAGTTCAATCTAATGATTCACTATCATTTCCCTTGAAGGCCTCATAAAAGAGCTTGGCCATAAGTCCAAAATTAGGAATCCAAATATGGCAAAATCCAACCAGACCCCAAATCCTCTCAACTATTTTTTAGTTGTGGGCTTTGCTACTCTGGTCAGAGCCTCCTTTCTGTCTGGCAATAGTTTCCTTTGACTTCTAGATAGCTCAAACCTAGGTGTTGTACAGCCGATTGGGAGATTTGTGCCTTTCTCTTTGAAACTTTTTATCCCTGGTCTGCCAAGAAATTTAAGGTCAGGATTGTGCTTTGATCTGAAGTTTTCTTAGTTTTACTGGCAATCAGAATATCATCTACATATTGGAACAAAATCCCTTCCTCTAGTTGTAATTCTCCTAAATCTGTAGTCAAAGCTTTGCCAGAAATAGTGGCTGCATTTCAGAACCCTTGGAGAAGTACTGTCCAGCAATATTGAATATTGTTGTTTTATAAGCAAACAGTTCCTGAAACTCAGGGCTTAGGGGTATGCAGTAAAAAGTATGTTTTCAATCTTTAACAGTGAACCAACAAAAGTCCCCAGACAAGCTGGTAAGTAAGGCGTAGGGATTTGGTGCCACTGATGTATGTCTTCTACAATTGGATTAATGGCCCTTAAGTCCTGCACAAAATGACAGCTGTTAATACCTGGCTTTTGTACCCGCAAAGTGGGAGTATTATAGGGAAACTGGCAGGGTTAGATAAGCTGGTATGCAAGAAACGTGGCTTTTATGCCCTCCCTTGCAGCCCTCTTTAGAGGACGCTGTTTTAAACTGGGAGCCCCTGCATCAGGGCAAAGTTTTGCCTGTACTGCATCAGTGGTCTGGGCTCTTCCCAGCCTCCCATTAGCCCACACTTACGATCTTACCTCTCACAGGGCCTCTTCAGGAATTTCTGACAAAGGTTTTTCCTCTAGTTGTAATAAGGCAGCTTGGAGGGTGCAGGCTTATTCCAGAGGTGCTGTAATATTGACTTTTTCTGGCGAGAAAGTGACTTGTGCATTTAATTTTGCCAACAGATCTCATCCCAATAGAGGTATGGGGCATTCAGACATCTATAAGAAGCTACGTTCCAACAGACTTTTCCTATAGGACATTCAGCGGCTAGAGGAAAGGCTTGTGGGAAGTTTTTCCCAATACTCCAGTGATAGCTGTGGTGTTGGGGAGAGGGGCCCTTGCCTGGCATTCAGAACAGAATGTGTAGCTCCAGTACCAATAAATAGAAAGTCTACGAGTCTCTTTCCCACAGTCATGGTTACCTGGGTTCCTTGTGGGAAATATCAATGAGCTAATACAACATAGAGGAGCCTGGGGGTCCCATCATTCTTGGTCACTATCTACAAGCTGTGGCATCTGGTGGGCTGATTTGCCAGGAGTTTCTTTGTCCACCGACTGGGGAGGGTTAGGACACTCCCATTGCCAGTGGTCTTCCTGTTTCCAACATGCACATTGATGTGGTCCCAAGAGCGGATGGCCTTTTCCACTGGACAGTGGGGGTCCCGGGGGTCTTACCCATGGCCATTTGTTTTCTCCAGCAAATGCCTTCTCACGCCCTGGCCGATTGTGGCCAAGAGCTGCAGTGAGCAGCACAGCTTTTGTCTCCCTCTTTGTGTCGTTTTTGTCTCTCTCGAACTTGGTCACAGCTGTTAAATACCTTAATGGCAATCTCGACCATTGGAGACATCGGTATCTACAATCCCCCTTCTACTTTTTGTAGTTTTCTTCTTATATCAGGGGCACTCTGACTGGTGAAGTCACATTAACCAGTCTCACGTTTTCTGGGTGTTCAGGGTCAATGTCAGCATATTACCTTAAGGCTCCGAAGACCCTACTGAGAAAGGCAGAGGGATTTTCCTCTGGCCCCCTGTTGTACCTCTTGAATTTTACTTAAACTCTTGGCTTCAGAACCCTTTTCTGCATTCCAGTCATTCAACATGCTTTGTAATGATTCAGCCTTGCCAGGTCCATGGGGTCACAGGGGTCACAGCCTGGCTCAGTCCTGGGGATGGCCCAAGCTGCTGCAGTCCTGACTGGATCGTGAGGTTGCAACTCACGTGGTCTCTCGGCTTCCTGATGAGTCTTTTCTGGCCCCATCCCACATTCCTCCAGAGTGAGGGGGGTGTTTATGAGAGCCGAAACGTTTTCCCCACATGGGGTCATGAGTAGCAAAGATGGATGGGAGTAAATCTTTCATCTTTGGGGGATCGTCCTGGCAAACGGGTGTGTTATTTTTCCAATTGTATAAATGTGAAGTTGAAAAAGGGGGATGTACCTATAAGAATCCCCTGGGCTGACCTTGCTCATCGAGGCCTGCAGGGACCTGTTCCCTAGGCTGAACCAGGTGCCTGCCGGGCGTGTGGAGGGGAGACTGATCCTTTCTGGCCAGCAGGTAAAGGGGGTGAAAGCCAAGACGGTGGCTTCAGTGGGAACATTCTGCCCTTCTTGATGACTCTCGATAGTGCCCCAGAATGTGGCAGAGGAGCTGTGGGAGTTTGCAAATGAGAAAGAACGAGATAATCATCTGATTCGGATTCCAGAAAGACCAGTTTTCTCTGTGTGCCCTTCCTTTGGACCATGGTCTTACAACTCTTTTGCAGATTCCTATTTGGATATAAAGACGTACAGGCCTGTGCATAGGCCTAGAGTACATAGGGGATCTCATCCCACTTTTCCTCTTTTTTACAGAATAAATCTAACTACAAAATAGTGTTATAATCGACAGACCCATTCTTGGGCCATTTTCCTCTGACTCCAGTGAATATTGGGGCCATGCAGTGTTACAAAAGAAAATCATTTCTCCTTTTTCATTGATTCACAGGTAAACATGTCCAATTCTGAAGCATACATCCTAGAGGGCTACAGTTAGGGATGCTATTAGCACTCCCCTTGTTGTGTGGAGGTTTTTCTGAGATGTTCCAAGCAAGACTCTATGCTAGGAAAATGTTTCTAATTAGGCTGCTGCTATGACCATCCGCTTAAGCCAAATATTGCTATACAGATCAAAACACGAACACACAACCAGAACTGGACTGGAACCAAACCAGAACCAGGCCAGAACCACAGACACACCCTCCTTGGGACTCTGACCCAAACCTGGACCGGAAGTGAGCACCTTGGTGTGGTTACAACCTTTTAGCAATGCCCTGATTTGGCACTCTAGCCCAAATTGGGTTTGAGATCTCTAACCCAAACCCAATTCGAGACTCTAGCCAGAACCTGATGCCCGCTGCTTTAGGGTGGGATCTGAGTGACTATTCTGGGGAGACGATGGGACTCCAACCCTAAATTCTCGTCCAAAGGATGAGACTCGAGGACAGCTGTAAGGTACAGGCATACAGGAACAGGCATGCATTAACTAGGTTACTCACCCATGGAGCAGTTTCTTTTCTCAAATGAAGTATTGCCAAAAGGCCTGAAGGCCCAAGTCAAGGAAGCAGGGACCTCCGAGTTGAACCTCTACACAAACCAGTCTAGGTGGCTACTCATGGTAGATGTAGGGGGGCCTGCACCCTGCTGAGGGGCCCAGTGCTTCAGGCAAGCCTGAGTCCCTGTGGTAGCCAGAATTGTTACTGAGCAATCAATAGACCTGCCCCCCGTGATGTGCACAGAAGCCAATACCACGGCATAGGCCCTTGAGAAAAGAAAAGCTTTATTGCAAGTTGACTAGCAAGGAGACAGAAGGAAATACTCAAATCTGTCTCCCCACGCTGGGGGCTGGGCTGGGCTTTATAAAAATAGGGTAAAGAGGTGTTCTCTGATTGGATCTTGCAATGGGGTGATCCCAGGAGGTGCACTCTGACTGGACCATGCCATAGGGTGATGCCAGGCCTCGAACTGATTGGATCCTGGACCCTGCCATGCAATGTCCGCCTCTTAATTCAGTCCCGGCTCCTCAGTCCGAGCACTTAGGTTCCACCCATGGTTGCTTGCTTGGTTCATCTGGGCATGCTCAGGTTATGTGACCTTCAACCTGGTGGTGTGGGGTAACTGAAAAACAACTCACCACTTTGGTACAGAAAAGTCGAGCCAAATTGGTCTGGTGCAGTTACACATTAGCTGCCCTAAGAAAGAAATAAAGGAGAAGAAACATATACAAAATAATAACTCTGAGTGGAGTAACCATAGATATAGACAAAATCAAATAAATGATTCCCCAATTCCTTTGCTCAATTCTATGCAGAGATTTTAAAAATCAGAAAGTATTGGCTACTGTAGAAGATGGTTAAAAACTTGCTAAAAAGTAATCCATCCAGAGAAGCATCTGGTTCCAACATTTTCAAAAGTATTATGCTACTACACCTGTATTGATTGGAAAACACTGTTTTCAAACTGTTCTAGAGAGTATGGAGAAAATCTTCCAAATTATTCTGACGAAACTAGCATATCAATGATAACCTAACCTGATACAGTAACCACAGACCAACTTCACTTACAGATATAGATGTAAATATTCTAAATATGATATTAGCCAGTAGATCCAACAGTGCATTAAAGGAATTATGGAAGGGGTTGTTACTTGTTAGGAAATCCATTTATGTTATTTACTACAGAAATAAGTCTCAAAAAATATTCTATCTTCATAGGTGATAGATAGGCATTTGTTAAATTTGATTCCATCCTGATTTTAAAAATTTTGATAAATAGGAATATAGATACCTCATTTATATGCTAAATTAAATATATATCAAGTCAGAAACTAGACTTAGATTTAATGGTAAAACATGAGAAACACCAATATAGTCAGGAATAAGACACAATTATCCACTATTGCCACTGCCATTTAGTGTTGTGCTGAGGAATGATCCCATTCAACTAGATAAGAGCAGGGGAAGAGGTCCAAACACTGGAAAAGAGGAGGCAAAAATTATCATTGTATGATTGGAGAAATTAAGAGAGTCAATGGCAAAACTATTAGGAACAGTGGGATAATTCAGTAAGCCAAGTGGGCACAAAATAAATATTTTAAAAAACCATATCCAAGAATCTATATTAACAGTAATATCTCTGTAAATATAATTGAAGAAAACATTCCTTTTGCAAAAGGAAGCAAAAGATAAAACACCCAAGAGTATAGTAAATGTACAAGATTTATGCAAAGAAAATCTGAAAAACAGAGGGACGAAAAGAAAGATTTGACTAAATGCAAATATATTTCCTAATGGTGATAGAAAGACTCACTTGTATAAGGATGACAATTCTCCCTGAATTAATCTATAAATTTGGTATAATTCCAATGAAAACACAGAGGTTTTATTTGGTTTTTTTTTTGTTGTTGTTGTTGTTTCTATTGGTTTGTTTTTCAGACTACACTGAATGCCAAATATTCTGAATCCGTATTCCATTTAATGACCTTATTCTTCTTTCTCCTTTCCAATGACATACTTTGTACTTTTCAGGCTCACCTTTCTTTCTCTCAATACCAATGAATAGAATTCCAGCTTTAGGCTTGAAAAATCACAGCAAAATTGCAGCAAAATAAAACGGAGAAAACATTTCTTCTTCCCCTGCAGCTGAGAGAAGAGCAGACAGTATCTTGTGTCATAAACATCCATCCTTGCAGATGTCATTTCAACAGAGTACTAGGTAAATCACCTGGATTTCAGAGGTTGCTGCTATGCCCTGAGAAAAGTAACCCTACCTTCCCCAAAGGCTAAAATTTGGACTAGCTGGCCTTGGGAGAGAAATTTAAATTGATACCTCTGTTTCCTCAAAGGTATAAGCATTTATGAACTTTCTTTGTTTAGTTTTCCTTTTCTCTCACAGGAAGCATGGGGTAAGCAAATCTATTAGGTTTCTTATTTAGACAAAGAGTTTGAGAGCCTTGCCTCATTCTAATGAACACAGACACGTTGATGCAACAACTTATATGGAAAATTGAACTCGCAAGAATAGCCAAGAAAATTCCAGGGCAAAAGTAATAAAAGAAAATACCACTACAAGATGCTAAAACATATTGTAAAACCACAGAATTAAAAGTGCTTGATCCTGGCATTTAAACAGGCAGACAGGTCAATAGAATAAATAAAGTCCAGAAATAGACTCAAAACATTCAGGAAAACAGTATAAAAGAAAGGGGACATTTCAAATCAGTGGAAAAAAAGATGAGTTATCTCAGAAATGAATGAGACAATTGGATAGATATCTAAGGAAGAGTAAAACTGGATCTTTAATACCCACACCAAAATAATTCCAAATGGAGCTCAGTTACATGTATATATAATATACATATATACACATATATTATGTATTATGTATATATAATGTAATATATTATAATATATGCTATATATTATAATATGTGTTATACATGTGTATATATACTTAAATAAAGCCATAAAAGAACTAGAACATATGAGATTTATTTTTATAATCCCAGATTGTGACAATCTTTCTAAATGTGATACAGAAGTCAGAAATCATGAAAAGAAAGACCGATAAATCCAACTATATATGAATTAAAAATTTCTTCATGGCAAAAGAAATACTATCAAACAAAGTCAAGAGATAAATGATAAACTGTGGGAAAGAATTTGCAACATATATGATAAACTATCAAAATTTTTAATATTCAAAAGGCTTTAACATTAAGAAATGGACCAGCGACTCGACAGAAAGACGCTCAAAAGACAATGAACAGCTAGTTGCAAAAAACAAGTACATATGTCTTTTAAACAGATAAAAATGTGTTCATCCCCACTTATAATAATATAAATGCAAATTAAATTAATCAAAAATTTCATTTTACTGCTAGTAGATGAATAGGGATCATGTGTGAAATGGGTCTATTCACAGAGTCTTCTCCACAGTTTAGTTAAATACATCCAAAATACATCCAAAGCTGTCAGAACAGTCTTACACAGCGACAGCTCATAGAAGTCAATTACTATTGTTATCATTATTAAGGATAATTGGCATTATTAAAATTTATAACTTACATACTTTCTGACCGGTCAGTCATCTTCCAGGAATTTTGGGGACCTAGGCGTGGGTGTGTTTACAGGATGTATGCACAGATCTATTAACAGTTATTGCCCCACTGTTTGTAACAGCGAAAGATTGGAAGTCACCCAAATGTCCATCAAGAGAGAACATTGAAGATCGTATGGAAATCCATGCAATGGGCTTCTATGTGGGCATTAGAAGAATGAGGCAGATGTCTATGTACCAGTGAAGAATAATCAATATATTGCTAAGTAGGGAAAAAAATAAGCATGATGCAGATTGATGTGTGATGTATACCACTATTTGTATATAAAAGCTGGATATTCTTGTCTATGGATAAAATATTTCTGAAGGAAGACATAAGAATCCTTTTATCGCCCCTGAGTGGTATCTTTTTAATGGTTTATTTATTTTTACCATGTGTTTATTAACTACTGAAAAGGTAATCAATTTTTTTTTTTAAGAGTCAAGAGTTTGCAATGGGGCCAGTTGCAATGGCTCAAGCCTGTAATCCCAGCACTTTGGGAAGTAAAACCAGGAGATTGCTTGAGGCCAGGAGTTTGAGAACAGCCTGGGCAATATAGCTAGACCCCCGTCACTACAAAACATTAAAAAAAAAAAAATAACAGGAGTGGTGGTGTGGGCCTGTGTAGTTCCAGCTATTCCAGAGGCAGAGGCAGGAGGATCTCTTGAGCCTACGAGGTGGAGGTTGCAGTGAGCTGTGATCACATCACTGTACTCCAGCTTGGGAGACAGAGAGAGACTCTGTCTGCTGCTCCCCATCCCCCAAAAGAGTTAGCAATGGGTATCTTAACTCTTGCAGGGAATCAGCCGTTTCTATGCAAGCATTTTGAAATTCTTGCTTTCAAACATTTAAAATCTGATCCCTTAGACTTCCATCTATTCGTCTGATTTGCATCTTCTTATAGGGACGTTCCCATGCATAAGAGAAATAAATGTACAAGAGACTCAAGAGACAGCAAAGTGAACTGCAAGTGCGGATTGCCACTTTGGATTTAACCAAAAAAAGCCCCTTTGCAATTCAGTAATTCGGCTTCTCTGTGATTCAGAGTCACTGGCACTGCTGGTGCCAACTGCCCTGAGGCTAACACCGATAGACCGCCCTGGCAGCGCGCTCCCAACCTCCCAAATCAGACTCTGGGACCGTCGGGATTCTTGCTCCGGGGGGCTTCGTGGATGCTCTGCCTCCCTGTGGCGAGAGGCTGCTATGACAACCAGGCCGCCGCCGCGGAGCTGCCTCCGACCGATTCCCAGGAGGGCGCCAAAGAGACAGCCTTGTTGATGGGTGTGTTTTCTAGCGTAACAACGTGGATTTTACCCATGCATATAAGAAAGCAATGGCGTACCATAGCAATAAAAAAAAAATTAAGTGCATAATTCTGGCCTACTGATAGTTATTAATTAGCTTTTTTTTTTTAATTTAAATTCTAGTATTTTATACTTGACAAAATTCCTGCCGAGAACTGTGGGGTATGTTCAGCCAGGGCCTGCCTCAGTCTGACCGGGCGAGTTCCTATGGTGCATCTTGCTTGCAGGTCCTGTGGTTGCATGCCCCAGAATGTGCATCCATGAGGCCATACAGGGCCAACGTGGACAAGTTTGGCCACATAGTCAAAAAATTCAGGATGATTCTAGAATGGAGGTCAGCATAATTTTTTTCAGTAAAGGGCCAGATAATAAATATTTTTGGATTTGTGGTCCATATGTTCTCTAGCACAGGACTCAACTCTGCCTTTGTAACAGACTTGAACAGTATGTAAATGATGAGTGTGTCTGTGTTCCAATAAAATTTTATTTACAAAACAGGTGGTGGACTACACACTTATTAGAATTGCCCAAATCCAGAACACTGACAACACCAAACGCTGGCGAGGATGCGGAGCATCAGGAACTCTCATTCATTGCTGGTGGGAATGCAAAATGGTGCAGTCACTTTGGAAGACAGTGTGGCAGTTTCCTGCAAAACTAAACATGCTCTTACCATAGGATCCAGCAATCTCCCTCCTAGGTATTTACCCAAAGGAGTTGAAAACTTGTGCCCCACAAAAACTTGCACATGGGTGTTTACAGCAGTTTTATTCATAATCACAACACTTGCAAGTAACCAAGATGTCCTTCAATGGGTGAATAGATAGATAAACTGTGGTACATTCAGACAATGGAATATTATTCCGTGCTAAAAAGAAATGAGCTATCAAGCCATGAAAAGACATGGAGGAAACTTAAATGCATATTCATCGGTTTAGGACGCCCATCTGAAAAGGCTACATACTGTATGATTGTAACTCTATGACATTCTGGAAAAGG
This sequence comes from Indri indri, assembly GCA_004363605.1. Classification (NCBI taxonomy): domain Eukaryota; kingdom Metazoa; phylum Chordata; class Mammalia; order Primates; family Indriidae; genus Indri; species Indri indri. The sequence goes on from RJWJ010000068.1 coordinate 396,858, forward strand.
CAAAACTATGGAAACAGTAAAACCATCAGTGGTTGCCAGGGGTTGAGGGGAGGATGAATAGGCGAAACATAGAGGATTTTTAGGACAGTGAAATACTCTGTGTGATACTATGATGGTGGACACCTGTCACTGTATGTTAGGTCCTCAGATAACATCATTTTGTTGTAACACTAATGAGAAAAAAAAAATCGATTCTTGGCCAGAGCTGCCGTCTACGTGGACTTTGCAAGCTCTCCCCATGTCTGTGTGGATTTTCTTCTGGTACTCCGATTTCCTCCCACATCCAAGCAAGTACATGTTAGGTGAATCAGAGTGACTATACGGTCCCAATAATACAAAAACAAACAAACAAAAAACCAGGTGGCGGGCTGAATGTGGCCTACAGGCCACAGTTTGCTAAACCCTGGTCTAGAAGGTCTATTCTTCTTTCCAAAATCCAGTGATACTGTAGCTTGTTGGCAGTGTGATGTTTCCAGTCTCTGCCCCAAAGAGTTGAGGACAGCTCAGCAGTGTGACAGGCACAGTCAGTGGCTATCGGTTGCTCAGTTGGTGTCCAGACACCTTGTGACGTGAGTACACGTGGAACCGCTATGAGCCGTGGGGCAAGGAGTGGGGGTGGGCTGGGGGTGACACACTGAATGCCTCTGTGCTGTACTGTAGAGGGCCCCAAAGTCTTTGACTCAAGAAATCTTCTCAAAAAATGCAGTCATTAAATGTTCCTATCCTCATCTAGCTGAATCGAAACACACGAAATTTCCACCCCTGCTTCAACTTCTCCCAAAGATCCCATGAACACACGAGCACAAAGAAAATGCATCTCATGCCTCATTTCCTCAATGACTCCACGTGGGATCCTTCCTTCCTTCCCTTTGCCCTGACTGTGTGTTGACGGCCTTTGCTATAAACTAAATGTCTGTGTCTCGCAAGATCCAAATGCTGAAATCCTAACCCCCAAGGTGAGGGTATTAGGCGGTGGGGCCTTTGGGAGGTGATCAGGTCATGAGGGTGGAGTTCTCACTAATGGGATTAGTGCCCTGATAAAAGAGACCCAAGAGAGATAGCTCACCCCCTTCTGCCGTGTGAGGGCACAGAGAGAAGATGGCCAACCATAAACTGGGAAGCAGGCCCTCGCCAAACGCCAAATCTGCTGGCACCTTGATCTTGGGCTTCCCAGCTCCAGAACTGTGAGAAACAAATGTCTGCTGTTTATAAGCTGCTCGGTCTATGGCGTTTGTTATAGCAGCTGGAATGGGCCAAGACACCTTTCTTTCTCTCCTTTCCTGTTTCTCTTTTAATGCAGGGCCAGCCCTTGAGTGCGTGACCTCAGCTTCTCCATCAGTTCATGAATTCCAGACTGGGAGGGGTCGGTCCTGCTAGTTCTTAGGGATCGTTTAATGGCTAAAATTTTGAAGTTTTTCTTTTCTTTTCTTTTTTTCCAAAAGCATCAACCTTTAAGGTAAAACAGGTAGAAAGCTTTAATCCTGTGTGTGCGCAGCGGACAGCCTTGGAGGGCACCTCTAACGTCTAAGGAATAGCGCTCGTGCCTTGTTTATGCTCAGCCCTAAATACACGAATCTGCTTCCTGTTCCCTGCTTCAGGCAGCCTGTGTGAGGATCTAGAGGCCAATGGGCTACACAGGAGTGACCCAGTGACAAGATTCCCCTTTCCTTGCGTTCCGCGGCAGGCTGCTCCCCGCAGCTGGCAGCTCTGTGTTCTCTCCGTGTCCCCTTTCGGGTTCTTCAGTTTTTTGTTTTGTTTTTTTTTTTTGAGACAGAGTCTCACTCTCTTGCCTGGGGTGAGTGCCGTGGCATCAGCCTAGCTCACAGCAATCTCAAACTCCTGGGCTCAAGCAATCCTGCTGTCTCAGCCTCCCGAGTAGCTGGGACTACAGGCATGTGCCACCATGCCCGGCTAATTTTTTCTATACACATTTTTAGCTGTCCAATTAATTTCTTTCTATTTTTGGTAGAGACAGGGTCTCACTCTTGCTCAGGCTGGTCTCGAACTCCTGAGCTCAGGACGATCCGCCCGCCTCGGCCTCCCAGAGTGCTAGGATTACAGGCGTGAGCCACCGCGCCCGGCAGGGTTCTTCAGTTCTTTAACATCTGTTTAACAAATTCTTCATGTTCATTTCTGTTAAAATAAAGATTGGCGTTTCTAGTTCCCTGATCCGACGCTGACTGATCAACTACAAAGTAAGTGACAAGGCACATCTGTGTCAGGGAGGAGAACATGCAATGAAAACCTCACTTGAGAAAAGTCACGACTGGGTTTCTAGGAGCAACGTTTGTTTAGTAAGAACAGGAGATCCTGGCCATGTAGTAAGTGCTTTTTATTGCCAGGCACTGTTCTAAACCACTGGCCTATAATCATTGTAGTTATAGGAGGGATGTAGTGTCACCCTCCCTCCCAATTCATGTCACCCAGAACCTCAGAATGTGGCCTTATTTGAAAATAGGGTCATTGTGGATATAATTAAGGTAAGGATTTGGATGAGATGGTCCTGGGTTGGGACTGGCCCTAAATCCAGTGGTAAGTGTCTCAGACAGAAAAGGACCCCCAGACATATAGGGGCGAAGGCCATGAGAAGGGGAGGCAGACATGGGGGTGACGTGGCTGTAGCCAGGCAATTCCAGGGGCCCCAGAAGCCGCAAGAGGCAAGGAAGGATGCTCCCCGTGAGCACGGCCCTGCCAACACCGTGATTTTGGAATTCCGTCTTCTAGAACTGTGACAGAATAATTTTCTAGTGTTTCAAGCCACCAATTTTGTGGTAGTTTGTTATGGCAGCCCCAGGAAACAAATACAATCACTCACTTAATTCTCCCAGAAAAGCAGGGTTAAAAAGCAGTCTGCAAGCTGGAGTTCTTTCTGTGGGTCTCCCAGGTTTCCCCAACGCATGTGCATTCTCCTCTCCTCACCGTGAGCCGCCTTCCTTGGCACTGGGACAGCCTCTCGACCCCCAGGAGGTGGACCTGGCCCCCGCTCACCTCCTCGCTTAGAAACTGCGCAAGAGGAGCCATTTCTGGGCACTGTCTGGTGTGAGAGGGGAGAAGCTCCATGCGGGCAGAGGGGTGGGTGGGCAGGCTGGGGCCGGGGGGCAGTGACGGGGTCCCAGCCCTCCACTCTTCGGGAGCCTGAGACAAACAGCAGCTTCTCTCGTTCCTCCTTTCGGTTAGAATATCTGAACTGGGACCCTCGAAAACTTATTATTACCCAAACTTGCTGAGCCCCTGGAGAAAAGCAGCTGAGATGTTTAATCGCATCCGGGGCAGAGCTTCCGCTGCTGCCTTGCTCTCTCTCCCTCCGGGATGTGCGAGGCTGTCAGAGGCATGGGACTGCGCCATTGGGCCACCCATGGTGCCCCTTGTACCCCACGCCTGGGGAGGCTCCAGTGGTGACGGTGCTTGCGAGACAGTCCTGTTTGGTGGCTGGGGTGCAGGGCATCCTCAGAGGCAGGTGTGGAAGGAACATAGGAAATGAGGGTCAGAGCTGCTTGCAGAGCCCTACAGCCAATGTCCTTCGAGCAACCTGCACAAGGGCACTCCTTCTACCAGGCAGCCACAGCCCACTCCAGGACCCAGGGCTCAGCTACAGGAGGGGGCCGCATTTCACGTCCTGATCACCCCCAAGGCCCAGTGCCGGGCTCAGTGCACACCCTGCCTAGCCGTCGCCCGCAGTGGTGCAAAGCCTAACGTTAAGGACCGGTACCATGTGCCGCCTTGACATCTGGTGAAACTGGGAGGGCCTTGAATGGCTGAACTGCCAGCTCCTCTCCCTACTCTGCTCCATGGACAAGCTCCCCCAGCCAAGCAACCCTTCGCATCGTGGGGACCAGGTACGGCTCCTGCTTATTCTTGAGTAGTGGGTTCCAGTTCCCTGCCTGTCTGTGGAATTATCCAAACATCCTCCAATGGAAACCCGGAGCCACCCTGCCCTCTTGCTAAAAGCCAGCTGCCCACAGCTCTGCTTGTTTACTCTGCTTCTGTGTGCGACCCCCACCCCTGCTGGGCTGTGCGTACACGTGGCTAACAAGCTGCCGTGATCTCACAAGTCCAGCATCGTGTGCCACGTGACTGACCATCCCGTGACCACAGGGCGGGAATCCCTCCCTCACCAACTGGGCAAATAGAAGGTGATATGAAAGCCTCAGAGGCCCACCACGTTATCTGGGGGTGGACTCCTTTCTCCACGCAGAGCATGAGTGGTCAGTCACAGGCACGAAACCAAAGGGGACTTTGGTCTGGGTGAGAGACCAAGGGCTGGAAGGGATGATAAAGGGTTATTCCTGGTCTAGGGAGGGGGACGAGCAGGTTCCAGCACATACGAAGGGAGAAGGGGTCCTAGCAACATCCCAAGAGTGCTGAGCTGTGACTGCAGGCCCCTGCTCAGGGGAGGGGCCTCGCCATGTACTTCTAGAATACTTCTCTCCTTCTCGGCAGTCCTCCTCCCACTTCATAGTGGTGCCCATGGCGGGTCCTGTCTCCCTGAACTTGACCGCTGAATAGAAGTCTAGCCTCCAGGGGGTGTCTACAGACACTCTGAGTGCCTCCCCCCGGCCCGCAAGCACCCGCCTGGCTGCTGGGTCCCCAGGGTTCCCCAGGTGCATCGAGAAACATCTTCAAGACCACCACCAGGGGGCAGCCGCACCCAGAGTTCCTTCCCCTGCACCTGCAGACCGACAAATGCCAGTATTGTTAGAAATATCTTTGTGATACTTGACTACTGCTTTACCGACCTCAGGTAGTCAGACAGACCACTGCACTCAAGGGGCTCTAAATCACCTGACTCTTTTTTGTATGTAGATTTGTTTTATGTATCCAGCGACTCTGCTTACTTAAGGAATTTACCAATCCCTATCAATCCATTCCTAGCTTTGTGTACATTTCTTTTGTCTTCAAGCCCTGGCAGACTTTACTTACCTCCCCTGCCTCATTCAGTATTAGCGTCTCCCTCGTGCCTGCGGAGAAGTCGCCTACTGATGTGGATTTAAGGTAGGGAGCATTCTCGGGAGAGCTGTATGCATTACCCTGCATTCACGCAGCCTTGCCTGGAGATGCAAAGATCGTGGAATCCATAACGGTTTTCTTGGCTGCCAGCTGATTTCTAGCTCTTGCTACTGGATTCCGATAGCGTCCAAAGGCCAGAGGCCGGTGCAAAGGCAATATTTGGAATCCTGGTCTCATCATTTGCCACTTGCCTTCTTTTTGGCTCTCTCTGCTTTGTAATTTATTTTTTAATGGCCTAGTTCACAGGCTGGACTATTTTATGTGTCTCTAGATAGACATCTGGGCATACAGTGTAGATGATTTTCGGGTCATTTTTTGAGAATAAATTGTCTGGTATTATTAAATGATATAATAAAAAATATTATCGACTTGAGTCAGTGTTTATGGAAAAATAAAATCAGCAAAATCAGAGTCACGACCTGCCCCCACAGTGCTCACTAAGTGTTTGCTCTTGGGGCTAATGGCAATGACCTTTCCAAGACAGCCAGTCATTCCTTCCCTACCCACCCCCCACCAGCCCTTGGCGTGAGGAGTCAGCCGGAGGAGGGTGAGAGCTGGGATTCAGGAAGCAGAGTGCCTCCTGGCTTCCTCCTTCAAGTGACCAATGACCTTGGGTGTGTCCCTGACCCTCCCTGAGCCTCAGTTTCCCTTACTGGTGTCTAGTTAACCTCCACGGAACCCTTCAATGCCACCGTCCAGGGAACTGCACATGGCATGTCTACACCGGAAAAGTTGAAAGTCGTTCACCCAGCCCGGCCAGGGGGCTCTGGGCGAGGAGAGGTGGGAATGACACTCTTTGTGTTGGCTATTTCATTCCAGTTCACGTGAGCCCTCAGCCCTGTGGGAGGGTCAGAAGCCTGATTCGTCTGCTCACAGGGTAGATACCCCTTTCTAGGGCAGACTCGCAATAACTGGTCTCCAGAGCTGCAAGTGAGATCAGAGTTGCAACGTCCTATGCTAAGTGGCAGAGAGTGGGGGCCTGGGCCTGCACAGGACAATCAGGGATGTTCTCACTCAGCAGGGGAGCAAAGCCTGATGCAGCTTCCAACACGGGGCTGGGACCTCAGGGTCCCTTGGCCCAGGACCTCACTTGGGGAAGTGCCTGTTTCTGTCACCTTGGCGGGGCAGGCTCCCCTGTCTGACTCGGTTGGTTTATGCTTCCTCTTAGGTGTGGCCTGGGGCTGGCAGGAGCTATTCTTTCTCCTTAAAGCTGAGATTGTTCATTGGTGGTCTTTGGGCAGGACCCCGCTCAAGGCCACATTCTGTTTGGCTCATATAACTTTTAAAAATTAAATTAGCTGCCAACATATAAACGTGAGGCGCTTGCACAGCTTCTCTTACAATATCCAGAAGTCCATCACGACGGCCCACATTCCTGCCGGCTGCAAATACCAGGAGTTGGCAGCAGCCCCCCTTTACAAGGGGTGGGGAGGGCTCTGCAGTTTGCCCTTCTCCACCCAGGGCTTCACCGGCTCGCTTTCTATCTGCAGCATCAGAGGGCCCGCGTGTCTCCGTGCTGACACGCTGCGTTGACGGCAGAGTTTAATTATCCACATGCAATCTCAGTCTCCTCATTCCCAAGCCCCTGGGGCTGCCTCATCAGAGTCCCCTAGGAACTGATATCCACCTTCTAGAAGTATCATAGTGATATCAAGAGAACACACACCACGGATCATGATAAACAGCTTTAATTTTAAAAAAAAAATCTTATTAATATCACAAAAAGCATAGCTGTCCTATCTAATGAATGCCTAAAATATTGCATGCAAAGTAATCATTGAGATTTCTATTTTTAAAGAGCTTAGAACAGTCCATGGCACATGGCAAACACTCTACGTATGTGAAAGCAAATTTTAAAATATGGTAACAAGCATCTGAAAATTTACAGTTCAAATCTTTCCTCCTCACCCTTTAACACCAAGGGGAAGGGGAGGGAGGAGGAGATTAGAGGTCTGCTGCGTGCAGAAGGGCCCTTCAAGGACAAGGAGGATTAAAGCCCCTGGGATCTCCCTCTGCCTTAAAAGGCACAGGAATCTCAGTGGGGGAAAGTGAAGTGGTGATAAAAGGCCGGTCTGTGTGCCTGGAATATCAAAGTCAGCGTGCTGCCGCCGGGATCACATTGCGGGTCACGTGTGCTCTGGGTCCCTCTCCAAACCTGCCTTCCCTTCAGTCTGCGGAACGTGCATCTGTCTGAAGCAGGTGTGTCTCCCAGGGGCCGTGAAATGCCAGCAGCCACAACTGGCTTCCAGTGGCCCAGGAACCCCCAAGGCAGTAGGGGAAATGTTGCATTTCTGTTCATTATTCGGGCTTGGGGAGGATCACAGCTTTCATTGGATTTTCAAAGGGCTCTGTGGCTCAAAGGACCACTCACCTCAGTGATCGCAGTCATTCAGAGGCTGATCCCTGCCAGGGTCTGCCCCAGAGATGCCTCCAAGCACGCAGAGAGGAATCCCTGTTCCCTGCGTGAAACTTTCACTGGAGCCAGACTGAGCCACGTTTGTCCATCTGAAGATGGCCAAGGATGCTTGTGGGCTGCTTTTAATTTATATTACATGCAGGTTTTAGCCAATTATATTTAATTTAAATATTCCACAGTCTTCAGGAATGCCCAGGTGGCCGAGCTTTCAGGATGTCGCCCTGCAGAGGGCCCTGACGCTGCAGACCACGGCAGAGAAGAAAGCTGACACCCAGGGAGCTGGTTCTCTGTGACCCTCCTGGGGCAGGTCACACTAATGGGGGCCCGGTCTTCTCCAGGTGCCATGCTGGGAGGCAAAGCCACTCTCTCTTTCCCTCTGGGTGGGTGAGAGGTGCTGTGTGAGTCAGTTAGGGCTACCATGACCGAGTGGCTTGAAACACAGATACTCATTGTCTCACAGCTCTGGAGGCCAGAGGTCTTAAATCAAGCAGGACCACGCTTCCTCTGCAGCCGCCAGGGGAGGAACTCCCTGGCCTCTTCCCAGCCTCTTCCCAGGCTCTGGTGGCCGCTGGTCCTTGGCGTGCGACAGCTTGTGGCTGCATTGCTCCCGTCTCTTCCTCTGTCACCACGTTGCATGCTCCCTGTGTGTCTGTGTCCAGACTTCACTCTTCTAACAAGGACCCGAGTGATATTGGATTAGGTGCCACTACAATGACTTCATCTTAACTTGAACGTCTGCAAAGACCCTGTTTCCAAATAGGCCACATTCACAGGTACTGGGGGTGAGGACTGCAGCATATCTTTTTTTGGGGGGAGCATAATTCCACCCATAAAACAGGCCCATTGCCTCAAAGGCCCTGCCACCTCAGTGCCAGGTGTCCCCACTGCCACACCCACTTTTTCCCCAGGGCTCTTGGGGATGGGGGCACCTCTCCCTCCTCCTGGGTAGCTGAGCACCTTCCCCTGGGTATACCTGCTGAAGGGGACATCTTTTCTCCTCCATCTCAGCCCTGTAGGAAGCAAGTTCCTTCTAGACTGAGAGGTGTGAGTGTGCAGTGTGTGTGCGTGTGTGTGTGTGTGTGTGTGTGTCTGTGTCTGTGTCTGTGTGTGTGTTTGGGGAGAAATGCCTGAAGAATGAGTGTAAGGGAGCGGGGAGAGGCAGGAAGGCAGGAGGAAGATAGAGCCACAGCAGTGAGCACAGAAGTGACAATGGGAAGTGGTGTGGGCTTGTGACAAATATGGGCATGTCACATCTTTGGGTTCAGTCCTCTACGGCAGGTATATTAGTAAAGATAATGATTCTACTTTAACAGCAATCAAAATAACAGTGGCTAAAGGAAGAGTTGAGGGAGTTCCTCCTTCCTGTAAGTCTGACCTAGCGGGTAGTCCAGGAAAGCAGGGAGACCCTGCTCCACAGTGTTGCCTGGGCCCAGACTCTTACTGCTCTGCCGTCTGTGAGTATGCTGTTCTTCCCCGGCATCAAAGCTGCTCACCACCTCACCCATCTCCCAGCACTGGGAAGGGGGACAAGGGAAGTGGAGGGGACATTCTTTCCTTTTTAAGGATTACTTGGACATTGCAGTCATCACTTCCACATCTATTAACCAGGACTCAGTCACATGACCTTGCTAGCTGCAAGGGAGTCTGGCAAATGCAGCTCTTATTATTAGAGGCCACATGCTCAGGGATTCTGCTAAATTTAGCAAAGCAGGGACAGATGGTGGGGAATAGCTGACAGTCTATTATAGAAGGAAGGTGATTTTAGAAAAATAGTGTCATGAATCCACCTCTCTCCCCTTACAAAGGCTACAGCAAGCCAATGGTAACCACACAATAAAGAATAGGAGAGGCATGTGATTAGAAAAATCAGATTGTCAGGGGGATTTGTCCAGTTTTAGCCAGTTGTGGGGTTCATGGTGAAGGCTTCACCTCGGGAAGGTGTGTGCTGGGTTGCTCTACAGCCAGCTGGTTTTCAAAGACATAACATGCTCTGTAGCTCTCCAGCACCCGGGCCCGGACATACGCCTTGTCCTTCTCCTGCCAGGCATCTGACTCAATGTACACGTTGAATGGGTCGTGGGAGTGCTCCAGTTTCTTCGAGCGGATGTAACTGAGCATGATGCCCAGGGTGAAGAAGCCAAAGAAGCCAAGCACCATGAGAATGTAGAGTGCCGCCAGCTCGCTGTCATCGCGGGAAGACCTGCGGGCCAGGCCAGACACGTTGCTGCCCTGCTGAACGGTCTCTTGCCACAGCTTGGTCAGGAAGGGCGTCACAGCTGTGGCATTGGACAAGATCATCCTGGGCTTCAAGGTTCCACTGTTGGACAGCGAACTTCCAGGCAAGCTTCTTAAAAGAAAAATGCAACCAAAAATCAAAAAGTACAACTTGGCCAAAACCTACACACATGCGCACGCACATATACATAGCTTTTTTAAAGATCTCATGGGAGAGAGGTGAGTTGACACATTGCTCGGTCCATGGCATGTGCCATCTTGGGTCTGCATCACCCTCTCTTGATGTGATCAATTGATACATTGATTCTCTCGAGCTGCTCTGTGTGAACGCTTCCTTGCTTCCAGCACCATGTGGAACCCATGGTGAACACCCACTTCTTCTCTCTGTCCACTGCCCCAGAGATAGACACTGCTCTGGCCACTAACTCCATAAACAAAGGGGAGAAAAACATCCTCATTCTCAGCTCCCTACGGACCCGAAAGAATCCCGCGTTTCACACAACCCGTTCCTGGTGCTCACATGACTAGTCAGATGAGGTGCTCTTGGGCGACCTTGAAGGTGCTGTACAAGGGTTGGTCTGTTTCACCACGGAGCACGTGTCTATGGGCAGCTGTGCTCATGTGAATGGAAAACCTGCCCCATCCCACGGCAGACTTTGGCTCCCCTCGAAGGGCCGGCATTACAGCTTGTGCTGTGTCTGCCTCCTCCTGCCCCCTGCCCTCCCCCGAATGGCTAGCCTGGCCAGGCAGAAAGAGACATTTTCCCCCTCACTTTCATCTCGATGTCACTGTCCCTGAACACCCATAATGGGCCTGGAAGTTGGAAAAGTTGTCTCCAAGTAGCTGTGGAATTGTCAGGGATTTTGTTTACTCTGAAACCCCCATCTAGGTGAGATCACAGGTAAGCTAAAACAAGGTTTTTTTTAATTATTATTTTTTTGGCAAATGCCAGTGTCTATCCCCAGTTCCTGCTTGGAAACAAAAGCTCAAGGCCAAGTGTTTAGGGTCACACTCCAAACTCAACCCAGAAGGGGCACTGGGAGCTATAAGTGGTTCAACTCATTTCTTAGGAGCTTCAAAGTGGTTGAGTAGAACACACCACTGAGGTATCTTTAGGGTGACTGCAGTAACCAGAGGTGAAGCATATGTTTGGGAATACAGTTTCCTTCTGAAATCGCTATGGAAAGACAAATTCCGACATGTGCCGGGGAGGCTCAGCCCTTCCCAACCAGGATGGGGACTGTGACATCCCATATGATTGTGTATAGGACAAATGTCAACCTCAGACGCAGATTAGACCTAGAGCTACTTCTTCATTGAATTGGCTTCACTGTAACCCAGCCCCAGGCAAAGACATGTGATGCCTCTCCGAGACCTCTCTTCCCCGGCCCATCCCTGAAATGCTGATGCACCTCCGAATTCTATCACTGTCCTCTCCTCTTCTCATCTACCCTCTGTCTGGGTGATCCACCTGCTCCTTCAGGTTCCCCACATGGCCACGACCCAGGCATCCCTTCCAAGTGCCAGAGCCATGTCTCCAATTACCTGCCAAAGAGACATTTCCCTTTGGCCATCTCCAGGCTCCTCACACTCAACAGTGCACCCTATCCCATTGGAGCCTGCCCTGCACCTCAGTGAGCCGAGCGATGACAGCACCCACTCTGAGATCTGAGTCACCCTCAGTGCAATCTCATCACCTCATTCCCCATCTCTAAGGCCTTCCCTGGCTCCTTCCCACCTTCAAGGCGAGACTCCCAGCCTTCTGTATGGATATAGGCTCTAAAATCAAGGGGCCCTCCTTCTTGGCCCGTGAAACTCTTAAATGGTGCTTACTCATGCTTTAAAATTCAGCCTAGCTCTCACCCCTTCCTGAAGACTTCCCTGAAGTGTGGGGCTGGGTGAGCACCACACATACCATGCCCCCTGCCAACCTCATCATGGGCACAATCTCCAGGGCCACAGTCTCCCCATCCCCCTGTCCCCAGCCTACCTAGCCTGGCGCCTGGCACACAGCCACACAGGAGCTGCCTGTGCATGTTTATTGAATAGATGTCACCAGAACTTAACACCTTTCAATGGATGGGGCCTGGCTCTTTATAACCTGCTCACTGCAATGAACAGGTGCCAGTGAGCTGACTTCAGAGCTTTGGCTAACTCCCTTTTCTACAAGGGTGGTTGTTTCCACCCTGACCACAGCCTCAGGGAACAGGAGTGAGGAGCAGAAAGAGCTCCAACTTTGGAATCCCATCTCTGTCCCAATCCAGCTTTGGATTCTGGCCCTGCTACTTCCTGGCCACACAATCCTGGTCAGGTTCCTTAGACCCACTTGGCCCAGTCTTTTTCTCTTTCCAAAGCAGGGAGATGTTCGTGGGCTGTTGGATCACTGATCAGACACACAGAGTGGCTGATGCAGCACAGGGCATGTGGTGGGTGCACACTCAGTGGTCCCGAGTATGAGTGTATTGGTTTTTCTACCTTGTTAAGAATTTGCAGCCTGAGGATTTGGGCTTTGAAGTTTTAGGTTTGGCTTTCCCACGGCTGACCCCCTGGGTCTCTGTTCTTCACCCTGTGGGGAAATCAGCCATGGACAAGAAGCAAAGATTGTTTGTGACCTTTCCTGACTTCTAGGCTTTTGAGTCTGTGCACAGAGATCTGCTGGTGTTAAACTGCATGGGCTCAAGAGACTGACTCTTATACAGGTACTGATTGTTACGCAAAACCAGCAGTTAGCCCCATTCTAACCATGAGGGTACGCAGGAATTGTTTGGTGACAGATGCAAACTCAATGCTCAACAATTTCTTTTTAAATGACTTGAAACCACTTACCAGTGCATAGAACCCTGCCCCAGAAAACAGGCAGGCCTCAACCTGATAACATGTTATTTCCAAAGACCCAGAGTGACCACAGTTGGCAAATAATCCTGCCACCAATTACTGTTAGAGAGTTCTGACAGACAGCTTAATGACCACTCGAGACTAGGATTATGGCAGGCAACATTTGGAGATTCAAATTCATACTGTTGGGTTTACTGAGAATACCTGTTGCTTAAACCCAGATGGACTTTTCTATGGCCAGAGGAAGCAAACAGAAACATGTGCTTTGCAACCCTCTCAGGCCCAAATCATTCTCAGCCTTGTTCTAAGGTAGGGGGGCTATAGCATCACTTTGTTAAAATGCAGATTGCTGGGCTCTGCCTCCAGAGTTTCTGATCCAGCAGGTCTGGGGTGGGCCCTAGAATCTGCATTTCTAACATGCATCCCACGTGCTGATGCTGCCAGGCTGGAGACAACGGTTGGTATCCCACTGGAATCACCTGTGGAGCTTTCACAAAATAGTGCTGCCTGGATCCCACCTCCAGAGATTTTGATGTCTCTGCTCTGGGTTCCTGCTTGGCTGTGGGACATTTTAGAAGCCTCCCAAGTGATCCTAATTTGTAGCCAAGATTGAGAACCCCTGGGCAGTGGTGTGGGACATTAGAAGTCAGTCTTTTGTGCTGCAGGGTACCTGGAAGAAGTTTGTAAAAATATAAAACATGATTTCATAGCCTAACTTTCAAATCTCGTTTGCTTTTCAGATTTTCTTTTTTGGTCTTGCTCGTCTCTGACGTAGTCTGAAGAGAAGCTACGAAGGGAAAGTCCCAAGTCTTCACGGTAACCGTGGCTGCCCTTGTCCTAACTCATGCTGGCACCTTAATTATGATTAACCTGTCAGAGCTTTATGCGGACCAGAAAAGTCAAGTTAATTAGCTTCCTTTCAAATAACAACACTGCATTTCAAAAAAAAATTTTTTTCTTACTTTAAATGTAATTTATTATATTGCTTTTGCTAAATGCCCTTAGTACCTCCAAAGCCTGCAGGCTGGGTCACCATGATATTTTTGCGTAATGAGTCTCAAAATGGCAATGTCCTCTTAATAGTCAGCATAGTGTAAATGATGCAGCGTCATTTGGGGGTTTACGTCAGATTCTCTAAGTTCACTTCCATTATAACGCCAAAGTACCCACATGGCCAGCGGCCGTGGTTTTACACTGTTGGATTCATACAGATTTGGAGAGCAACTGATCCAACAATTTTTTTCCTTTTCTTTTTCAAAATTAATTAATTTATTTTTAGAGATGGGGTCTCACTCTGTCACCCAGGCTGGAGTACAGTGGTGTCATCATAGCTCACTGCAGCCTCAAACTCCTGGGCTCAAGTGACCCTCCCACCTTGGCTTTCTGAGTAGCTGGGACTATAGGTGCACACCACCATGCCTGGCTAATTTTTTTTCATTTTTTGTAGAGATAGGCTCTCGCTGTGTTGCCCAGGGTGGTTTCACACTCCTGGCCTCAAGTGATCCTCCTGCCTCAGCCTCCCAGAGTGCTGGGATTTCAGGCATGAGCCACTGCGCCTGGCTTCAACAATCTCAATTTTACAGAAAACTGGGCTCCATAGAGGTGAGATGACTTGCCAAAGGTCATCTCTCTCCCACCGAAAATACATCTAAAATTTAACCTTTCAGCTATTGGTTCCCATTGTATTAGTAGAGAAAAGGGGGTTTCTAGGACCTTGTCGAGAGGAAATGGGCTCTTTATTTAGGGTCAAAGGAACGGAGGAATGACCACTTTTATCAGGTAAAATTGGATCTATGCTAATGGGGATTGGCCAAGTATGTCATCAGACGCCATCCCTGTCTCCATCCCCACAGTTTTTTCTTTTTGTTTTTTTTTGAGATAGAGTCTCACCCTGTTGCCCTGGCTAGACTGCCGTGGTGCTAGCCTAGCTCACAGCAACCTCAAACTCCTGGGCTCAAGCGATCCTACTGCCTCAGCCTCCTGAGTAGCTGGGACTATAGGCATGTGCCACCATGCCTGGCTAATTTTTTCTATATATTTTTAGTTGTCCAGATAATTTCTTTCTATTTTTTTTCAGTAGAGACGGGGTCTCGCTCTTGCTCAGGCGGGTCTCGAACTCCTGAGCTCAAACAATCCACCTGCCTCGGCCTCCCAGAGTGCTAGGATTACAGGCGCACCGGCCCCCCACGGTTTTTTTGTAGCTTCCACGATGGGTGAGGGGCTGGGGGAAACAGAGCAGTAGGAACCAGGGATGTTCAGCTCCAAACAAAACCAATATGATGCTCAGCTTGTGCTGAACAGTCTCAGCTGTGGGCTTGTTGGACCCAGGAAGAGGGGATTTCTAGATTTCTGCTTCTGCCTGGGCTTGAGACATGCACACTGCTCCCAGTCAAGGTTAGTACAGTTTTGTTTTGTTTTGTTTTGTTTTCCCTTCAAAGCTTAGACCCAGAGCTGCTGGTCTGCTAGAAATCACGGGGGTCACAGGACTCTGGGCAGCTGAGCTGAGCTAACCACCTGCAAGTGGAGACCAACTGGGCCTCTAGCACCTTGGGGCTCTGCAAAGCCCCCAGCTGCAGGTGGGGGAGACGCAGGCGGTGGATGGCGCCTCGCTGCTCCCGGCACACACTGCCCACATGCTGACTTCTCCCACATGCTCTGGCTGTGTCGCCTATCAGCGCTGATAACGGCCTGGAAGCTTTCAGAACAGAAGCTTTCCCAGCATGGGCGACTCTTTCTTTCTGAAGCACTTACTGACTGCGTGAGGCCCTTCAGCTTTCTTCTAAGAGGAATAGATGCTGGGGGTGGGTAGGGAAGACAGGGATGTCAGAGCTCAGGAATCCGAGTTCCAGCCCCAGCTCAGTCCCAGATAAACCACACACTTCCCAGGGTCTTGTCTTAAGTATCTAGGTACACTGGGAGTAACATTTTTATCAGTATTAACATCATTCCTTAAGCATTTCCTTGAAAGAACATCCAGTCTTAAAATCAACATTTGGCCTTATTTGTTTTAAGAAGCATAATTAGGGTAAAAACAATTGCAGATAACCCTAATTTTGGTGACTATGATTTTATTGAGTCAAGAATTCTATGAGTCAATTTTCCTTGGAAGCAACTGTCTATTGTTTCCATCTTCATCGCAACACTATGTCCAAATTCTGGAAATATATTTACCTCCTAGCAGAAGAGAAGCCACCCAGGGCCCCCGGACCCTTCTAGGCAGTTAGCCACTTTGTATCTTCCATCCTTCCCCTCCCTGCAGTGACCCTCTTCCGCAGCGGTCACTCGGAGTCCAGGGGCTCTCGAGGAATCGGGATGAAACCATGCAGAGGCAAAGAATCCAACTGTCCTCTCCGATCAGGAAAGGGTACCTTCCACCTCCCACCTGGCACAGGGTGTGGTTCTAGAGTCTGGCCCTTTTACCAGGAGCTTCCCAGACCTCTCTGTGGGTGACAAAAAATGAGAATATAAACCCTGGGTGCCTGAGGAGTCAAGCCAGTGAGCTGGTGAGGGGACCCAGTCAAACCCAATGTGGGAAAAGGGCGAGCATGCGGGGATGGAGAACGGAGGACAGCTGGGATCACACATAAGGAGGGCAGGAAGGAATCTTAGCTTCGGCAAATGGATTAAATCCAAGGAGCCTCAGTTTCCTCCCCTGAACACTGGGAATAATGGAATCCACCCTGAGTCTATGCCTCAGAGTTTTGTGCAGCATGGAATGAGCCCTCCACCCACCTAGCTCTTGCTGTGCGGTTGCTGTTCTCTCTGTAAGAAGCACGCCCACCCTATCTGCTTGTCACAGCTCTACTGGTCCTTCAAAAGCCAGCTCACATGCCACACTCTGTGTGAACCCCCATCCCAGGTCCCCTCCCCTCCTTTGACCTTGTCTGTATCTCATAGCGCCTTGTCCATATCTCTCCCACAACGCCGATCATATTCTAACTTGTAATAGTTCATGGATTTGTCTGGGAATTTCCTCCTGGGAGCTCCTGAAGGGCAGAGCTATCTTGCCGGCCTTGGTCTCCGCTCCAGCACCCAGATTATTTTAATAAGGGTTTGCTGAATGAAGGCGGCATGCAGAGGAGTAGATTCAATACCACCACAGTGGGGATGTGAGAGTGAATGACTGATAAAGCATACGACACTCTGGAAACAGGTTGTTGGATAAACAAAGGAAAACCTCTCACAATGTAGTTATGTTTTTCTATATTAAAATTTATATTATTTATACATTTTTATCATTACTCATTTTGAATAGTAAGATTTATATTAGTCTTACAATTATATATGTTTTGTATCTGCAACCCACCTTACTCCTAAAAACGACTTCAGGCAGTCAGTGATCGCTAATAGTAGAGCATAATTTTCCTCCCTTCTAACCCACTCCTGGTAACTCTTACTCTGTTTTCCTTTTCGTTTTCCGTAGTCCTTATCACCTTCTCATATAATAGAGTTATCTTAATTATTATCTTCACTGCTTAATGTTTGTTTTTCCCACCGAAACGTAAGCTTTTGCGGGCAGGGATCTTGAGGGCGTGTGTTGTTTCTCATCGTATCCGGAGCAGCCAGAACAGCGTCTGGCGCATGGCAGGAGCGCAATTACCAAGCGCGCAATAAACCTTCCCGGATCGCAGGCATGCATGAACGCATGAATAAATAAGTGTGCCCTTCACCTGCCAGAAAGCCCCAAACCACCCGGCTACTGTCTCACCCTCAGACATTTAACATGACAGCAGTGAGCCCCTCTGATGTCTTCAAAGGGTACTTTATTTTCAAAACTATTCACTTTCCAATAACCTGTCAAATGCAAGACTTACCTGAATGTTCCTGAGACTACGTCCTCTGGGTACCCAGAACACCTTCCTCAGACGGATCGTCAGCTCACCTGCTGAGCAGTTTGAAACAGGCCAGAGAAAGCAGAAGGTTTTTGCCTGGTCATTAGAAATTCATAGAGCAGAGTCACTGCCTCCCAACTCACTCATCACACTGCATTCAAGCAGCCTGTGAACTCAGCAAAGTCCCCATCAGCTGAACCATAAATGACAGCTACCGTTACTGAGAAGGTTCTTCCTTAACGGAGCTAGAAGCGCCTGCTTAATCTAAACGTGGACTCCAATGAACGATCAGTTCACATAGAGCAACCTGACAACTCCGGGAGGCAATGCATTAATATTAGGTCATAGATCAGACACGTATACATGGCTTGGTACTTGGTCAACTTTCATCTAACGTTCCCCACTTTGCCCATTACCACAATCAAGATCAGATATCAATAATGTTCTCCCAGCCCCGTGGCCTTCCCGCGGGGAGATGCCAAGGCCCAAGAACTGGTCCCAAAGGGGCTCCCTTGGAGGCTGGATGTGTACTCCAGTATTGCCTAGCCGAAGGTCTTTAAAACAAAGTGGGGACTGGGATCTTAGGTGGTTTTAATTTTCTGTTGAAAATTGCTTTTAGGCATTTTCCAAATTTTCTACAATAATGGCTATTACTTAACAATGATAAGAAAATGTTTTCGTTGTTCTGCGGTGGTGAGATGTTTTCCTACGGGTTTGTTTAGTAAGTAAGTGAAGACAGGCAGAGGGAGAAGGGGGAGAGGCTGAACCATCCCGCCGCGTCTCACACTACAAGGGTTGCGGCGCTTCCACCTGGAGCGCGCCCGCTGCGCGTCTGGAGACGCGGGTCCCAGGAGCACCCTAGGGTCGCCGGGCGAGGGGCCCGAGGCAGGAGCCCCTGACTTACCCGGGGTCTGGGGCGCCGAGAGAGCCGGGTGTGGAGCGGCGTCCGCGCCTGCCGAGCTCCGGGGCCACCGACAGCGGAGATGGGGGCGGCACCTCCGCGGGGTGCGCGCGGGGACGGGCGGGGCCTCCCGGAGCCCGAGGGCGTCCCGCCCTGCTCCGCCCGCGCGCCCGGCCTGGCCCGGGTCCCCGGAACGACCCCAGGCCCGGCCCGCACGGGTACGTCCGCACCCTGCGTCCCAGGCCAGCGCCGCCGCGCGCGGGGCACCGCTTGGATCACGCCGGGTGGGCTCGGGGCCCACAGAAAGTCTGCGTTAGAACGGAGAGGCCACCGACAGACAGACAGATCTACCCTCCCGTGGGAGTCTGGGGTTGGCAGAGTAGACGTCCCTGCCGAGAGGGAGGCCAACTGGGAGACCGCCACCCTCGGCCGTGTGCCCGTGCAAGCACCCCTTCAAGCATCCCCAGAGTCACTTCAAAGATGGCTCAAAACCTCACCAGACTTTTTTGGGATTTATCCCACAGCCAGTTGTGGCCAGGACCTAGTCAGCAAGCATTTATTGAGCACCTACTTACTGGGTGACTGGCCCTGAGCTGAGAGTGCAGCTTGAACCACACAGGCAGGGTTCCCGCGCACCTCAGCCAGTCGCTGGAGGCACCTAAGCCTTGGTGCGCACACGCCAAAGTCCTTGGGCCTTTCTGTCTTTCCCAACGGGGCAAACCCCTTTGATGGCCTGGGTGACTTCCTGGCAAATTCCACAGCAGTCGCTCCCCAGCTCAGCAGGCAGGAATGAGAAGGTACAGTCCCCATAAGATAGTCCCGTGAAAGTGCTGGGGAGTCACGTCCAGGATCGCTGTTCTGGGGACATTCCAGGAATGCCAGGTTGGTTTAACATGGTATAGCCTAAGAGGGCACTTGGAGGCTCTCTGAGGGCCCATCAGGTGTGGCACTGCAGGACTCTATGGACCAAAGCGGAATTGGCGTTGCTCTGCGCTGCAGTGTGACCGTTAACCCACATGGCCACTTTGGAGTCCTGGCATGCCCACAGCCTTTGACGTGTAGCTGTGCTCTGTGAAGTCTATTCTGTGGAAAAGATCCGAACTGTAGAAAAGCCTTATGCATACAAAAGTTCTTTGTAATTTTACTTACAATAACTAGAATCTAAATGTCTAAAAGCAGAAAAATGGTTAATTAAATTATGGTACCTAGAATACAATGTTATTCTACATGGTAGACCAATATATACAGTCCTTAAGAAAATGTTTACAAATAATTTGTAATAACACGGGGGATCTTTGTATTATGATGTTAAATGAAACATGCCAACCAGACAAACAAAACACAAGGCCCTGAATTGTACATACAGGATGGAATTATTTCAAAAGTCTGTAGGGAAACACACCACCATGTTGGCATTGTCCGTTAGTGGTGGGCTTCCCTGGGATTTCTTTTATGCTAGTCTATGTTTTCCTTACTTTTCTTCCTTCCTTCCTTCCCTCCTTTCTTCCTTTTTTAATAACAACTCTATATACTTCAATATTTAGGCAAAAATACATAAACTTTATCTGGAAA
Organism: Indri indri; assembly: GCA_004363605.1. Classification (NCBI taxonomy): domain Eukaryota; kingdom Metazoa; phylum Chordata; class Mammalia; order Primates; family Indriidae; genus Indri; species Indri indri. The sequence continues at coordinate 416,656 of RJWJ010000068.1, forward strand.
TTTCCTGGATTCTCTTTACTCCAGTTCACACCCTATGTATACAGTATCCTCCTGCCACCTTTTTGTAAAGGACTCCACCAGGAGAGAAAATGGATAAGGGACTGAAGCAAAGTGTTTGTCCCTCCACACATTTATGCGTGACCCTTTTAGTGACACTTCCTAGACCAGGTAAACACTTGTAGGGCACCCCAGATCAGCTGTGCAGAGTGCTGTCTTCCGTCACACGGTGGAACAATGCCTGCCCAGCTGTCACCTGGTTATTGTGAGGACAGTGTGAATGCAAGCGCTGTCAAAAGGCAACAGCCTTATGTAAGTGGCGGGGTTCTTATTTCTCCCGGTTCTCCCCATCTCTCCAACATGATGACTTATTCCATCATTACCATGCCGTGGTTTCCTGCTTGCAATGATAAGACATGACTGCCGATGAGCGTGTGTTTTGCTACCTTCAGTGAACTTGAAGTGATTTCCCCTTTCCCTCTTCTCTCCCTCTTCCTTCTCCCCTCACTCTTTCATTCTTACCTCTTCTCATCTTACAGGTACAGTTGACTGTAAAACAATCATACTGACAGAACCACAGCCTATGAAGTCCTTGGGTCACTCTGCCTGTCTGTTTGTCTGTCTCTCTCTCTCCTTCTCTTCCTCGTCCTCCTCTCTTCTTGGTCTCTTTACTAGAACCGTGGCAAATGTGGCCCCCCACTGCTCTCGCTGGGTTTATCTTCATCTTCCATGAACTCCCCCCTCAATACACATGACATCCAAAGCCAGAGCTCCAGCCACTTCTCATCTTTTCTTAGGAACATCTCAAATCTTAACTTGCAACTCGGATGTCCCGAGGCGCTCCTAAGGTTTCTCAGAGGCTACTGGAGGAAGAGAGGCTTAGCTGTCACCAGGAAGGACGGATCTGCAGAGTCACCCACCTAGAATGCAGGATCATGCGGACTATTCTTTACTGTCCCCTCCAGCTACCATTCGCTTGGTGTCCAGTTGCCCCTGAGTTGACTTGGGGACATTCCCTGCCCTTTCATCTCCCCTTGGTTGTTTTCTGACCCCTTTACCTGATGGCTCCTACTGTCCTCAAGGAGATTCTCGTTGATTGCCCTGGGCCTTCCGGATCTTTAGTGACAAACACCCCTAAGGCTCACAACCTTTCTTTAGCAGCAGCAGAGCATGAGCGTGGTGCAGCAGTGTGCTAAACCATACTTCCTTCCCACTTTAAAGGGGAGCAGGGCACTGAAGTCCCCATCCTGTCCCTGAGGTGACAGGTAACGGGGTGCTGAATGACAGAAGAGAATCCCGCCTGGCCACCTGGGCCATCATCCCCCCGTCCACAGCTATGTCACCTTCCAAAACAGATGGCTTAACACATCTGTGTCTTCTCTGATGGCCGTTTGGTGCTCTCGAGCCTCTCTTGTCCCCCTTCTTTGACCAACATCTCCCTGTCTGATTCACTTGGTCACAGAAGGCCCACCTCAGTTTCCTCCCAGGACTTCTTTTTGCCTGGGAGTGCTACACATGAGAGGCGTCCTCCCCACGCACTGCAGTTTCCTGGCATTGTCCAAAGACCTCCTGGAGGATTGCTCTGGTTCCAAGATGAAACCACCCTCAACCTGCTCTGGGCCCTGGAGGCTGTTCCGGCTCATTCCCCACAGCTCGGCTCCTCCAGCAGAGTTTCTGGAGCAGCAGGAGAGGTGCCGCCAATCTCTGCAGGACGGACCTTTCCCCTCCGGACCCTTCTCGGTGGGTCTACCCATTGTGTCCAGCTTCACACGCACCCGGCTGATGACCCTCCTCCAAATGGGCCCAGAACTTTTCAAGCCTCACCTCTGCAGCAAAGTTCTAAGAGTGGGGGCCGCTGGACAGCTCCGAGCCTCTAGGCATGAGTCTGTTTACTTTAATTTTGAATTGGTTTTTAAGATTAAAAAATTGAGAGCTCTGATATTAAGCATGTAGATTTCTGGTTTCTGTTACAAAAGTCAAGGGATCTGAAAATGTCATGCCCACCTTTGGCAGAGGACAAACTCATAGGAGCTGATGCTGTCGGGCCCTTACACAAATATGCAAACTAGAGCATTTACCACAGGGTCCCCCACCCCACGTTATCCTCCCCAGGGGCACTGAGCAGGCTGCCCTGCTGAACGTCCTGCCTGCTTCGTTAGGTACTGGCTTTGTCTCTCTGTTCTAGGACCCACTTTCTGCAAAGCCCCTTACCTGGCTGTTCCTTCACTTTGCATACCTGAGAACTCATTTCCTCATTGAATTGCTTTGACCTTGCTAATTTGTAGTGTTGCAAGTACTTTTTGGCTGTGTCAGGTGTGCACATTCTGCTTGTCATTTTAGAGCAGTGGTTATTAATTTTTTCAGATTCTTCTTGGGAATCTGAAAAAAATTTTGCTCCCCTCCACACCTCCCCAAAATGCACACACATGGAACGTTTTACCTCCAGTTCAAGAGATATACAGATCCCCTGCTATAGATGATTCGTGGCTGCCACGTTAGGAACCACTGACTAAGGACTATCTTTTCAATTCCATAGGTCTCTATGGTGTACTGACTAAAAGCCACTGAGTGTTGCCCGATTGGTGGATAGCAAGACTGTCCATCAATATAGTCACTTAAGCTGCCTCTGCCCAGGTCTTGGGGGCATCTGCACTAATTCACAGCACCCTGAAGTCACCCAAGGACGACAAGATGCAATTGGCTGTAGACCCACCAATTCAGGCATCACAGCGGCCCTTGCATTTGACAAATAACCACAACCTTCACATTGTTAGGAAAAGAGCACAAATCCAATTAAGAAAGCTTTTCCAAAAGAAGCAACAGTGTTCCCACCCCCTCTGTTTCTCCCCACCTCCTTTTTGTCCCAGCATAATGCTGTGCTGATAGGAACACGGATAAATTAATTACAGTCTGGAATGTTATTTGTGGGTAGGAAAGAACACTAAATCTACTCACACAATGTTTGACATTTGAATATAAACACTGCCTTTATGTTGTTTTTTTTTAAAAAACTCAATCAGTCCGGTTTATGCAGACATAGATATAATCCTTTTAAACACTGTGGATTTAAGAATCACAAAAGTAACAACAAGCTGGGTGTTTTTACCCAGTCAAAGAATAAGGAGATGAAGGAATGAGATTAGCATCTCTTCAGTCCCTTGCATGTTTTATATTATTTTGGTGAAACTCCAATTCCTGATAACATAGAAGTACTGTTGTGGCTAACGTCCCTGAAATGGAAGGACATTGGCAACCCTGCATTAAAACCAGTGCAGGTGGCCTTTGGGAATATGTGTGAAGGTTGCATTTTAGAAATGGGACTGTGACAGCCATTGCTGTGGTTTCTGTATTATTTCAACCAGGACCTTAGGCCTGGAACCCTGGATTTTGGGGGGTTGGTGTGGGTGCCCCATGGGCACTGAATGAATATATGAATGAAACGGAGGTGGTGTCTGGCATGACCCAAAGGAGGACAAGAGAAAACATTCAAATGAAATCTTTAGAAAAGCGAATTTCCAAAAAACTCAAGTGTAAAATTTGTACAGTGAAAAGATTTCAGTGACAACCTTTATCTTCAAAGTCAGCTCAATTCAGTATTTACTGAGTTCCTACATGGTGTGGGGCACTGAAGCGAAAATCCGGATTCACCCATCTTGCAGGGCAAAGCTGAAATGCTGGCAATCTCCTCTCACCAACATACGCCCCCCCCCCCAACACCCCCAAAGACTTTCTGGCGGAAGTGCTCTCTCCCTGCTGGGACAACTGTACAGGTTCTGACAGCACTGCCCTTAGACCCCCATTGCTCTTAGAACTATTCTCTTTCATTTCTGAACCCCTTGCCAAAGGCTGGCCTGGATCAGCTCTGCCAGGAATCTGACAAGAGTTTCCAGGCTGATCTGCTGGCTCATCTGTCCTGGGGTGGCCCAGTGTACTGCACTTCATTTTCCACTTTACACATCAGTCATGGATGCCCACATTGCTCCCCTCCCATGCTATAAGCTCCTGAAAGACAAGTTATACCAACCGATTTGCCTTTCAGTTCTCTATGGTGACCAGCAAGGAGCCCGACATGTAGAAAGGGCTTCACAGATATTTCTCAGGTGGATGACTGGTTACTCATCTATCCATGATTTGGGGCACATCCCTTGCTGGACCACTTGTGGACCATACTGTACCAGGTGGAGGTGCCTGAGCAAAACAGAGCCTCAGTGACCATTTGTTGAGTTGAGTTGAATTCAATGGACTGTTGGAGCATGGACCTTTGGACCAGAGAAGCAAGTAGGAGGAATAAGCATGAATGACAGTATCTAAATTAAAATCTATTGCCAGGACAGAAGATCAGACCTTTCTCCTCTGCTGTTATTCTTTTGGAAATCACAAAATGCCCAAGGAATCATAAATGATGCATAACTAGGTAAGGGAATTATCTTTAAGAAATGCCATGGTTGCTCAGTGTTCTATTTCTCCTGGCAGTGAGAGTGACCCAAAGACTAAAATGCGATGGGGTCTGGAGCCCTGCAATGGGGCCACCCATTCACTAAACCTGAGCCCTGGCACATGAGCTCTTTATTTCTTGTTTTGCTCATTTGCCACTCAGGACGATAAGAAAACCTGCTCTATTTGACTCACAGGGTCCATGTGATGAAGTCAAATAGCTTCTTTCAATCCCTGAGCAACAAAGCAGTGAAATGAAAATAAGAAAGACGGGGAAGAGTGTTCTGGACAAGACAGCTCAAGGACTTCATGCTTTGATCCATCTCTCAGCTCTGAACACAAAGCCATGATGGAGAGGTATAAAAATAGAAAGCTAAAAAGAGATGTCTGGCTCAACAGAATGCACAGAAGAGAAACTGCCAGAAGCCTCTGACCCACTGGGCTCTTTGTCTAAACTCAGTAGGGAGTTTGGCCCCTGCTGGGCAAACCCAAGATGGCCGACCCAAGATGGCAGACAGGAACCAAGGACTTGCTTTAAGTCAGGAATGAGGTTGGGGCCCGCAAAGAAAGAAATAGTGCCTCACCACTGCCTGGAGACCAAGATTTTAGAAGAACAAGGGTCTAGGCAGGTGGGGATGGAGACTGAACCCCCAGCCAGACCCTGAGCTTAGTCACATTCTGGCTCCCTGACGGGACAAATGTCTCCAAGGTCACTATAGGGTCGAGACCTCAAACTGCCATTATAAAATCTGGTCCAGGATGGGATCCCAGAGTCCAGGTGGAAGCTGTCACAAAATGCTGGCCAAGAAAAGGCTGGCTGGACAAGGTACAGGCAGGTGGACAGAAAAATGGACAGAAACAAAAATAAAAACCCACTCAAAATATATCTAAAAATCAAAATTTTAAAACAATGAAGAAATGTAATATTAAGGACTGCCAATAATCCTCATTTCAGTTTACAAAGTTAGCATACCTTAATACCTAACCACATAAGGACAAGACAAAAAGGAAAATTACAAGCCAATATCACTCTTGAAAATAAATGTGAAAATGCTAGATAAAATATTAGCACACTGAATACAGCAGGTCTAAAATAAACACTATATCATAACCAAGGTAGCTTTATTCCAGGAATGCCAGGTTGGTTTGACATGGTATAGCATAAGAAAAATGATGGACATAATACTATATTAGTAGTATTAATATTAATACTATGGTGTGATGGTTAATTTTATTTGTCAACTTGACTGGACCAAGAGGTGCCCAGATATTTGGTCAAACATTATTCTGGGTGTTAATGTGAGGGTGTTTTTGGATGAGATAAACATTTAAATCTATAGACTGAGTAATGCAGGTTGCCCTCTCTACTGTGGGTGGGACTCATTCAGTCAGTTAAAGCCTTAAGTAGAATAAAAGGCTGACCCTCCTCAAAGTATGAGAGAATCCTCCTGACAGTCCTGAACTGACACACTGGCTCTTCCGGGTTCTACAGCAGTCTAGACTAGACAAGAACATTGGCTCTGCAGACTTTGGACTCGCCAGCCTCCATCAGTACATGAGCCATCATGTTGTACACATTCTCCTATTGGTTCTGTTTCTCTGGAGGACCCTGACGAATACACATAGCATTATTACTAAATTTATGCTTAAGTGCATATCAAAGGAGAAAAATCACATGAGCATTTGTTTCTTTATTCAGTTAACACCTATGCATTGAGCACCTATTACATGTCAGGCACCATCTCAGGCATAGGGAGACAGGAATCAACAAAACAAAGTCCCTTCTCTGGTGAAGCTTGTTTCCATTTTGTTGGGGCAAGGGCGGGTGGGGAGGGAAAAGGACCAACAACAAACAAAAGAAATAGATAAAACCCACGGCATGTTAAAATTTAGAAGTGGTATGGAAAAAATAAAGCAGGGAAGGAGACGGAGAGTGCTGGCTGGGTTATGGGGAGGCTAAAATTTTAAATAGGGTGACAAGGGAAGGCCTCGTTGAAAAAGTGAGATTTGAGGAAGATCTTAAGGAAGCACCCAGAGACTTCAGGCTCCTGGAGACAGCAGAGGAGCAGTAGGTGCGAGGACCCTAACGTCCAAAAGGGGCCAGTTCTAGGAAAATAGACCAATGTGGCTGGAGAGAAAGAAATAGGGGATAGAGAGAAAGGAAGGGGGTTCCAGAGAGAGATGGGGAAGATCTTGTAGGGACTTTTATAAACTTTGGGGGCAAAATTGGGTGGTTCGGGACAGAGGAATGCTATGCTTTGACTGACCTTTCAATGTGCTCGCTCTGGCTACTCTGCTGAGAATCAACTGAAGAAGGGACACTAGTTGGAAGGCTGAATATAGGTGGCTGTCTGTGGCTGGGACCAAATGAATGCAGTAGAAATGGCAAGAAGTGGTCAGATTCTGGATTCCATTCATATTTATTCAAAGTCACACTTACTGAAGTATAATTTACATTCAATGAAATTTACCTTTTTGAGGGATAAAATCTGAGGAATTCTGACAAATGTATAGTCATGTCATTACCACCATCAAGAAGGTATAGAATATTTCCTTCTCTCCAAAAAGTTCCACTGTGTCCATTTGTCGTCATCCCTTCTCCTAACCCTACCCTCTGGCAGCCACTGATCTGATAATTTCCTCTACGGTTTCACCTTCTCTAGAATGTCGTAGGAATGGAATCATACAGTCTGAAGCCTTTTGTGTCTAGCTTCTTTCACGTAGCATAATGATTTGGAGACTTGTGCGTGTTGTCTCACGTATCAGTCGCTTGTTCCTTTATGTTGCAATTAGTGTTCCATTACGGACGCACCATCATTTATATATCACTAGCTGATAGATATCAAGGTTGTTTCTACTTCTCATTCTTATACATTAAATTGCTGAAAACATCTACCTGCGGGTCTTCGTGTGGCTCTATGTCATTTCTCTCTGGTAAATACTTAGGAGAAGTAGATGTATGTTTAACTTTGGAAGAAACTTCCAAACTTCTTTTTTCAAATTGCTGTACCATTGTGCATTTCTACTAGCAGTGTATGAGAGTTCCAGTTGTTCCCCATCTTTGCCAGTATTTGATATGGTCAGTTTAAAAATTTTTAGTCTTTCTGGTAGGCGTGTTGTGCTATCTCATTGTGGTTTTACTTTGAGTTTTTCAAATGGCTAATGATGTTGTTCATCTTTTTATATGTTGCTTTGCCATCATCTCTCTATATAGAAGTCTTTATCAGTTGGGTATTTTGCAAGTATTTCTCCCAGTTTGAGGCTTGTCTTTCATTTTATGACAGTGTCCCTCAAAGGGCAGAGTATAAAATCTAATTCATTACATTTAAATTTTGATCTTTTTATAATCCTAGATAAATGTTTGTCTAACCCAAGATCACCAAAATTTTCTCCTGTTTTTTCTTTTAGAAGTTTTATAGTTTTAGGTTGTACATTTAATCCATAATCCAATTCAAGTTGAATTTTTTATAAAGTGTAAAGAAAAGATTTAGACATGTTTTTGCATGGAAATATCCAAATGTTGTACTACCATTTGTTGAAAAGACTAACCTTTCTCCATTGAATAACTTGGGCTTAGAATATTACAACCAGTTAAACTACCATTTTAGAATAAGTCGAACTAAAGAGGTTTTCAGAATTTCAAAGTCGAAAAGTACTTATATATACCGAAAAAACTATTAATGGTTGTCCTTCAGCCAGAAGAAAAGAAGACAGGAGGTAACATGAAATTCAAGATAAAATGGTAGTCAATTAAAAATAAAATAAAGTTTTAAAAAAGATAACATGGTTAATTACTGAAATTGATAAAGCATGCTAATAAATTAATCACCGTTAATTAATATAACAATTATTAATTTTTTAAGTAGCATGATTAAAGTAAAGTAGTTCAATGGATTTAAGTCCAGTAGATAATTGGAAGTTTTCTTGGGTCACTGATGGGATTGGAAAAAGATAGAAATACTGAACAACTAGAGACTTTATAAAACGTATTAAATTCATAGTTCATTAAATATGCTAAAAATTTATAGGTCATTATGAAAAAGATAGGAAAAAAGCTATAAGTTGCAAAGCAACAAAATATATTCCCTTATTTAAACAAAAGTGAATAAAGAATGTTTTATTGCATCAACAAAAAAATAGGATGAAAAAAATACTGTAAGAAAAAAAGCTGGTAAACAGAAATTAAAAAATAAGATGGTAGAAATACATCCAAATATATCAATAATCACAATATCTGTAACTAGAATTATCACATTGAATAACAAAGTAACATGTAACTATCTGCTGCTTACAAGATGCACATCTTAAATAAAACCAAATCAAAAAGTCGAAAATTAAGTAATGGAAAACATACTAAGCAAAGGAAAAGCCACAGAAATCTAAAGTAACAATATTAACACAAGAAAAAGTAAAAACTGAGGAGATTAGTAGGACACAAAGGTCACCACAGTTTAATAAAAGAAAACAATCTGCTAGGAAAATATTAAAATTATGGATTTGTATGTACTTAACTACACAAACTCAAAAATATAAAGCAATTTTGGCAGATATATAAGAATTGAAGTATCTATATCTATAAATTGATTTATAGGAAGAGGTTTAACATATATCTCTCAGAAACTGATAGGTCTCCTTCTTTCCACCTCCAAAATAGTAAGCACATAGAATATTTAAGTAATAGAATTAATAAGATTTATTAAATATATATATATAGAGAGAGAACACCACACCCAACCAATAGAGAATATATATTCTTTACAAGTGCCCATAGAACATTTTCAAAATTTGGCCATGTACTCAGGTCACAAAAGAAATACCATCAAATTTTAAAATATCAGTTTTATAAAGACTGGGTTATATGATCAAAATGCAATTAAGTCATAAAACAATAGTAAATATATAGTAATTTCATATACCTAAAAACAAAAAACCAAATACACGTCTATTTAATGCATTGGTTAAAGAAGAAAACATTGCATAAATAATAAATGACATAAAAATGCCATATAAGAAAATTTCTGGGACTAGCTAAAGAGGTTCTTAGATTTAAATGTACAGCTTTAAGTGATTTTTTTAAAGAAGAAAAATGATAGAAAATAAATTTCTATCAAAAAGCAGAAGTGCAATTAGAGTCTGAGAAGTAAAGAAAAATTGAACAGAGCAGAAGCAATCCTTGAAGAAATAGGGATTGAGAATTTTCCAAACCTGATTTTTAGAAATCTAGCCACAGGTTAAAGAAGGATTTAAAACCTCAGGCAAAATCACTTCAAAGAAAATCACACCTAGACACATAATATTAAAATGCTGAAAACAAAAGATAAAGAGAAAATGTTAAAAGCAGACAGAGGGAAAAAAAGATACACAACTTATAAAAAGCACCAATAAGGTATATGCTGTATCTCATTTCTCAAAAGAATACTAGAATACAAAATGGAATGACATATTCCAAGTGCTGAAAGAAAATAACTGCCCACCTAGAGCTCCATACTCATTTTAAAGAAAATATCTTTTAAAAATGAAGGCAGCATATGTAACCTAAACATCTGTACTCCCATAACATGCTAAATAAAAAAAAAATGAAGGCAAAATAAAAAACTTTAATAATTCAAGAAGCATGTTGTAATCTCTGGTGTTGTCACTAAAATAATAATGAAAGAATGTATAAGTAATGAGTTAATAATGGAGAAATATGAAATAAAGAAAAATACTTCATTAATCCAACAAAAGGCAAGAAATAGAGGGCAGATAAGTGTAACAAATATAAAAAACATTTAGTTGGTAGAACTGTGAGGAGAAATAGATGAATACACTATTCAATACCCCTTTATCAGAAATAGACAGATGTAGCCTGGAGGTAAAGTATGGAATTCTCTGAACAATCTGAATTTTTCTGAAAATCTAAAACTGTCATAGAAAATAAAATCTATTAAAATTTTTTAAATGAACACACTACCTACAGCTACACACCAAAAAAATATGAATCTCTTGAATATAAAATTGAGCAAAAGAAGCCAGACGCAGTCTCCGAGCTCTGATTCCTTCCACACAGAATTGTTAGACGAATCGCATGGTGTGAGAGGTTGGGAAAGTGTTTCCTTTGGGGACGTGGGACAGACGGTGACTGGATGATGTCATGTGAGGGGGCTCTGGGGTGCAATGAACATTCTAGCTCTTGATCCTGTTGGTGGTTACATTTATGTTAATTGAACTGACACTCATAATTCGTGCACTTTTCTGTGCAACTCAATAAACTTCAGTGATGGAAAGAAAACAAGAACAAATCAGAACTGTGAGTATCCACATGGATAAACCTAAAAAGCAATGTTGAGCGTTAAAAAAGTAATTTGCAAAATAATATCTAAAATACACCAACTTTAAAAATTTACCCTTTGTAAAACAAATTATATTCTTGCTTGTGGACTTACAAAATTTAGTCTCAGTTAAAAACATGCTTGAGATTTTAAGTATCAAATTCATGGCAACAGTTACCTTTGCAAAGAGAGGAAGGCAAATGGAATTAAGGAGAAGGTTCTCACTTCTGCCTACACTGTTTTGCATATATTAAAAAACCTGAAGAACATGTTGCAAAATGTTAAGTTGTGATACAGTGGGTTCAGCTGCAGGGTAATTATGATATTATTCCCTATTATTTGTTTCTAATTTTAAAATATCATATATATATATATATATGTGAATATATACACACACACACAGAGAAAGAGAGTGCATGCTCTATAAGAACATGTAACTAACCTGTAAGAACAGTAACAGCCTAGGAGCATGAACAAGTATTGTGCCATCAACACTTGTCTTCTGTGTTGCTGAGGATGGACAGATCCATAGATCCTTGGCAGAATGGAAACTATTGGCTTCTTTTTCAGCAAGAGCAGTTCTCACTTGAAGGCTAATGACCTTCGTATTTCACCAGCCCCTTGTTAACCTCATGTCTCTCATGACATGTAATCTCAAAGTTTCCTGGAAGACAAATTGCATTTGCTGACAAGACTGTTTAGAACCACTGGGAACAGTCAGACATTGGAGGTCATTGAGAAACCAACCAGCAGCTCAGTCATTCACTGTGTAGCACACACTGAGCACTCACGTGGTCCAGGTAAGAAGATATGATGGGGCTTGAACTAGGGACAGACAGAGAGACACAGAGAGAAACAGGTCTGAGAAGCGTTTTGAGGGAGAGCTGTCAGAAGTCGCTGCATGGCTCTGAATAATGTGGCAGAGTCCAAGAAGCAGGAAGAGAAATGAAAGAGAGCCGGGGTGGACCTGAGCAGCTGTGTGGAGGTTGGCTCCATTAACCGAGAGAGGGAGCATGGTGGGAGCGTTATGTAGACCAAGGAAGGCTAAATCAAGAAGTTTGTCTTTTGAATGTGTGATGGTTGAGATGCCTTTCAAAGTCCAGGTCTAGATGTGGTCAATTGCATGTTGAATCTGGGGCTCGAAGAGGAGTCAGGCTGAAAATATACACCTGGGTGTCATCAGTGTATTGATGGCACTTAATGCCACAGGACTTGGTGGGACCCTGTACCCTGGAGAAAGGGTAGTGAAGAAAAGAGAGGTCTGAGAATCAAGTCCTGAGATGGTTAGAGCTTTGTAGAGGAGCAGGGAAATAAATACATGAAGGCCAACCAAATGAGAACAACAAAAGCTGTTTATTCAGAGCTCACTGCAGCAAGGGAGTCAGTCACCAGCACTTGTGTTTTGGCAAAGACTCAGAGGCAGAGGCGTGGGAAGACTTTATAGTGGAAAGAAGGGAAGGCTTCAGGTATGGCCTGGTTGGAGGCTGTTGGGATGGAGAAATGACAGCCTAACTTGAAGCAGGGCATACCATGTTCTTGGTTAGGGAGGCATAGTTGGCTTTCTCTGGTTGGTCCTGATGTGGAAGGGGGGATAAAAATCAGGGAAGCTGTGGACCAATTATCATAGATGTTATTGTTTAGCCTCCTGGACCGTCACTGGAGATAGCAGTCTGGCTTCCTACAAGTCTGACTTAAGCAGGTTGGCTTCCTGGGCTGTTTGTTGTAGATAAGGGTTTGGTTCCCCGAGTGGTTGTGAATCATAGTTCTACTTATATATGATATGGCCATTGTCCGTTTGTATATCTGGTCTCTCAGGTGAATAAAGCAGGAAAGGAGACTGAGAAGGAACAGCTAGAGAGAGAGCAGGAGGAAAACCAGGAAGGACTATCACCCTGGAAGTCAGGAAAATAAAGCCTCAAACAGGAGGGTGTGCCTAACTACAGCAAGTGTTGTTGAAACGTCTGAGAAGATGAGGATGCCAACGCAGGTAAAGGTTTTCCAGATGAAAAAGAGATGCCACCGCCACCGTCATTCTTGCTAAATTCTCAGACAGGAGAAACATTTTCCTTTGGCTTCAGGCAATGGTGGAAACAGGAACTAACAGGGTGAGTTAGGAAGAGAAGAAATTTTCACTCCCTCCAGACATCACAGCCCATCATAGTCAAGGACCGAACAGCAAATGCTGTCCCTTACTCAGAAGAAGCAATTTGCAGCCTAACATTGGACTCCATGATTGGTTAGATAGCAGGGTCTAAGACTGCAATAACCTGAAACCCACGCCCAGGCACTTGCAGCTCCAAAGTCTCCCACTTGATGCTCCAATTTCAGGAAGCTCTATTATCCAGTAGATTGGGGAATGTGTGTGTCCTTCTCCTTCAAAGGCTGTTAGGAACAGGGTGAAGAAAATGGAAGAAAACAACCCCCAAGTCTAATCCTCAGTTATCCCAACCCAGGAGCTTCCAATCAGCTACAGGAATGTTAACCAAGAGGAGAAATCGTTCGATGATACTTTTTACTACCATAATTTGGTTTTGCTTTACCTTAGTAAGGTAACTATCTGACAAAAATTTACAAAATTGAGAATAGATAAAAGTTACCCAGAATCTCTCTACCCTAACATAGCCCTGTTAGAATTAGTTAACGCTTGTGGTCAACTCTGAGGAGTGTCGTAGGCAGATGTCTCTGTCCCTCCGTGTGGAGACACGGACTCACAGCTTGGTGTGAACACTAACTCCAGTTCTTCTGGGAACTGCCTTAAAGACAGCAGAAAGTGAAGAGCGAGGAAAGTGGAAAAGGACCACCTTGAGTGATGGTGAGGTCAAGTCTTCTCCTTAATCTTTTTTCAGACTTCATTCTCTTTTTATAATTCCTCTGGTCCCCTCCTTAGCCCAAGCCCAGATGGTGCTCCCCTGGGTTAATTTAACAATCTGCTAACGCATCTCTTTCCTTTGCTCCTCTCCTATCCATCCTCCACACGGCCACCAGAGTCTTTCGAAATTCCAAATGGTATTATCATTCTCCTCTACAAAGCTTCAAAGCCCTCCCTTTGCTGGAAGGCTCCAGTCCCCACTTCCTAGTAATACATAAAAGAACTTCCCCCGTTCTGTCTCCTGGGGGTGGTTCTCAACTTTGGCTATACTTTAGCATCCTGGGAGCTTCAAAAACTGTTTCTGGTTTAATTAGTCTGGACTGGGTCCCAGGTATCTGGATTTTTAGTTTTGTTTCCCAGGACCTGGTGACTTCTTCTTGAACTATTTGCAGATCCCTGCACTTCTGTCAGAGAGTGAGTGGTATTCTAATCTCAGAACTAAAGAGAAATGTAGGAACTTGCCTTGAGGCTTGACATTTTTTTCCTTCCACTCCCTGTAGTTGATAATCAGTCTTTTGAATTTAAGAGTCGAAAACAAGAAAGTCTATTGTGTTTCCAAGTCCTGGCCCCATTGTGGCATACGGTAGGCTTCAGAGGGACAGACAGATGGGGGTAAAAATAGGGAAAGGAAAATGTGGGAACCTGGGTCTGGGAGGTTGTCTGTGAAAGGTACCAGAATACACTACCCCAAAATATGCCTCTTTGGCATATGGCATATGGGTGAAAAATAAAAATAAAATCCTAAGCCCTCCAACCAACTGAATAGACCTCCTCTCGGCTGAGAGGATCCCAGAGAAACCTTAAGAAACTGAGTTCCTGGCCATGATGGGACAGGTTTTGACAGAGCAACTGACAAGCGTTCCTTCCTGGTAAGAGACCACAGACCGCGGACTGGTCTGGGCAGTCTACGAAGCTGCACACTGAATGCCTTCATGTCCTCTGCTTCACCTTTGCTGTATACAGTCTAACGGTAATACATTTAAATGTTAAGTCCCTGCGCCAACGTGAACATGGGATGCATATAACATACATGTTTGCTTATTTCACATGTGTGTGCAATTGCTTCATGAATATTCATAGGTCCTCCTATATGTTGTTAAATATGTATACTTAGCCAACCCGTTCAGAGTAAATTTCTGTCTCATCCTTCCCACCCTCAGTGTTTGCTTCCAGCTTCTGCCAGAGACTACACTTCCCAGCCTGCAGGATGGCCAGCCTGCAGGCTGCAACCCTTCATAAGAAATAAAGCTCTCCTTTCCAAATGTCATTGGAAAAGAACCCAAACTCTGTAAAATAATTTAAAGAGGTTTCTTCAGGGCCAAATATATGTGACCATGGCCCGGAGAGCCATGCTCAAGAAGCCTTGATCAAGTGGTCCCACCATGATTGGGTTACAGTTTGGTTTTATACATTTTAGGGAGACAGCAATTACACATAAAATCATAAACCAATACATGGAAGGTGTACATTGCTCTGGCCTGAAAAGGTAGGACATCTTGAAGTGGGGCTTACAGGTTATAGGTAGGTTTAAAGATTCTTTGATTTGCAATTGGTTAAGGAAATGAAGTTTTGTCTAAAGGCTTGGAGTGTTTTAAGATAAGGATGTCTGTTAATCAGAGACAAGCCACTGCACATATACTGAGACTCAAGTGCTCTGTTAAGTAAATTGATGACCTGCAGGTGTGGTTTAACCTTTGCCTTACATGGCCTTAGGTCTGTAATGATTTAGTATCTCATTGTTACAAAGAATAGCTCCAGAAGAGAGGGAGCATAACTGACCACTCCTTTCCTCATGGCTGGCAACTCAGCTTGAAGGTTTTTCTGGGGTTCCCTTGGCTAAGAGGGAGTCCATTCAGTCGGCTGAGGTGCTTAAGATTTTATTTTAGTTCACACAAATTTATGACCTTGCGATTCTTCAGTTGACATGGATTA
>RJWJ010000068.1:432298-479972 GCA_004363605.1 Indri indri
GTGGCGTCAGCCTAGCTCACAGCAACCTCGAACTCCTGGGCTTGAGCAATCCTACTGTCTCAGCCTCCCGACTGGCTGGGACTACAGGCATGTGCCACCATGCCCGGCTAATTTTTTCTGTATATATTTTTAGCTGTCCAATTAATTTTCTTTCTATTTTTGGTAGAGATGGGGTCTCGCTCTTGCTCAGGCTGGTCTCAAACTCCTGAGCTCAGAATGATCCACCCACCTCGGCCTCCCAGAGTGCTAGGATTACAGGCGTGAGCCACCGCGCCCGGCCCCAGACATGGATTATTTTGAGCCAAAGGCTATTGAAAACCAGCAGATGCTGGAAAAGCTCTAAAAACAGGTCCTCAGTTTTCCTTTTGTAAAGGATTGTCTAGGTGTCTCCTTCTCCCAGGAAGAAGTTTCTTAACTACTCACCAATGAAGAAGGCACAGACCTAAGTCTGCAAAACAAAACTTGCTAAAGAGCTCTTGTTGACCATACTTTTCCTGGTCACCTTCCCATAACTTGCCTCCCCAACCCAGAAGGCACAACCCCTATCCTTTTGTTTTAGCCTAAGATGGTATCTAAGCCCAAATTCTAATCACCACTTTGGGTTACTCATCTCTGAGTGCTTCTGTGTGTACCAGGGCAGTGCGCATGTAAACAAATTTGCTTTTCTCTTGTGAATCTGTCTTTTGCAAGTCTCGTTTATAGGGTCCCAGTTGGAGAACCTAAGATGGGTACAGGAAAAGATTTTTTTCTTCCCCTACACTTGTGAGAGCTCATGAGACAGCGGCTCCAGGGCTGGCCAGTAGTCAGGAGGTGGAGCAGGGGACAGGGAAAGGCAAAGCCAGCATCTGGGCTGTACGAGCTCTTCTGGCTCTGCGTGGGGGGACCATTCCCTGGCAGCCCTGCCCCCCAGTGGATTCTCAACTGCTCCTTAATTTCCTGGGTAAGAGTAAATACAAGTAAAAAGAAATAGGATTTTCCCTGGTGCCAAAAGGGAAAGAGAAGTCCCACCTTGCCGTTCCTTAGAGTATTTCCTTTAGAATCTTTTCTCTGTTTCTTTGGGACGTATGTAAATCTTTTTAAATGCTAGATAAGCCCCTTGCCACTTTTGATTCTCAGGAATGTCTTTCTTGGGGGCCTCCTTTGCTGTGTGAACATCCAGGTAGGTGGTGCCAGGTCTCCTGTCCCTGTGGGAATTTAGCCTGGGAGCCTGGCTGTAAGTTGTAGCTTCCTGCTTGTTGTAAAGATACTTAAAGTTTAATTCCCCCCCCCCCCACGAATGCAATTAACATGTATGTGATAGATTGTATCTCCTGACTACATAAGAGGGTGATACATTTCTCTGTCATTGTAATCTCTTTAGTGGATTGCCTTTGATGTGTGTTCCAATCTGGTTTAAGGGTTACATAATAATAAGACTGTGTTTTGTTCTTTCCTATATTTTTGGGCAGGTTTTCTGGGGCAGATTTTATTTTAAATTATTTCCTCAGCAGCAGCAAGTCCTGGCACACCTCAGCAGCACCCCAGGCGCCCGTAGAGGGTGTGTGCCAGAGAGACCCAGAGCCACTTCTAAGTACCAGGCAGTCACTGGACACCTGTCAGGAGGGTGAGTATCAAATCTCTAGAGAAGGAAATGTCAACATAAAAGGAAGAAACTGAGGCAAACATAATACAGAGGGTTTATTTAAACTAAGGTCGAGGACTACAAGCCCAGGACACAGTTCCAAGTTACCTTGGGGAGTGCTTCAGAGAACAAAGGAGAAGCTCAAATTTTTAAAGAAAAAAAGGACAAATCAGGAGAGGGAGAGATTACAAAAGTTGTTCCTCAGGAATTCTCATTGGTTTACAGAAATAACACTGGTTAGTGATTGGCTATACATTGCTGCCACTTTGCGCCAGTTAGTCTACAGCCCACATAGCAAGTGGCTTCAAAAGGTAATTATAAACACCTGTACCCCTATAAACAACAAACAATAAAAAAAAAAAAAGTAATTATTTAGCTCAAGGGGGAGTCAGACATGGCCGCTGCTGCAGTTTAAGTGCCTGTCTGGCCCAGAGGCATTTAAAGGGGTTTGCCTTCCTCAGATAAAAGGTGTTTTTTCTTTCTCAGACTGGAGCATTCTGGTGTACTCAGTTTTGGAGAGAGAAGCGAAGACTCATTACAGATAGGCGCTTGTCTGAGTTTTAAATTTATAAGCGACGAAGCTGCTGCCACAATCTAAAAGCACCCCTATGCCGGAGCTAGCAGTCTCTGTTGGGGCCTTTCCACCCATCAGGAGAACACCAAAGCGCTTGATGAGAAACGTGGAGAGGATGGAGATTTCTGTCACTGGTGTTACCGAAAGCTCGGCACCTGTCCCCAAGGCTGAATCAGAAGAACGAGGACAAGTGGTTTGGGGAGAAGGAAAGAGAAGTTTTATTACTTTGCTGGCAAAGGAGAAAAAATGGTAGACCTTCTCATCTCGAAAATCCAAATTTCCTGAACATAAGCAGAAATACAGGGCTTTTAAAGGGAAGGCCCGTCAGTTCTAGGCTATTGTGGTTAACTATTCTAGTCTCCCATCTTTGCGCAAGACAAAGCCTATGAACTCTGCCAGTCGCTAGCTGCCCATCTCGGGGGCTGGCAGGGCGGCTGGCAGCACCTGGGATGGCTGAGTTAGTCATCTCTTCTAACAAAGGGCTTAACCTGCCTCAGGGATGCAGGCCAGGCTGCAGTTCCCAAAAAAGGGTGGGGGAAGTTTTAAAGAGACGGAAAGTATTTTTTTTTTCTTCAGGCCCTTCCGTCTGTTACAGTGGGACCCGGAGGGGCTGTGAAACATGATAAAAGCTGGTCTAGGGGCACATGCAGGACCACGTTCAACTAAGAAGGAGATTAGAGTCTTCTCTGCGATTTTATTTGAGGTCCTCCATCAGCTGACCCTCGCAGAGGTGTTTAGTTTTGTTTTGTTTTGAATTTTTGATGACTTTCTGGAATTTGGCTCCATTATCTCATGGAACATCTCACATCCTAGCTTCCTGGCAATCTTGTTGACTTGTTCTTCTCTCCTCTGTATTTTCTGAAACTGGATGTGGGTCTAGAGGCTGGATTGGACTCAGGTTAAGAATCCTTCACAGACGATGTTGTGAACATCCTGTTGGATCCCATGGGGGAGGGCAGGGCACACGACAACAGGCTGTCCCCTCCTGGTGCTGCTCACTTCGATCTACTTATCGAAGCTGATAATCACTGTATTTCTCATAGTAAATGTGCATTTTCCTCCTTGAAATTAGTAAATAGTGTAATCTGTCGAATTATACTTTGATATCCTCTTCCACAACAACCTTTCATCCAAAAGGTTTGGCGTCCACTCATGGTCCTTGCCCAAATTTATTTCTCCTTCGGGGGTTGCAATAAGGTAAATCATTTCTTCTACATTTATTAGAGGAAGTCTTCACTAAAGAAGAGTTCCCTCTTCTCTCTCTGTTTTTTTGTTTTTGTTTTGAATATCACTGTAGACTCACAGATGTCTTTGTAATTCAATGTCAATTACCATCATGATTATTTCCGATACTCAAATTGTCTCAATTTGGCCAGTGGGAGCCCCTTTAAGCTGCCTCTGGTGTCCCTTGACATGATCCCATTAGTCTATGACTCCTTTCTTATTTTCTGGTACAATAAGGTATCTTAGGCTCAACTTGTCCTTTATTGGCTTTGGACTTGGAATTAGCCATTTCAATGAGGATCCTTGGTTCCCTTTCCTGGGGAATTGTACTTAGACACCAAGTTCAGGGCATGAAGTATGTGCATTGCTATTAAAATGTTATAACTTCCATGCTCTTTCACTGAAAGAGCTATTAATCACCCACACACACGTGTACATGTACCTATGAATTCACGCTGATCTTTCTAACTTAAATTTAACATTACTGAGTTTTTAGTTTAATCTTATTTTATTTAATAGTTGTATCTAGTTTCCCCTTCAAAGAAAATTATGCTTCCTAAAAACATCAAAATATATATACATATACACACATAGTATTTTCTCGTTCTATCCAACAACATTCATATAGCAGTCTCAAAATGATAATAATAACTTTGCAATCTGGTTTAATGCTCAAACTTTAATACTGACAACAGACCCAGTAAGTGCAAAGTTTATTTGTAATACTTTTTGTTCACAGAGAGCATCCTATTAAGGATGTACAGCTCAAATACATTGTTTGATAGTGACATGAAATAATTCTTTCTGCCATTTTATTGTGTTATTAATTTGATCTATCATTTTTTTGGTATACAATTTTGATCAGGCTTTTTCTCGTCTTTTAAATTTCACTGTGTTTTTTGCATGTGTAAAACATTTGCATGGTTCAAAAGTCAAAGCTATTTTTGCAAGTACAGAGAATTCTCGCTTCTCGCCCTCTCCCTCTACCTCGTTCTTACCTATTTGCTTGATCATTTTATTGGTTTCTGGCTTATCTTTCCAGTGTTTCTTTAAAATAAATAAGCAAACATGTATATGCACACAGACACATATATGTTCTTATCTTTATCTTTCATATAAATAGCACTATATATACCCTGTCTATATCTTGCTTTTTCTACTACCGATATATCTTGGATATCATTCCACAGCAGTTAATGGGGGAAATTCCTTATTCTTCTTTTTTATGGCTATAGAGCACTTTGTTATGTGACTATATCATCATCCATTCAACCAGTCTCCCACGGATGGACACCTGACAAACTCCTATCTCTTGATATCTGGCCAGGTGCTGCAATTTCTTGCCAACTTCTGCTTGGGGTGAATGAGGAAGGTAAAACTTTGGGGACATCACTTAAGACTCAGCTACTCTTGACCCAAAGCACCAGGACTTGTTCTGGCTGCTGCTGCTGTTTCTTGCTTCAGCAAAGGTGTAATCAATACCAGGTATGAAGCTGCCCTGCTGTGCAAGTTGAACTTCCCAGTAAACATAGAAGAGCTGACCACTGGAACCATTTCCAATCTCACAGGAGGGGGATCATAGACTCTACTTATATACATATTACAGCAGAGAGTAGGACCAGGGAAGTCAAGGTTCTCCACTGTCATAAGTTATTGCCAAAAGGAAAACTGACAGAAAAAGGGCCTCCACATTCTTAAACACAGAAGCAGTCAGATCCAGGCAGAAGAGGAGAGCAATTTGCCAATTAGAACTTGAGGAATACTGCTTATAGCTCCACTGGGAATGGGGAAGGGGTTTCAAGCATGGAAGTGGGGACAGGGACCTACTGGTCTGGGAAGACACTTCCATCCTCAGGTCTCAGCCCTTGTATTTTCCTAGTGGTAGATACTCAATTGTCTGAGAAAGAGGATGAGATCATCCCAGTTGGTTTCAGGGCCTACAACACAGTTTCAGGATCCTGAGGGCAGGAAGGAGGTGGGTAAGAAGGTTTACGGTCTGGGTCCAAGAGGCAGCAGGTGGGCTAGCATATGGGCATATTAAAGAATGAACAGAGCCTCAGGCCATGAGGGTTGATAGACAAAAGAAAGGTCTAAGTACGTGGGACCCATGCCAGTACCTAGGGACCAGGCCAGACAGGAGAACCCACCCTAAACTATGATCTCAGTCCTAGCAGGCCCCCATTCTACAGTTGGAATGCCTGTGACTTCTGCAGGTTAAAGATGACATCTGCTAATCTCCAGTCAAGGTTCACCCCACCTACACTCTGGACTCCACAAACGTGCTCCACAATAACCCTGAACATCTAAGAGCCCTGGGGGATCACTAAATCCCAAGGTAGGCTCTGAATTCGGTGTTACCACCAACCAGTGTGTGTGGACCTGGAAGTCTCATCCCTTAGAGTAGGAATGTTGACGTCATGGGAACTGGAGACAGAGATGAATGCTCCATTTCTACATGCTTTTGCTGTTATACCAGCTACCTAAATCACGTTTCCTTTTTTGGTCTATGTGGCAGAGAGCTTTCCATCTGTCAAGAGCCAACACTAGCACCTCCTTGCTAATGGAGCCTTTCTTGGGCCCCCTCAGGTAGAAAGGAATCAATCCTTTCTTTTGGTTCCTATCACATTCAATCCTGCCTGGATTATAAGGACTTTGATTCCTCTCTATTTTTAGCATTCAGCACTGTGTCAGGCACTTACCTGGTATACAATAACTGTTCAGAGAATGAGTGAATGAATGAGTGAATTCAACAGATGGGGAAACTGGCCTGAACATGATTTGCCCATTTGCCAAAGTCATCCAGCCTGCTAGCTTCTCATTTCTTCACACCTACCAGGAATAAAGACCAAAATTTAGATCGGCATTTTCATCCGAGGACATAACTTGTCCTTTACATGGGTGTGGATTTATTTTAGAGTTCCTGTTGTCATTCCTAATAACTCCCTCTTGTGCCTACTGGACCGAGCACACATTGTGCTAAGGTTAGGAAAGCTTATTCCCACCTCCCACCCCACACTCACTCACCTGACTCCATCTGAGGACTTGACCTTTTGGTCTCTCCATCAGTCAGCAAGAGTGCATTGACGACCTACTGTCATTGTTCATGCGAAGTGCAAAGACACATGTGAAGTGCAAAGACAGGCTCAGGGCACTGGTCAGAGCCTGAAATTCAGCCAAGGCTGGTGAAGACACATGCTCAGAGGTCACAATACTCTTTTTAAAGCCACAGCAGTTTCCCTTAAGAAGCACAAGTTTCTGAGCTTCCCATAGGAATCTCATCATGACTGCTGTTAGAGACAGGACAATCCCGAAGTGCTTTTCCTGCTCTCACTCACCGCTCAACACAACACTTCTATCACCAGACGTGTGGAGGTTTTTCACACACACCAACCGAGCAATTCTACAGCAGACACCAGCTGCCTGTCCTCCAATTCAATCCAATTAGATTATGACACTATCGACCTGGACATAGTGTCAGATCCCACTGGGTGAGGGCTCAGTCCCTTAAGACTGTCCCACACCTCAGACACCAATTGCAAGCCCCAGGTTGTGGCCTGTACTTCAGCTACAAATTGGGGTCCATATGACCCCCTCTTTGGCTTTAATTAATTTGTTAGAGCAGTTCACAGAACTCAGGGAAACACTTCACCTATACTTGCCCATTATTATAAAGGACATTACAAAGGCTAAAGATGAACAGCCTGATGGAATAGATGCTTAGGGCAAGGCATGAGGGCATGAGTGTGGAGCTCCCATTCCCTCTCTGGGCCCGGCCTCCGCAGGAATCTCCTGGGGTTCAGCTGTCTAGAAGCTTCCCAAACTCAGTCCTTTGGGGTTTTTATGGAAACCTCATTGTGTGGGGCATGATTGGTTAAATCATTGGCCACTGGTGATCAACTTAACCTTCAGCCCTTCCCCCTCCCAACCCTCTAATCCTGCTTTGGTGAGCAGGACAGACTAACGTGGGGGTTGCAAACAAATATCCTCTAACGCTCAGCATAATCCCTACGTGCCGCCCATGTCCTGCGCTTGCTTTGCTGATGTGCCCGAAGTGGTCCATGCAGACTTCTCCGTCTGCCCCCTCGCCTGGAATAAAGCGAGAGAAAGATAACTGTCCTCCCTAGTTTCTGTAGCTCAAGAGAGGCCAGACTTGATCCTGAAAGGGACCTGGCTCGGGGTGTCTTCTACAGTCACTCCTACCTCCCAGGACAAGCAAAGGTTCCACCTCCAAGTTGCTGGAACTTTCTAAGTGTATTGAACAGCTTGAATGACACATCAAGAAAATGGAATCTGGAAAAAAAGGGCCTTTAATGACAGTATTTTTTTGATGGAAGATTATTTAAAAATTACTTCGCCATGTACTCTGTCTGGTGATTTGAAGAAGCACTTGTATGTTAAATGCTTTACATCAGGGGATTAGTTTGTTTGTGGGTCCCTACACAGCATTCCTCAGGAATGAATTGCTACTGTGCATTCAGAAATATGTGGCTGCAGTGGTTCCATAGTGCAGGTCGGTAACTCACGAGTGTCCCCTCTGTCCCAGCTCTTCAAGCTGGGCCCTGCAGATCCTAAGGGAACAATCTTTCAGAAAATTACTGGGTTTCTAGACTGATCATGTCTTTGAAATGTTTTCTTGTCACTCAGTGATTTCTTGCTCTAGCTTGACCCTGCTGGCCTGACAGATTGCACAGATCACACTGTGAACACAGCCGAGGGGATGGGGGATGAGGACCGGCCTATCCTGGCAGTGCAAGGAGCAAGCCAGGCCCAGGTCCCCATGTTTGGACACATTGTCTCCACTGAGAAACCACCTCTGTGAAGTACACTATACTCTAATTTCCACTACCCACACAGACACCGCCTGGTAGTGTTTGGGGAGATCTACCTCTACAAAGGGTTAAAGAAAAAGAATTGAATTGGGTTGCAAGCAATTCATCCAACAAATATTTATTGAGTGACTATTTCATTCCAAGCCTTCTGTTAGGTGCTGAGAAATCGGAGACAAATAAGTTGAGCCTGTTGGCAAATGGTTGGCCAGACAGGCAGGAAAGCCAACCGTTGCTATCTAGTTCAGTGTGGCGAGTCATGCTGGGCAATGCAGTGGCTTTGCTGGAGTCCAGAGCAGGGACGTGCAGTTCTGCTTGGCGGGACTGGGGAATGTTAGGCAAGTCTTCCCAAAGGACATACTGCTTGAGAAGGGTCCTGGAGAATGACTCAAAGCTGGGGAGTTGGAGGAAGGCATTGCAGGTGAAGATGATGGGACACAGAGTTGAAGACTCGATGCTTTCGAAAGCTCACTCTGACAGTAGTGTGGAGAGCAGATTGGCCCTGCTCATAATGAAGTGAGAAATGGTGAGGGGCTGAATTAAGAAAGGGGCTCTAGGGGTGGAGCGTAGGGGGCATCGGAAGAGAGAACGACCAGGACTTGAGAGCGATCGAAGTGGGGGACAGGGACACAGAGGACACCTTCCACAGCCCTGGCTTGAGTCACTACGTTGTGGATAGGGGAGCCCATCACTGAGACCAGGAAACATGCAGAGGACATGTGCTCAGCTGGACACGCGATCCTGGAGTTCCTGAGAGAGGGCAGAGTAGAAGAGTGTGAAGTGAAAAGGGCCCGAGACCAATAAGCTCATGAGGATGTCTGTCCACAAGAAGTAAAGCACGTCTCCAATGGTGACAAGTAACCACACATCTGCATGCGTGCTGGCCTCCAGTATCTTTATTGGGGGATTCTATGATGGCTTAAGGATGGGGTACTCCAAATCTCCCTAGCAGGGGAGAGGACCCAGAGGAAAGAGACGACACTTTGAGCAGGTCATGCTTGGCTTATTACAATGGCTTCACCTTAAAATGCCACAGCATCATAAACAAGGTGAGTGGTGAGAGGTTCCCTGCGACTCAACAACCGAAGCATCCTTCTGAAAAAGCCCAAAGACATCTACTCGAACTTTAACAGTAGTCTTAGAGCAAGGTCTGAGCATGACGACACCACTGCCTGGAACTGCACACCATCTTTCTTTGGAGGCACACAAGGAGCTTAACACGTGACCTCAGGGCCAGGTTAGCTACTCTGTTTGACTCATGCTGTTGGTGTTTCTGGAGGAACATCTATGAGGCAACGCTGTCTTGAAAGGCTTCAGAATAATCGAGCGTTACGACAGAGATGTGATTTTTTAAAAACAGAAAATATGCAAAAGGTGAGAAAACTTTGGACAGCTTTATAAAAATATCCATCCACAGAAGTGAATAGAAATGACATAACATGTAATAACACAACTGGAGGTCTCTCTTCATCCTTTCTCATTCATATGCTCACCGAAGTGTTCTTCTTGCATGTAGAGAGAATTAGGTGATTTTTCTGACTGCAACACTATAGGCTGGAGTGTTGTGCTTCACTGATGGCACAAAAATTAGCTGAGGAAAGATTTAAATTAGCTAAATTATCTACTAAGATAACAAATCACCCCAAAACTCAGTGGCTGAAAACAACCACCATGGTTTTCTCTCATACTGCTCTGTGGATTGACTGGCTTTAGCTGATGGTTCCTCTAATCTATGAGGTCAGCTGGGGCTTGATTTTGCTAGAACATTCCAAGATGGCTTCTTCACTCACGTGTCTGGTCTCTTGGTGCCCCTCCCTGTGGCTTTCTCTCCATGAAGGGCTCTCATCCCTCAGATCTCTCTGAGTGGTGGCCTCTCCCCAGAAGGAGGTTGGATTCCTTACAGCTGGTTGCCAGGGGTACAGAAACAGGTGCGGCCTGGCCTTCTCAGGTCCAGAGCGGGCCCAGCGTCACTTCCACCATGTTCTGTGGGCTAAATCGAGTCTAGAGCCAACCCAGACTCAACGTGGGAGTGGACATCGCTGGGTCACCCATGATGTCAGGTATGGCTCCCTGGGAGGAATCTTTGTGCACTGGCGGCCACAGCCCCGAGTGCCCGAGAGGCTGTGTGGTGCGGTGGTTACAGCAACAGCTCTGGAGTCAGACAAACATGGGTTGAAATTTTATCTCAATCGCTTCCTGGCTGTGTGACCTTGAGCAACTTACTTTACATTCTGTGCCTCAGTTTCCCCAAATGTACAACATGGGCAAGAATGCCTATCTTACAGAGGTTGTTGTGCAGATTAAATGGGACAGAAGGTACATGGAGGGTTTGGCCAAGTGCCTGACACAGTGAATGGAAGCCATAGGTTTGTGGTAGGTGGTTTGTAGTTGTCTTTGCTGGGCACAAGCGCCCCTCAGAGAAGATCTAAGAAGGAACCTCAAGGAGAGAGAAGTCTTTGTAGTTTATCTGAATTTCAAGACACCTTACCCAATTCCTACAGTATTTTTGAAAATCAGACTGCTAGTTATGTTTTACCTCTGAAAGAAATTCAGGAAACCGCAGACAGGTGAGGGACATCGTTATCACAGCAGAAGCAAAGCAAATCGTCTGCAGCCATGAGGGGAAGGAAGCTTGCTAGACACGCCTTCACCCTCTGCATTCCTCCACGAGAGGGCCACCAGCCCTGTTGGAGGGATGGAGCAGAAACAGACATGGAGGGCTCCAACTGAGCATGTCCCAAGCCAGACCCCTGTAGGACAGGCAGCCACTGACGTGGCCCCAGTGAGCTGCCTTCTGCTGTCACGCTCTTGTGCCATCTCTTCCCCTTGACTGTGGGCTGGACCTGGGACTTACTGAGAAGGAGTCGAACATGTGATAGAACACGCGATGGAAGTTGCTTCCATGATTGAGTCATGGAAGACTGTCACCCTTGCCTGTATTCTCTCTCTGGTTCTCACGGAGACAGGGAATGGAGGGTCCCCTCCGGAGAACAGAGGAATCTGCCTCACTGGAGCCTTGAGGTGACCGGGGCCCTGGTCAACACCCTCAGTGCAGCCTTGTGAGAGACCCAGGGCAGCATCTTGATGGCAATCTCATGGGGGACTCCCAGGTGAACTGTGCCCCAAATCCTGACCCACAGAAACTGTGAGATAATAAATGTGTATTATTATAAGCCACTAAATTTGGGGGTAATTAGTTACACAGCAGTAGGCAACTAAGATACCCTCCAAACTGTTCCTTCGCCAGTCTCCTGCATTTTGGTAAATGGCATTATCATTCATCCAGGTGTTTAAGCCCAAATCCCAACAGTCATTCCTGATTACTTTCTTTTATAAAACCAGTTCCACCCTTCCCCCCAATCCTGGTGCACACACAAGGTGTCCAAGGACATCACCCTCCTCTCAAATGTGTCTTGAGTCTGACTTGTCATCTCCACTCCTTCCACCCTGGCTCTGATCACAGCACCTCTCACCTGCACTTCACTCCCGCAGCCTCTTGTTGTTCATTCTGTTCCTGAGTGCAACACCCGTGTGGCCCTGCGTGGCATGTGGTGTCCCCTCCCAGGGCTGGGAGTAAATGTGACTGACTAATAAACAGCTGTGGGTCTCATCTGTCCGGAGTTGTGTGTTGTGTTCAGCTTCCCCAGAACCCTGGGGCAGGAATCCCTTCCTCTCCAACAGGGTGAGCAGGGGGTGATTAACACAGATGACAGAAGCAAGGTTTGGGGCAACACAAGGAAGAGGCCACGAGCCAAGAAATGTCGGCGTCCTCTAGGAGCTGAGAAGGGCAGGGAAACGAATTCCCCTAGAGCCTCCAGAGGGAACACAGCCTGCTGCCACCTCGATTTTAGACTCTTGACCTCCAGAACTGTAAGGTAATAAATTCATGTTGTTTCAAGACACCAGGTTTGTGGTAATTTGTTACAGCAGCCATGGAAAACAAACATATCTTGTTTACTTTCTTCACGGAATCTACCGCTACCTGACATTATTTACTTATACGTTTCTGTCTAACTCTTCCTACTAATCCCCATGAGACTGGGCACTGCATCAGCTCTTTTCATTACCTTATCTCCAGCTCTGTGAGCAGCTCCCCGCACATCTGGATGCTCGATACATTTTTGACGGAGTATTAATGCAATACTGCCACATTTCAGCAGTCTATGTGTGGTACTGTCTGTGCGTCTACTCTTCCACCAGTTCAAATAATGACGGGAAGCCTGATTTTTAAAATCATGGTAACTTTTGAATATTTTGCAATAATCAAAGAGTATCCTACTCTTTTTAAAAAAATTCAACAAACAAACAAACAAAAATAGAAACAAAACTCACCCCAATTCATAGGTGTATCTTTTTGCAAAATTGCTTAGGAAAGAGATTACTAAAATATATTCCTGAGTACATTCATTAAAAAGGAGACAAAAAAGCCCATGTTTAAATCAACATGGCCTAAAACATGAAGTCCAGGGATCATGTGAGGAGAGCTCAGGGCCATTCGGGCCAAGGGCTCCCAGGGGCACACACCTGCCCCAGAGGTGCTAGTCTCAGGCTGGCCGTGTCCCTGTGACCTTGGCCCGATGACAGGCCACACTTCCTCTCTGAGATTTCACTTCCTCGTTACTTAGCTAATTGCCTGGAAGTTTTACACAACATGAATTTATCAGCTCAGTTTCCTTGGGTCAGAAGTGCAGGTATGGGCATCTGGGTCTTCTGCTCAGGGTCTCGCCAGGCTGAAATCACGGTGGCAGCCGCAACTATTGTCTCATCTGAGGCTCTTTCAAATTCACGTAGCTGTTAGTAGAATCCATTTCCTTGCAGTTGCGGGACTGAGGTCACCTCTTCCTTGCTGGCTGCTGGCTGGGGACTGCCCTGAGCTCCTAGAGGCCACCATCACGGCCCAGCCACGTGGCCCCTCGCTGTCCGGGCCAGCAGGGATCATCTGCTGCCACCTCAGGGGTCCTCTAAGGGCCGCCTGATCAGGCCCTCAGGATAATCTTCCTTCTGAGGAGCTCCAAGTCGACTGAGTAGGGGTCTTAGTTACATCTGTGAAACCCCTTTTGCCACGGAACGTGATCCCGGGGGTGCTAGCCCATCAGTCAGAGGTCCTGCCACACCCAAGGGGTTTATTCAGGGCCTGTTCACCTGGGCGTGGGGGCGGGAATGTTGGGGGCCCTCACAGCCCCCAGGCCAAGTCACGACTTCATTCCTACCAATCCTGTCCCCTCCAGCCTGGGGGCACAGCCTCCTGCAGGACTTCAGCTGAGCCCCTGGAACGCTCTGGTGCTGGGTGATGAAGGAACTATCTTATCTCTTCAGGCCAGGGACGCCCACCTGCAGAACCCCTCACCTTCTCCCATGCAGCTCTGCATGCCCCGCCCAGGTCACCTTCCACCCTCCCCTCCGTCACCTCCTCTAGCCAGGCAGCCTCCTCTCTGTGCCTAGATGTACCGGCCACTTGCCTGCCTGGCGGCCTCGCTTCTTTTCCCTCTGCCCGGAACTCTCTCCCAGATACCAGGGACACTCCAGGCTCTCTGCCTCACTTCCTTCAAGCCTCGCTCAAAAGTCTCTTTCCAGGTGAGGCCTCCCCTGCCATCCTCCTTATAACCTCGGCCTCCCCCCAGGGCCACCTCCCGCCCTGTCCTCCGCCTCCTTGCTCTCCTCGGCTCTCTCTGGGCAGGCTCAGCTCCATTCGGGCAGGAGGGGGCGCTGCTGCCCTTGGCTGGTGGGCAGCCACTGGCAGGGCCGCTCACCTTCCTTGATCTCCAGCCCTCTCCCGGCTGTCAGGACCCTGGCGCTGGGAGGAGGCAGGCCCTGCCTGCCCAGGTCTCCTCTCTCCCTCCTGCCCTGGGTCTCCGCAGGGCAGTCAGGCCCTGCCCAGGCGGGTGGCAGAGGCCTGGAGAGTGGGCGTCATGGTCAGGGGTGGCCCCTTTCCGTCCCCCCTTTCTTGTTCCCGCAGGCCTCCTCCCGCACCTGTGGGGCTCACACCATCGCAGGTTCTGCCCTTCAGCTGGTCTTAGAAACTTGTCTGAACTTTTTCTGATTATGCGTCTCGTCTCTTCCTCCTGAGCACGGCTCCCTGGGGTGGGCTCCAGGCCACACTCTCCCATGCCCTTCAGGACAAGCTGAGGGGCTTGTCTGCTTGGTGGTTGCTATGGTTTGAACGTGCCCCCCAAAAGCATGTGTTGGAAAGTGAATCCCCAATGCAACAGTGTTGAGAGGTGGGTTCTAACTCAAGGTGCTAAGGTCAGGAGGGCTCCACCCCCATGAGGGATCAATGCAGATTATAAAAGGCTGAGGCTGTGAGTTCTCCTCTCTCTCTCCCCCACCCCCCATGTGATGCTTCATGGTGTTATGATGCGGTCAGAAGGGCCCTCACCAGATGTGGCCCCTTATTCTTGGACTTCCCAGTCTCCAGAGCCACAAGCCAAACACATTTCGATTCATTATAAATTACCCAGTGTGGAGTATTCTGTTATAGGAGCACGAAACAATAAGACAGTGGTGTCCCAGCCCCTCCTGCGTGACAGCCAGCTCACAGGCGCCTGCAGGTGAGGCCCTGACAGCCTGCGCGGCAGCAGTTTGAGGTTTGACCTGCTGGGTCAGCGCGGCCCCTCCCCCGCACCGCTATCCCCCCTTCTACCCCACGCTCCCCGTCTCCATGAGCTTCTGCAGCTGGAAGAAGTTGTGAGTGGGCTTCAAACACGCTTGGGCTGAGCTTAGAGCAAAGCACGCCCCTCATGGTGCCCTTGCCGCACGGCTTACCCATTGGGTAAGTGCCCTTACCACTGCTGAGCCCATGTGGCATGGCCAGGCTGGGCACAGGGCCCTTCTCATGCTCCAGGTGCCTGCAATGTTGGTCTATGGTGTAATTTCCTTCCTGAGAAGAAATTCGGTAGTTTCTAGTACTCAGGGCCCAAAGCAAAGGCCTAAAAAATCACCATCCATGCTTCTTTCCGTATTTCATGTTCAGTCGTTCCTTGGTATCCACAGGGATTGGCTCCAGGACCCCTTGAGGAGACCAAAATCCACATATGCTCACGTCCCTTATAGAAAATGGCACAGTACTTGCATATAACCTATGTATATCATCCAACCGTAGGTGATGACTTAAATCATTTCTGGAATACTTACAATACCTAATACAGTGTAAATGCTATGAAAGTGCTTGCTATACTGTCTTGTTTTTAAAATTTGTGTTATTTTTTATTGTCGTATTATTTTTTATTTTACTTATTTTTGAATATAATATTTTCAGTCTGTGGTTTGTCGAATCCACAGACACAGAACACTTGGGTGTGGAGCGACGACAGGACATCTGTGTATTGTTCTTGAAGCAGCAACGTGTCAGTCCTGAACATACAAGAAGTTAGCCGTATATTCAACTTTAAGGAAGTAAATATGATCCAAGTCAATTTTTTAATTCAACAAATTGTCACAGACATATCAATGTCTTTCAGGAAATAGTAATTAAAATGTTCACACTCTAATTTGAGATGCTGCTTTGCTTTGCTGTATAATACTGTTTTAGGGATGTTATCAAAGCATTATATGCTTGAAAAATATTTTTTAAAGGATATGATGATAATTAAGACCTTCCCCCAACTTTTTCCCATTGGCCAAGATTTAATATTTTTGTCTTTATCCTGATTTTTAAATCAAATCAAATGTACCGAGGCATGCTTCACATATGACACAATGCGCCCACTGTGAGCACACAGTTTGACGGGCTTTGACCAATGCATACACCTGTGCTACTCCGCTGTATCCTCACTGTGACTGGTCCTGTGCTGCTCAGTCGGACACGGGACATCTCCATCACCCTGAAACGTTCTTTCCTGACCCTTCCCAGGCACACCCTCTAGCCAATCACCCCATATTGAGAAAAAAGTTTTTAAAACAAAGGGGTTTTGTTCTTTTCTCATCGATCACCCTACGCCAACCAAACCATGTCTCTTTCTTTCTCTCTTTCATTCCTGTTGCGCCAGCAGCCTGACAATTTGTTGGATGAAAGCACCGAGCCGCTGCCTGGCTCTACTGACTAGGGAGAGGGAACAGGCCTCGTTATTTTTCTCTTCTTTCTCGGTGTCTACGCACTCCTCTGCCTCCAGAATCCCACCCACCCACCCACCCACCCATCCAATCACTTGGATGGCCACTACGAGCCACCGGTTACCAGGAATCCCACTTCCACACAACTTACGTTTTGATAGGAAAGACAAATAATGTAACAATTCTGCTAGAAAGACAATATATATTACAGTAGGGAAGAAGGGGGCCAGGAGGACTAGCTGGGGAAGAGACGTTACTGAGGGAGACCTGAAGAACAAATAAAGAGCCAGGTCATTATCGCAGCCAAGCTCACTGAGTGCCGCGGGCTGGGCACAGACACGGGCCGGCTCTCATGGGGTGCATATTGTTGTGGGGGAGGCCGGGATGGGCCAGTGAGATGATTTTCCAGGCAGAGGGAACATTCGAAATGGCACATACGAAAGAGAGGACATGATGAGTTAGAAACACTGGAAGTTCCACCTGGCCAGAGTGCAGGTGTCAGCGAGGCGGGTCCTGGCTTGAGAGAGGGACCTGAGCTGAGGCCGTCGCATCCACAGGGCACTCAGGTGCTGTGCAGCCCGGCTAAGTCCCTCATCAGAACCCTGAAAGGGCGAGAACTGCCGAAGGCAGGCAGCACATCCCAGTCACTTGCCAATGATTTCCTTCTGTCTTTCATAAACGTAGCCATGATTGAAACGACCTTTCACGAACAGCAGAGAAGCCCTGCTGAAAAAAATCAGGTATGTGAGAAGACAATGTATGTACCTGATTGCCGTGTAACTTTTGGTGAGTCGCAGAGTGAGCATTTCAGATGTGGATTAAAGATAGCCAAGGGGGCAGAGAACTTAAAAAAGATCCCCTCCGTGTCCTACTTCAGAGACGCAGGGAGGAAGGAATATTTGTCATTCATAGTCTACCTTCTTCCCAGATAATTTTAAGGTAAATTATTTATGCAGTTTCCATCTGAATTGTTGACCTTTTGATGAACGCTACTGGATATGTACCTATTTATTCCATTGAGGCAAACATTCCGCAGTGTTCCGCAAGCGCTGTGATGTCTGACATTCTCCGGCTGCCCATTCACTCTGGGTCGTAACGTGCCCATACAGGGCATTTAATCTTCTGCAATTTGATATTTGAGAAAATCTATCTACTTTGTAGTGAGTTCTGTACATTTCATCTAAAATTAAAGCTCTCTGAAAACCCAAACCTCCTGTGGGCTCTCATTCACACAATATTCTAGAAATGTAAAATCCTAAATGCTTGCTGACTTCAAACCAATGTTTCTAACCTGAGTTAAACAGCTGCCTGAATTGCTCTGCTCATGGACGTCCTTTCACTTTGACTCAGAGTTCATTGAGGGGCTGATTTTCTTTGCTTGGTTGGCCCCAAGCTACTTCATCAGATCAGTAATATATTCCATCAAAATCTATTTAGGAAATACTTTCGATCAATGGCAAAGAGTGTGTTCTTCATGATTCCACCAGTTTTCTGTTTGTCGTTTTGTATTTCACTGAGCCCCTCTCAGACAAAGCGATGTGTGGGTCCTGGGCACGTTCATGATTTAGTGCCTTTCAAATCCATCAGCCTGGGAACCAATAACTTCGTGCACTATCGGTTTCAGAATTTCAGCTGAGGCTGCCGCAGAGCTAATCAAAAGAGATCTTCTGTCCTGAGTGAGGATGTCTATCAACTTGTATTTTTGACTCTAAGGTTTGTTGGCTTCACCAGCAGTGAGACCCCTGACTTCCCCCCAGTTATGTAAGAGAACCTGGGGGGAATCTGAGCTAACTGATAGCATGCAGGGTTATTTATGGACTAGGACCCTGGGCCAGCACACATCTCAGTCCTGCACTCCTGGTTATTTGAAATGTTGATAAATGACAGCCTCACCCCCGAAATCTACTTGGAAATATTTCCCCCCTATCCCTAGGTGCTCAATGCGTGAATCTGCTCAGTAATCAGAATTGAGCAGCTTGAGTGGAGTGTGGATTTTCCATCAGGCTTAAACCTTGAACACTTATGGCTTTAAAGTATATAAATGCTCTTGGGAAATGATAGGATGGTGCTTCTCACAAATGGGAAAAAAAAGCAGTATATGAATTTTCATGGAGA
The DNA here is from genome assembly GCA_004363605.1 of Indri indri. Taxonomy (NCBI): domain Eukaryota; kingdom Metazoa; phylum Chordata; class Mammalia; order Primates; family Indriidae; genus Indri; species Indri indri. The sequence goes on from RJWJ010000068.1 coordinate 450,708, forward strand.
AATGCCTAATGTTAATCTTGATCAAGATGAGTGTCATTTGCTAGATTTCAGCAAATAACTGCTGGGTTATTTAGGCCTTTGTGGGCTGGTCCAGGAAGGTCATCACCATTTAAGAGTTCCAGGGAAAAGGCTGCCAGAGATCCAAACAGAAGGCTCACAGACCAATCTTCTGAACATAACTGGCCTTTATAACTTAGTATCTTCCATGGACATCTTTTCTAACAGAAAGGAAAACTTCTCAAATTATTGAAAATGTTGTTGTTTAGTGGAGGTGCTGGTGAATGGGGCTTTCATCATAGTATCATCTACCTGTACAAAGGAAATACTTGACCTTCTGGTTTCGGTTTTATCCATTTTCCCCTTTTCTAAGTGATATATTGTTAGTGCAGCGGACCTTCCTTCTGTGAACCACAGCACAGAATTAGGAGTTCCTAAGCTCAAACTGACAAAGGAACATGACTTTCTGAGCCTGCAGAATTCAAAAGGGTTGTAGATTAACCCCAGGAGTAAAATGATGAGCAAATAACTTTTCCATAAAGAGCATATTGTGCTGATTTATTATAGAATGCAGTTAAAAAAAATATTTTGAGGTTAGCCTCTCCAGTTTAAAAGCACTTAACTAGAAACACTTGAACAGCTATGCAATGGTCTCTCCCTTACCGGCTCCCTCTTACCAAGCACTGTAAACAGGGTTTTGAGAACATTCAATCCATTTCTTGATATGAACAATCGAAGAATTTAATGCAAACATATTTGCTTCTCAAAGAAAACCATCTTTCAAATTTCCAAAGCATGCATTGTTACTTGGCATTAGGTATTTCAAAATGACAAACTTTGTTATGGTATTGTAAGGCCAAAATATAATACCTATTTACCAGAAGACATACACAGTACGACTAGAAAAAAATTACAAATGTTAACCTAGGGTAACAATTCCACCAGGAATTAATGGGGAAAGGCACTGCGTCCCTCTCATATCACCACAGAGCTACTATCCACTTTGCATGCTTTGACTTCAAGTCCTGTTAAACATGTGAACAGCGTGTTCTACAACATATGATTCACAGGTAGGTTAACACATCTTACACTATTCTTCCTCCGCCATGTTTTTCACCCAAGTGTACAACAGGTATGAATATATGTTATCAGCTTTATTTACAAGTTTATCTTGATGTCTTAGTGGGGTAAAAAAATCAACTATCTCAACCAACAGTTCCCCAAAAGGTTTTTTGGCTATGATTCATGTATATAAACCACCACAGGAAAGAAATAATGGAAACCCAATGTCCAACCCCAAACACCTAAACTAAAATTTCTCACTCACTAAAAGTTGGCAGTGAAACTGCTATTCTCTGAATTGCATAAGCTAAACTCTACGTAGGAACTTCAGATCAACTTTTTTTTTTTTTTTTGCAAAAGCACAAGTTACATGTTGCACTGGATAGGGTGCTGAATGGATGTGTTTCAGGTGGAATTCCACATGTGAGTGCTGTCGCAAAGAGAGTTGACAATCTGGATGGAAAGGTGATACGTTTTCCAAATGCTTTCTTAGCTTCCCAAAAGATGTAAAACAACAGGGTGTAACTTTATATACGAACAAAGGTTAGTCTCCAAAATCAGTAATATACATGCACAAACATTAGAACATGAGGGAAGAAATGAAACACTACAATTTCCACATTGCATTGTTGTCGTTTCCACAACCTTTCTGCACTAGGCGGCTTTGTGTGGCGCCTCTTCCCACCAGTAGAGAGTCAACCCTGTAGGCTGGTCAGAAACGGAAAGGTCTCCCCAGACCCACTGATCAACCTGCCCTTGGCAAAAACAGAGCCTACCAGAAAAGAACAAGTACAAAACACTATCGTTACTGGTTTTCTCAAGACGGTCCCAAATGTCCTTGTGCGATCACCACAAACTCAGTGATTGGCCCAAGACATTCTCGGGGGCCATGAACATTGACTGATGTGCAGCATCAGAACAAGGAAACAAAGCCTTGATTCTCTTCTGAGCAACATGAACTGGAATTTCTGCCACACGATCACGGCTGCCACCTCCAAAGTCGTGACCGGCCACTTCCACAGTAAAAGATTCCTCCCCGTGAGTACGATTTGGAATGCTCTGTCGTCCGCGCGCCGGCTCAGCTCAGGTGGATTGGCGTGTACTCCGGCCTCCTGGTCTGGATGATTTTTGGCTTGGGTCTCTTCATCCTCTCCACCTCCTCCTCTTCCTCCTTCTCTTCGTCGCTCTCGCACACGTGCACCACCACACTGGGTGTGGTGTCGGTCGCTGCGTGCAACTCATACTTTTCCCCTGGGGAAAGGAAAGAGTTTTGGGGTAACTCGGGCAAGCCCTTGGGAGTCAAAAGCAAGCTTATATGGAGAGCACTGAGGGTTGTGAACACTCAGCAGGGCTGGGAGACACAGCCGGAGAGTTTTGGCTTTGTGTTTCTTTGCTGCCTCATTCCGAAAAAGATGTATTTCCATCGTGTCTGACTCTGCTTCCAGTCAAACACTTGGGAGTCAGACAGGCATATGCAAGGTATGGAAGGAATGTACTTTTATGGTTACACTTATCATGTCTCCCAGGCATCCTAACTCCCAGAGGACTCCCCCTCTGCCAGCGTTTCCCCGAGTGTGGTGTGAGAAACACTGGTTCAGTAAAAAGACATTGCAGGAATAAACACATCTGGAAACAGACACCCTGAGGCTCCCACCGTGGGTCACGGCATACCAGGGAACACAAGCTGCCCTGACACACGCTCGGGGTGGCCACACTGAACCAGGTGCTCCAAAATCATTTCTGACCACGGTGTCCTTTTTCTTACAACCACCACCAGCCCCCAGAACCAGGAGTGCCCCGATGTTCTGTGTCAGCCTGGCTCCCACCAGGTTCAGTCAAGGTCAGGCCGCTCTGGTCCAGCAGGGGTGGGGTGAACGTTCTGCAGCTGAAGAGCCTGGGAATGCTGAACGAAGGAGCTGGGGCATCCCCTTAAGGTGCCAGCCTGGCCACAGGAAGAGCCTGTATCTTGGTGCTCACGGGAGGCAGTGTGGCAGTGGCCAACACGTGGGCCTTAAGCCCAACCCTTAGTACCTGGGGCTCACGGGAACTTTATTCTGCCACTCTGTGCACGCAAGTCTCCTCCTCTATAAAACAGGACGGCAAAAGCATCCACTTTGTGGAGCTAACAGCATGAAGCACTTAGTTCCTGGCTCCCAGACACTTGCCTGCTAAGTGTTACCTAGAATTATGTTCAAGAATGGAGGCTGAATTTCACTGGTGGAATGCTGGGAGCTGCAGAAACTAACAGGGGCGGGAGGTTTGCTTTGCTTGCTCCACCCCAGCCTGGCCTGGGGTGAGTTTTCCTCCAGGGCTTGGTACCCAGGATTTCTCTGCTGCTCTGGGTGGGTGAGGAGGCCCCTCACCCCCCACTGTGTGCCTGGCCGATTTCCAACGGAAAGAGCAGCTCAGCAGGGCTTCCAGCCTCCAGGCCACCTGGCTACTCCTCTAAACCCCAAAGTAACTTTTACTCACAGAGAAGGTGGTAGCTTCATCTCAATCCCACAGTGGGAGACTGGAATGCTAGTGTAATTGCATTTGAAAAGCTGAAGGTGCCTCTGCTCTCTCACAGAGGGACTTCGGGCAAGGGAGGCCAGACCAGATCATTGCGCACCAGTGGTTAACAGCCTCTTTACAAACCCTTATCTACCTACCAATCAACCCAAATCTAGAAAGCTCAGGGTTTAGGAGATTTTTGCAAAAATCTTTGCAATCCTGTTGTCTGAAAAGCACAGCTGAAATATGAAATATTACTCAAGTTCATTGTTAAGTGAACCAGGGCAAACTAATTTTACGATGTCTATTTTCTAAAAAGGCTTCTCCAACAAGCCTTCTGGAAAGGGAGTGGTAGATTCTGGAGTGTGAAAAATTTTTATTAACAGCACCTCTTGCCTCTGGAAGAGCCGGACACCCCTCCCTAGACGGAGATCCCGTTTCCTACCCCTGCAACCTCCCCCCTCGGCTTTGCTTGTGGCCCCTGCTGTGGGGGTCACAGGCTTCGTCCCACTGGTCATTTTCCATCCTGACCTTCACGCCACGATTAGCGGTAGGTAATGCGAGCCTCACTTTATATCACACAGTGAATTTCCATTTGGGCAATGTTTGCAGAAATGTAATCTTTTCAGTGTGAAACTGCTGATGGTCCCAGAAAATAAAACCCTCAGCCCAAAGGGACATCAGATTGCTGGCTACGGAGAGCCCAGGCCCTGACGGGCTCAGTGTTTATGTGACTTGCCCCATCAACAGGGCAGGAGGGGCTCACACCTCTTCACCCCAGGAGCCTCCCTCCCTCCTGCCTCCTCACCGGAATGCCAGCAGACAGGACAGGAACCACCATTTTATTGTTTCCAAAAAGCACGTATTGAGCACTGACTGTGGACAGGTGCTGTGGGAAGCGCTTTTGCCCCAGGATGATTTACTGCTCATGGTTCCACGGGGTGAGGCCCCTTTTATCGACAAGGAGCCCAAGGCACCCGTGTCCCTTCAGAGGACAGGAACCTCCTCTTTCTTGGGCCAGCTCCGCAGGGGAGCACCCCCATGGGGCCACAAGGTAGGGCACGCACGACTGGGGCTCCTTCCCCACTGCGATCTCTGGTTCTCCTTCGCCATTAAAAAGGCGAAATTACTTTTACTAAAAATGAAATTTCCAAAGGGGGGTTCTGTTTGCCCTTTCCAAAGTCCAATTGCTCACCCCCACTGGGAGCGACAGGACTGGGGCCAGGCTCCAGCCACTCTGCAGGCTGCGCTCCATGGGTGTGGGGAGAGCGTCCTGTGACACTCTGCTGGGTGACCCTGCTGGGGCCACAGAACAGGGGCCGGTGACCAGCCTCAGTCTGTGACGCTGCAGGCAGTCCTGAGAGGCAGGCAGGCATGCTGCCAGCATGAGTACAGGGACACAGAAGAATGCAAGGAGAGAGTTCACAAAACACAACTGCATGGGCTCACGGGAGAGCTAAAAGGGGCCCGGGGGATGTTGCTCCCCTACGCAGGTGAGCACCCCTATCTCTCCCCACCTTTCTGTCCACCTGAGGGCGCTGCTTACCTGGCCCCAGCTTGGAGATAGCATATAAAAGATCATAGTTTATGACTGGAGTAGCATCTTCCACTTGTTTCCAACCAACTGGTGGAGAGGCGGGAGGAGAGATCAGAAACTGCTTGTCTGGATTTGGCGGAGCCAGGTGTGAGCTTCCTATGTGTAATGTCTGAGGACAGAGACAAATACAGGTCACTGGCTGGGAGGGAAGAACTGCGGCAAGACAACAGCACCCAGTGGCAGCTGACGGGGGACAGGTGGATCAACGTCCAGGCACCAGAACAGGTGCGGTTCAGGATGACTAGGAACACGGTCTGTAAGGGGAAGGCAGACAGGTGTCTGAACTCCGGTTATGGAGCAAACATGACGCTGTCCCTCCCAGGGCTGTGGGACTCTAAGTAATTAGGCTTGACCCAGACTGCCAGAAAATCACGAGATGATTTTAGTATACATGGAAAAAATAAAGCCACTGTTATCAAGGTCAGAGGGATCTTGGAATCAGTTTTTCCCCAGCTCTTCACACCACAAAGGCAGATGCTGAAGGTCCAAAGGCAGCAGCTCTGAGACGGTGCGGCTCTTCAGGGTCAAGGAACCAGGACCGCACCCACCAGGCTCCCAGGCTCCCCCACCCAGCAGGAGACCCGCACTTCCCGCCCTCAGGGGCTCCCCGATGCCAAATGTGAGGGAGGAAAAAAACCCCACCAGGAGATTTAAAGAAATGATAATAAGGAACAATAAACTATGATCCTACTTTGATCTTAAACATTTCACCAGTGATTAGAGGGCTGCCCGGAAAGATTTTGCATCAAAAGCTTATCAGTTTAGGTTTTCTTTGCACTTTGATATTCCACTCCCCTCAAATTTTCATAATGAATATGCATGGACATGGAAGTACTAACTAATTATTTCCATAAAACCTTGTCCAGTGCAGCAAGGAGTGTACTCCTGGGACCCAAGCTCAGGGACCCAAGGTCAAAGCCCAGCCCGGTGCCTCCCAAGGCAGGATGGTGGGGGGCACCCCGTCTTTCAATTTATACTTGAAGGGCCCAGCAAGTTTGCCTTGGGCACTTCGAGGAAGAAGAAGCATTCTGGGCCCCTGCCACGGAGTCAGATGAGCTTTCTCCCACTGTCAGGAAGCCCCTGGACAGGGTCCGTCCTACCCCGGCAAGGGGAGGGGACTCAGAGCCTGGTGGGGACTTGCTTTCCCTAGGGAGCAGCATTCTAGAAGCTCCTTTTCCCTCCCCTGACAATCTGTCAGTCTCTGTTAGGACATCAAATGGAACTTTGGGAGCTGCCTGGAAGGTGGGTCACCTGTCCTAATGTCCCTGGAGGAGGGTCGGAAGGGTGGTGGGCAGGTGAAGAAGCACACCCACTCGCGGCTCTCTCCTCCCACCACGGGGCCCTGCGGCCAGGGCCTCTGCTAACAGGAGGGTTTCTTAGCACCTGCTACCAGTCCGACTATCCCATATTTTCCTTTCAAGCTAGGCCTGGCAGCCTCGTGTTGATCTGCATGGACATTTGCAGACTCCTAATTCTCTACTGAACGCCCTGGGAACCTGCGTGAGCGGGAACCGCTCCAGTCTGCTCAGTCTGGAGTGGGTTTTAGTCCCAACCCTGGAGCAAATTCACGGACACCTGCTGCACAAATCTTAGGGGGCTTGAGAAACCCATACTGCTGCACCCTACGAGCTCCCTGAATGAACAGGGAAAGCAATTCTGACCCCACCGTTATCAACCCCAGAGCATCAGGGGCTTATTCTGAGACTGCTTTCAAGTACACTTTGGTGTCTTCTTAAAATAGCTGAGACACAGAAAATTCAGAGGATGAATTTTGCCTTTCTCAAGATGAATTCCTGGCATTTCCAATCAATGTACAACATAAGGTATAAGCCGCTTTAAAACAGGGTGGGAGGCAGAAGGGAGAAGCGTGCACAGCAATGCACACGACCCACCTGAGCGAAATACAGCTTCATTTCCTTTCCCAGAAACTCGGTCTTGTGCAGCTGGAGTCGGGCGTCTGCGGCAGATAAGGGGTTGCTGAAGTTTATTCTGACTCTTTTGAAGCTCTTAAAATACTGAAAGGTGATGTCCTTGTCATATGTCCTAAACAGGGCCTCAAATTTGGCCTGAGAAATAAAAATAAAAACAGAAGAGGTTAAAATTTACCTGCCTATGACCCTTAACTACATGACATCATTACATTTCTTATTGAGGAAATGAATTGTCAATCATTGCAAGAATTCCTAACTTCTTCCTTAGGGAAAAGCCGTTCCCCTCCTAGGGGACGATGTCCTTTTATTCCTTGTACAGGTGATTTTACCAGAAGGTAAGAAGGAATGATTTACTAAATTCATTTAATCACAGAACAATCAGCAATACTTAAACACTTCTTATGGTAACAAAAATATTCTTTTTAAAGTAGAGTGAGCATTTTCCAAAGAGGTACAATTCTTATGTCCTATGACCTTTCCTAGCGAACCAACTCCGATCCTGCCCCTTAGCTCGGGGCGATGCTGTGTCCACCAAATATTTCTTTAGGGCTTAAAAGCACTGCAGCTAATTTGGCAAACAAAAAACAAAAAACAAAACTAAAACTTTATGGAATTGAAAATAATGAAATTAATAAAAAGTCTTGCATTGCTTAAGTTTTTAAGAATTCCCACAAGTGTTTTTATCTCAGCCTGTTATTTTTTAACTCTCTAAAATGATAGTGTTTTGAAAATTAATATATTGCAAATGGATCCTTTTCTGCGTGCTGACTTTAATAAAGGTGCACACCTTGCTCTAGTGCTACAAGGGGTAATGAAAACAAGGAAATGTCAGGCATTCTTAGAATGAAAAGCCTGAGTTGGGGGATTACAAGTTCAGGCTAAGGAAACAGCTCATCAGCTTCCAGGGAAAGGCTCAGAGCAGCCCCTGGGCTGGGTCCTGGGGTGGGTGACTGGAACATGAGGCCAGGGCAATTCTCAGGATTCCTCCCAGAGAGGGAGCTAGCTAGATGAAGCATCAAGGAAGACGGCATGGGCTTCTTCCATCCGCCCTGTTTTCTGAGTCTTTTTACCAGACAAAACTTTTATGACAGGGGCAGGACCCCATGTGAGAAGCAGAAGGGCTGGCTGAGGAGCAGGGGTGACCCAGGGCCTGGGACCCAAGCAGCCGGCCCTCTGCACTGAAGAGCAGGCAGAGCCCACTGAGTACTTTGGAAAACCGTGGAAAGCACAGTGTTCCTACAGCGGTAATGAGGATTTGGAGACCGTCTTCTGGAATATTGACTGCTACAAGGCTCAGGGAGACTCGGGCAATGATGCCTGCCCCACGCGGGCTGTGGGTAGGAATTACCAGCCTGTCTCCACCAGGCAGGTCGTCAAGAAGGAGTTGCAACAACTCACAGCCCTGCTCTCCTTGTACTCCTTGGCTTGTCTTCAGTTTATGAAAGTTTCTGTGACTTTCCCAGGAGGGGCTCCGCAGAGGCCTGGCAGCACGTTTCATCTGGCCACCTCTGGCTTTTTTCCCCCGCTTCTCTCCAGCACGGGCAAGTTTCTGGCATAATGTTGGCTGTGCAAATTTGGAATTTCACATGAGCTCATCAATAGGCACTGTGACCAACTGTGTAGTTTTAAAGTTATGATTCAGAATTTGGGAGAGATGACTTTGACGAATATTTTTAGAATACAGGTCAGGGCTCAGGATCAAAGCAAAAGAGAACTCACATCATCTTTTAAATCTAGATTAATATTACGCCATTCTCTTATAAAATAATCTTACTTGTCCTAATAACTGATATCTAGTTATTGCAGTTGTTGGATAGCATCTGTATGTAATTAAAAGATAATGATTTTACTCACGTAAGGCTACTATTAAATATACTGACATTGTAGTATTTTAAAAATAGAGAACGTGTTCTACAATCAAAAACTCCGGTCCCAGCCCACAAGCATCATACACAATATGGAGTTAAATTTGATTTTAAAAAAAAAAAAGAAAGAAACCATCACATGTCCCAGTATGGCTTTGGGTATAAAGCAGCTGACACAAACACTACCCCCTAAACAGAACACACAGGATTCATTCGTATACGATAATATTAAAGATCGATGAGATAGCTGGGTAGCCACAGATGAAAAATCTTACATTGTAATCAAACGAAGGAGAAAAGTATAGTGATTAAAATCACTAATTATATTAATCACTATCAATGACAGCTGGTGCCCAGGAGGCACACTGATCCCACACTTAATTTAGCCAGTTTTATTGTTTGCTATGGCTGCATTTTCTCTAGCTAGAGAAATCTGAAAATTTAAGGACAGGCCCTTATAATTCCTTCAAACATGTAAATATCTCTACAATATTTATTTCTTAAGATGAACTCAAATGATTCTCAACTCTCCCTGTAAAAGTAAAATGTTTTATTCACTGTCAGAAGCGACCTCCCTCTGAAGAGCTTACTTACAACATACACAGAGTGAAAAACACACAATGCCAAATGCTGTCTTACTAGTCAGTCGGTCCAGGAACCTGGATGTTTTCAAATGTTGAGATCTTTAAAAAGTTCTTAACAGTGAATTCCTCAGGCCACAGCTTTTAATTCTCAAGGCTCAAAATACTTTGGATTGATTTCAAAACCCCCAAACCCACTAGAGAGCCACATACCCCCAAGTATTTCAGTTAACAGTCGTCCTCATTAGCCTAATGCTTCGAAAGCTCTCAAAAATCATGTTATATTAGAAGCCTTACCCTGGTTTCACTTTCGCTGAAGATATCACTGTTTGCCACACAGGCAATCAGGGAGTTAAAACTGTAGTTAAAGTTTCTAAAATGCATCTTGCTTTCTTACAGCAAAAGCACTAGAGACCCACGCAGTCAAGTCCCAAGTGAGATTCCTTTCCAAGAGGCTCTAAGTTCTTTCTTGAGCCAGCACTTATAAAGCACCAAGGGCCAGCCCCCTGGGGGAAAAAAAAAAAAGCTGCAGCTTCCAGAGCATCCTGTTTGGACAGCAAATTCCTGAGTCAAGTCCTGCATGCTTGCAGGCAGACAGGGACAAAGTGTAAGTTTCTACTGGAAAGAGGTGACGTCAACACCTTAGTCATTTTCCCTATGCTAATTAACTCTGCTTGGGGAGAATGGAAAAAACAGCTGAGGTTTGCTTCCCAGCTGCTTTATCAACCCTCTTGCAGCATAGTTTCCACTGGTAGTAATTCCATTCAGCCACTCAGACAACACGCTCCCCGGCTGAATGGGACAGCCCTTCTTAAGATGGAAAATGTTACAGAAGAAAAAGGACGAAGGTCTGGGGCAGTAAACAGCAATTAGCCTCCAGGGAAGTTTAAGGCTTTGGGAGACCTGGAAACCAAAGTCTTGATGAGTTGCTTGATCCTTGTAATTTCCTGAAAACCTCAATCAAAGTTTCAATATTAGGGCAGTAGAGAAAACATTTTGAAATCTGTCTTGGTCAATAAACTCTTGTTTTTAAAGAAAAAAAAAGTGGGATTCATTTTGAAATGTAGAGTTTTTTTTTCTCCCCAGTTGAACTTTCTTGGATAAATGTCCCAATTCCCACTCGCATTCCACAGTGGGATGGTGAGAAAAGATCCTAACGTTTCATTTGAAAACTTTATTACTGTAATTTGAGAACTGGGAATATGCAACACTTTGATCATTTTCTAAGGGATACTGAATTCGGCCTTAGAAATTCCTGCTTAGAGACTCACAGACCAAACGTTTTTAAAAAAAAAAAAAAAAATAGGAAAGGAAGATGAGATGGAAAGAATGTGCACTACAATTGAAAGGTAAGGTGCAGGTAAGATGCCTGGTCTGAAGAGGTACACCGTGATATAAGACTGACTCCAGTGCTTCCAAGGCATTGCAACTCCAGAAAATTCTAAGCACTTAACCAGTTAAGATCCCTATGGCAATTGAGTCCGAGGTACTTCCCACTGTCTCCGATTTCATTATCACCTAAAGGCACTCAAGTGATTGGAGTTATTCTAGTTTAGGGGCACACAGGGACAGCTCTTAAGCTTCCAAAAGTTAAGTGGAGCCCTACCATTCACGTTCAAAAATTAACTTCAAAGAATCATTCAAGTCAGGCAATAATTAAAAAGAATATATGCAACAGGAAAAAACAAAGCAGAGCATTTATCTTTCCAAAAAAGGAAAAGCAAAGTCTTCTTGGATGAGTGAGTGTTGCTTAATTTCGATGCATGGTCCCTTGCTGCCAACTGTAGAGTTATGTAAGAAACCAGTTATAGGTTTGCTTTGACAAATTACCCATAACTCCCGACCCGAGATACATAGACACATATATTCTAACAGAGTTTAGAATGCTGTGAATAGCGCGGTATGCATCAAACACCAGGGGGAAGTGGTCCTACTGGATGGTGCTTGAGATGGAGAGGATGTACTTGGGGGCGCAGGGACTGTCAGCTCCTGGTCCTGTGTCCTGGGGCACATGCAGACTGTGGTGGCGGTGGGACGTAGGGGACGCAGCCCTGCATTTCAGTCCTCCAGAGGGGCTGGGAACCTCTCTGAAGCTCCCCCCTCCTCTCCAAACCTTTGCCTCCTTTCTCTTTCTCCTGGCGTCCACCTGGGCAATTGCATTAAAGGTGATCAGAGAAGGCAACAGAGGCTAATTTTACTGTCTTCGTTTCTTAAATCATGACACAAAGCTCCAGTTCATTTTATGGGCAAGTCTAGAACATTTCTGTTCATTTTAGACAACAGCATGGGCTCACCCAAATTTACAATTTTGATTTCATTATATGGATGAAAAAAAAACAGTGAGGTATTTGAAGAGTATTCAACCATCTTTGCTCATAGAAATGACAGATCTTTCACCAGGCTGCCCTCAAAGCCCGACAAAACGTGTAATTCGGTACCTGCCTTTAAACTGATCAGCTCCATCTGAATCGAATTCAGTGAGCTTGAGCACTTCCATTCTTAGATCAGGAATAGGAGCAGGTTGAAGTGGCGGCCGCGATTTCGTAGGAGGCTGGAATGGAGGCTTCCTGGCAAAAAATCATCGGGGTTGCAAAATGCCCCAGAGCCCTGGCCCAGAAGGGAGGGCACCTAGGATCTGCCACCTCAGGTTTCCTTGGCTACAAAGCAAAAGGTGAGGAGCAGACTGGAGTTTTCATATCGTGTCATACCGAGTGGCACGGGTCCTCAGAGGGTTTCCTGGGATGCCTGTCCCCACACCCAGAGGTAAGATTGCTTTATGCTCATCTCAACTCCCCTCATCTGCTAATCTGGTAATTCTTGGTAAGAATGTCTGTTCTTTGACTGCAGGTCTAGTATACAAGAACTTGGCTTTCTAAAGGTCCTACGCCAAAGAATTTACTTTGCCAAGACTGACTTTCCCCACTGAGAATAAACATTGACCCAAAGCAAGTCTTTAAAAAGTTGGCTTTCCTACTCATATATTTCTTGTGGTCTGGGAGACAACTGCGTCTTGACTGTTTTTCGACAGTGGATGGAAGTGATTTGAAGAAAGCAGTGCCCACAGCAGAGTCCCATTAGAACTCTTGAAAAGCGTACTAAAAATTGCACTCAACATAGTAAAACTGAAACCAGAAGTTAAAAAAAGAAATGAAATGCTTTCGTCAAATCAAAGCTTTAGATGTTTTGCATTTCTTCCATTCCCACCATAAAAGTCATAAACAAATCTCTATAACTTGCATTTGCCTCCTCAGGCTCTGAGCAGCTAGAGCATATTTTCATTAAGAAGTTTCCATTTTCGGTGGGGGAAAATTAAGGTTTATGATGAATTCCATCATTCCCATTACAGCATTCCTAAAGCATAGTTAGGATGACCTCAGCACGTCCGTTACAAACCCCAAGGAGTTGACAACTCCACCAAGAATGTGCCACCTGTGAAACTTTCTACAAAATGAACAAAATGAATGTACCAAAGAGGGAAACCAAGTTCTCACTTGGATGTGCAAACCAACACAGAGCAGAGAACGAGGCAATTTGCAACAGATCTCTTGTGAAGGCAAATGACAACACACTCCATTGAGCTAATAACGGCGTCAGCGCATTTATCCTGAAGGCCGATGAAACTGACATTTCATTTCAGTTTTTCACTTCTAAGGTAGTGGAATAGCTTTATTGCTACTCAACATTTATAGCCCTTCCCTATATAATGCGGCGCATTGTTCTCCCAAACCTGTTACTCTATCAAAAATTAAAAAAAAAAAACCCCAAACCCACAACACAAGGGCTTGCTCTCTTCCTCATCTTTGCCACGTCACAGTCTAAAAGGTGTTATAAACTGAGGAGAGTGTTCTTGTCCTCAGCTTGTAAAACGGATTAATATCAAATCCAGCGTGTGGTGAGGATTGGACAGAGGGAGGCAAAGGGCCCAGCACAGTGCCTGAAACACAGCCGGTGGCTGAAGGGTGTCAGCTGTCTTTCTGTTTCCCATTTCACTAATAATGATGCTGAGGTTCAGAGTGGCACTCTGTGTTTGAAAGAACCAGAACTCATCCTGGTCTTTTGTTTGCAGAGTCCACGCTCGTTCTAGGGAGCTACGTCTGCCTAGTGCCAGTGCGCTTTGAATATCACAGCTTATTCCCCCATCTCTCCGCACGGTCCAAGGCACTCCCTGTGTGCCCTGCAGTCAGTGGAAAGTTCTGTAGGTTCTTGGTAGCACTCTTTGCTTTGCACACCACTCCAGGCGGCCCCCCGCAACGGCAATACCTTTCTAAATGAACTCATTGTGGCTGATTTCTTAGTGCTCCAACTCAGTGTGCGATTCCCACACATAAAACTCCCTGAAGCTGACCGAGTGTGATCACATTCTTCTCCTGCCATAACAACTTCGGTGATAAGCAGTCCCTCTCTAGTTTGGGCAGCCTGCTAGGAACACCCTCCTCCCACCGAGTTCAAGGCTGTCACGTGTCCTGCCAGTGCTGCTCTCACCTTCACGCCCCCCACAACACACTCTCCCCCTCTCCTCTCCCCGGAGTCTCTGCTCTTGCCCCCCGCCCCAGATTATCCGTCTTTCCTCCCCTTTATTTTCGTTCTTTTTTTTTATTTGAAGATTGAGCTCAGGTATGTCGTTCTCTAGGAAGCCAACCATGACCACCCTATTAAAGAAAAAAATTACTCAGTGATGCTTGTTAAAGGCAAGCAAGGAAGAACTTTATTCAGGACCATTGCGACAAGTATAGGGACCACTGCGATGGGGTCTTGCAGTGGGGGAGAGAGATTGGGGGCTAAACTCCAAAAGCAGCACAGGCAAGTGGGGACTTAACACCCAAGGAGCAGGGGGTGGTTAGTGATGGAAAATTACTAAGAGGAGACACCAGGGGGACGTGGGACTCTGCCTAAACCACCCAGCAGGAGTCTTGCGGAACACAGGCCAGCATGGTCAGATGTCACCCGGGGGATGGTGGCGGACGAGGAACCTGAGCAGATCTCGAGGGTGCAGGGTTCTTGCTTAGCTGATTTAGTGGGACTCTTTTTCTAAAACTGGATTTTACAAGGAAGTGCACAGGTGGACCTAGGAGAAGATTCAGAAGCCTGTTTGAAGTCAGGCCAAGCAAAGAATCTTTGTCACCCCAAACCCACTCACACGCCTTCATCCAAGTTTAGTTCGGCACTCCCCAGACTTCCTCGTCTGTCTGCTGCATCGTGCTCCTTTCAGTGTCAGCGTGCTGTGACTGCCTGCGAACCTGTCACCTGATTCTAAACTGCCAGCCTCCCGAAAGCTTAACCTGGGTCTTATACCACTTGATAGTCTCAGTGCCTGCCACAAAACCGTCTCTCAAAAATGCCTGTGGAAGGAACACACCGATTTTTTTCTCCCTGTAACTGTCATTCATTGGTTCTACTTTGATCATATACAACCAAAACCAAGGCTGATTTCTTTTTGACACAAGAGTCATTCATACATTTGAGGACATATATCGTCTCATGTCAGGTAATTTGCATATTCATTCATTTGATCAGCAAATATTTAATTCATAGCCTTCTATTATGTATTACAAGTATGATTATAGATACTATGGAAAAGAATAGACAAATGAAGTATAAACTCCACCATTGGGAAGATTATAATTTTGGATAGTTTGCCTCGATCTTACCTTCTCCATTGCAAATTCCAACCCTCCCACCTCATCAGTCTCGTTTATTTATTTAGTAAAGACAGGGTCTCGCTGTGTTGCCCAGGCTGGCCTTGAATTCCTGGGCTCACGGGATCCTCCCACCTCAGCCTCTTGAGTTGCTGGGATGACAGGTGCCACGTGGCACCAGCAAATCATCAGTCTTATTTAAACAGATGTTTTAAAAAAACTTGGTAATAAGTTCACATGATCAAAATAACATGAAAGTCAGTAGGATCCATTGAGAAACCTCATCCTGTCCCTGTCTACTCCATTCCCACTCTGCCTGCTATGGGTAACCACATTTTGTTAAACTTACTTTTTATTATTTTGGTATTTCTCTATGCAAATAAAAGCACATGATTATATTTTCTTATTTCCTCCATTTTAAATAAATAGCAGGTAACATGCTATTAAAAAACCCCCGCATACACACAAAACTTCAGTGACTTTCCATTGCTCCTGAGGTTGAAGACGAGCCTTCTGGTCCGTACTCATTCACTCATTCATCCATCCATTCATTCATTTGCCCAAACACTGTCCCAGGTCTTAGGGATTCAAAGATGAACAAAACAAAGCTCCCTGCCCTCTTGGAGCTTACATTGTAGATGGGGAGAAAAGATAACAAACTAGTAGTAGATGGGTACAGTACATGGCATGTCGAGACAGCGATGCGTGTGGGGTAAAGCAGGAGGGATAGCAAAAGCTGGGAAGGGGATGTGGGAAGCAAGCCTGGCCAGGGAAGGCATCCTTGAGAAGGTGACATGCGAGTGTGTGAGGACCCAAGGGAGGTGGGGAGTGCTGGGGAACAGCAGTTGCAAAGGCCCTGTGGCAGGAGAATCCTGGAACCCTGCTGGCCAGCTAGGAAGCCCCGGCTGGCTGCCCAGGAGGAACGTGGAGAAAGTCGCTGGGACTGAGGACAGGAGAGAGCTTGAGCACTGGAAGGACCCTGGCTCATCTTCTGCTGAGGCGGGGGCCATCAGGGTGTGTTGAGTGGAGGAGGAACGTGGGCTGTCATGACGTGATTTCCATATATAGCAGAACCACTCTGGTGCCTGCGTCCAGAATGCATCAAATAGGGCAGTGAGACCTTCTGCTCTGGCCAGATGTCCATGGCTCCCCTTGGGACACCCTCTGCTGTGCCCACTTTCTGCAGTTCCCTCAGCTGCCTCCTCCCTTGTCTCATCTCTGCCTGAAGAACTCCTATGCATCCTTCAAAGCCCATCACAAAGGCCGCTCCTCCAGGACTAAAAAGCCCCCTCCTGACTAAATGTTCTTACTTGGCAGCCTTCCTACTACAATGAAAGCTTCATGAGGACGATGCTGCTCCTTGTGCAGCTCCCTGGAGATGCAGACAAATGCTCATAGACATTCAGAGAACTGCACCCGGGAGGGCCCGTCTGATGCCAGTCAAGAGCCAGAATTTACCAGCACGGAAGGGCCGTGGCTGTTGGTGTTACTGGCCGAAGGGTAATCTCTCTCTTCGGTTTGAGCCAAGGCCAGGAGTGCGGGTGAAGGCACTTGCTCCCAGGCCTCACGGAAAGTGCTGTGCTCGGGGACCACATGTCTGCTCAGTGGGTGCCAGTCACAGTTTCAGATGTACTTTCTACGTCCTTGCTGCGCGGGGGCTCGCGGGATGTCCAAGCACTGGACTACGCCGTCACCTGGAGACCCCGAGGACCCGTGACATGGGATGCTACGGAGGCCTGTGTTCTTCCCATGGGTCCTCTGCAGCAGGCTCCGGCACGATCCTTTGCCATGAAGGAAGAACAAATTCAACTGAACATACGTTCGCCTTGTCTTTTTTAAATGCTTATTTTTAGGGCATGTTTTATAAGGTGTACAGTACATCGCAGACTTTGTATAGAATTTACAAATAAAATGCTTTACTGGCAGATGTACTGTAAAACCTTTTACCGACGAGGTTCATGATCAAAAACATTTGGAGACCATTTGTCCAAGCAGCAGTGTGATTAAGTTTGCAATTTTCTTTAGGCTTCTTCATGTCGAGCACGTGTAAGAAAGAGGACAGAAAAAATATTCTTCTTTTTGAAGAGTTCCTTCTTTAAAGGAATTTCTATTTTTGTTCACTTTTAGGGTAATCAGGGAATGAGCTCAGGAATTTATTGCTTTTGGTATTGCTTTATTACTGGAAAAATCTGCTTGGCCACAGGGAAGGGCCACCAATTCAAAGAAAATGTAAAGCAAAGAAGATAACCTTTTTTTCTGAAGGGTTGTAAAGGTTTTAACTAGAATGGCCTAGAAAAAAAGGGAGGTGTTTGTTCTCCAACTACAGAGAATGACAACTAAGAATTCAAAATGTGAAATAAGAAAATCTTCTTTAAAAAAACACTTTTAAGTTTAATAAGCATTACTCTTCTGTAGGAAAACAGAAGAAAGGATGGCACATATCTCATACTTTGAAAAAAATACAAAAGCCTGAAATATCATTTGATACTTTGATTAAATTTGCACAAGTTTACCAATAATTTGTATTGCTGGGATAACACAGAACTTTCAATTCCTTAAAGGAAAAAATACGGGTGGCTTATTTATGCCAGTGCCCAAAATGATGAATGCAAAGGTGCCCTAAATTCATATTGTTAAAGGTGAAAATGCTGAACAAACATCCTTTAACAGAATGGCAATCATGATCTGCTAGAGCTTAAGATGGAAATAAAGAAAACCTGCAATCTTCTCAAAACAAAACAAAACAAAACAAAGAGAAAGAAATAAAAAGGAAAAAGAAAGTCATCAATCTATTGGGGGAAAAGTCGGGAGGAAGAGTGTGTACAAATTTATACCTTAAGACGGAGGCCACAGCTCATACCAGATTTCATCTTGTTTGTTAAATTCCTTGTGCGCTCGGAATCCCATTAACTTGTTTCCTTATTACCTCAATCTTTCCTTGGTACACAAAGTTAACCACCCCTCTGTAACTTCTTGGAAAAGCAATGCTTGCAATGTTTTAGATGAAAAAATAGCCATAGGCAAATCAAAACTATACTTAATGACTTGGAGACCAGCAGATGAGGATTAAGGGAGGTAACATTTATTTAGAGATTATTGGGGCCAAAGCCACCCTAATTAATCTCTCCTTATTTGCTCTCATTAATATGTTCCTTTCCAGATCCACCTTGCTTTAATTACTGATTTTAACTTCTGCTGTGATGCCATTCTCAGTCAGGGACACAATTACTGTGGTAGCAGAAACCTGGGCAAGGACTGTCGCCCAGGAGTGGGCTAGCCGTGGTCCGCTCCCAGGCCATGGATCACCAGCGGCTGGTCATCTCTCATTCCAGCGCTCATCGGTTGGTTCAGCCCCAATGAGTCAATCCTTTATGTTCAAAGTATGAGTTCTACCTCCTGGTGTTAATACCGCCTGCAAAGCCTCGTTCCTTCTGTTGCAGTATTTCAAACTCTTCTCGGGAGAACCGACACAACTTCCCCCTGGCCAGGAGGTGCGGATCTCATTCTGGGAGGTTCTTCCAGGGAGCCCCGCAGTGCTGGGGACCATGCACAAGCCACACCCATACCTGGCAGGCACTGGCTGCACTTAAGCAGAAGATCAAACTGTCAGACGGTCATGGAGGAAAGGGGACAAACAGGCAAGACTGAAATCTTTCCATACCAGAGAGAAAACACAATTCTCAATGACTTCGCTAAGCAGAGTCCGTATCCACACCCAGTTTTAAAATTCCGGAGGCAGCTCAGAAGTAGTTTTTTTTTTTTTTGCCAATTGCTGGGAGAAAAGCGTGTCATGTGCTCTTACCTACTATTTCCATTACTGTCCACACGCCCTGTTTCCTCGTCTGTGGCTGCGAAGGACCGACGGGGCCATAGCATGCGCTGCCTTGCACTGCCGTCGCATTCCTTGCTGATGATTGAAAGCTGGCTGATGAGTTGCACGAGGAAGCATGTCCCGTCATGTTCGTGAGGGTAACGCAACGGCTCAAAACACGCTCAACAAACAATAAACTATAAATACAGGACGAACAAGGCGACTTGGATATTATCACTCAGCATCAAAAAAGAGAACAATTGTGCCAATTTTGTTCATCAGGAAAATCTGGGTGTTCACGCCGAGCGACTCACTCGTAAGAGCTGTCTGTCCCCTTCTGCCAGGCCTAGCATGGGCTGGTTAGTTTACTCGTGGTGAACGGGGAGCCCTCCAGCAATATTTAAAAGTTAAGAGGTATCACATAGAAATAGAATTTCAGACTTTTGTGGGAGAATGGGCAGATATGGCAACACCAGGCCCGGAGTCCAGACCTGTGTTCTCTAAATACCAGCGGCCCCTCCGCTGATTACCACCCAAAGGCATCTGCATTTTTGGCCTCTATCTTAATTCAGTAATTCATCAAAAATAGATTAGTCACCCGCTGGTGCCAGGCTCTGTGCGAGGTGCTGGGGTCACAGGGAGGGCAGCTATCCCAGGCCCACGGCTCAACTGTTCTACCACAAATAATCTACACCAAATTATACATTTAGAGAGTGTGGCTCTCACTCCCACACCACAATTCTTTATATATATATACATATATACATATATATACACACACATAAATGTATACACGTGCATTTTTTTTTTTTTTTTTTTTTTGCCTGGCCCCTTCATGGGCACAACACGTTCCTACAGGTGCCTCCCTGGACATTTGCGAAATGTTCTCTCCTGCTTCTGACATACTGTGAATGCCAGGGAATGGTGGAGACGTAGTTATAGGGGCGACCTAGATTCTGCTCAAATATATATAAACCATGCTTTGTATAGTTTCTTTAGCAATTATTACTAAGACATGACTGGACCATACCAGGGCGATAGACAGCATGCCTGAGAATCTGAACCATAATTCACTTACAAATCTCTCGAGAATTAGCTTACAATTAATGAAGGCAGGAAAGGTTTTGTCACCACCAGCAATAGAAGACACAGCAAGATGACCTGAAAGTAGCCTGAGATCCAGGTGTTTTCAGGGTGAGGTGTTTAGGTAGTTTTTTAAAAGACTTATTTTAAAAAGGATAGCATTTTAAACAGCTCTTGTAAAAATCTAGGATACAGGTTGTTTCTTATGTTTAAAATAACTGATAGGAAGATCATGCCTGATGCCATCCTTTTAAGAAACCCTCCCCGTTAGTCTGAGCCACCCTGGGCTCTTCTGTCCTGAGGGAGGTCACGGTGGCACTACTGCTGTCTGCAGAGGTGAAATTATGTGGCACATATAGTGATCAACTACGTCAACCCCCAACCAACCAAACCACCCAGCCACCCAGCCGTCACTGGCTGCTTCCAGGCGCCGAGACAGAGGTTCTTGTGCGGGAGGTTATTAGGGAGAGAAGAGGATGCGGGGAGGTGGGACTTGGCAGAGGGAGGGTGGAGCTACGATGCCTAGTGGAAGCTGACCCTCACTGGAGCAGGAGGGCTGAGTCTCGATACCCTACACTGGTTGGTTCTGGGATAGGGGCTACTCGACGAGGGGCAGAGCCTGGCTGAGGCAATCCCCAATGGGGCTGACTGCCAAGAGCAGCTGGGGGATAAGTTCTTTTTTCCTGAAGGGACCTGGGGCATGTCACTGTGACCAGTGCACCAACCAACTAACCAACCAACAGCAAGACCCAGGTTCAAGGAATTAGAAGGCTCCAAAGACTTGTACCCTAAGTTAATCATCTGGAATCTCTCAGAAATCTGACAGCCTTTAACCTGGACACCATGAAAATACTACTGATCCCACTCCAAACCATTAGCTCATCTGTCCATGTAAGGAGCTTCAAAAGGAACAAGGGTAAAATGAGTAGTAAACTCAACAGTTTAAACTTTTAGTATAAACCATGTCAACCAAAACCCCGAATATTGACCCAATAATTTCACTGCTAGGATTTTATTCTAAGGAAACCCTCATGACAGTGGGCAAAGATTTAGATGCAAATATGTTCCTGCAAGGCAAACAAAATATCATGCAAATAATATATTTTTATGTAAATAAAATATCATGATCAATGACCAGATAATAAATACGTTAAATCTATTTGGTAGACTATAGAAGCACTCACAGTTAAGGAGGTGAAAGCTACTTAATGATATAAAAAGACATTCAAGACTTGCTGTTAAGAGACAAAAGCAGGTTACAAAGCACTGTTTATTGCTGTGATTCTATTTTGGTGAAAAGAAAGAATGTGTGCCGTAGTATTAAAGAAGATTGCAATGTTTTACTTTTTGCTTATTTGGATTTACCAGAATTTCCACAGTGAACCTTTATTACTTTTATAACAACAAAAAGGTTTTTGTCCCCCACCCCCCACAATGTTTTAACCTCTGTGGTCAGGGTAACTACAGTTAATAGACACACCATGTAAAGTTAAAGGGTAGGTGGAGAGAAAACCTGCCTGCCCCTTTTTTGCATAGTGGTTTGGTATCATGGCTTTTAATTTGTTTGCACTGTATTATGCACAATCCCAAAACTGTCATTTTTAGCCCATTAATATTTTGGAATGCCAGGTATTGAAAGAATCCCCCCTTTTTTTTTTATCTGAGTACCTCTATAAACAGGGATTTCACTAGAAAATATTAATTTTGCTTTTCTTTGGTGGCCTCTCCTGCCAACAGTCTTTATCTAGAGAAACACCCGATTCATCAGTTGTGCTGGCTGAGCCGTTCTCACTGGGGTCAGGCCTGTGTGGGTGCCATGAGAACAGTCATCTGGTTCTGGCCTGCTGTGTAGCTGGGCCCAGCTCTGCACTAGTGTGAGCAAAGCCCACAAAGCACACTGCGCAGGCCCCAGAGTGTGGCCACCAGGAAGTATCCGACATTCTCTGGGAAACCTCTCATCCGGGCATTGCAAATGACCCCAGCACCACGCCTTCTCTGAGCAAAACTACTGAATTCTTTCTCGTCATTGCCTTGTCCCTAAATCTACTCCTTCCTCATCTGCATTATTTTCTCCATTCCTCTTGCCGTCCCAGAATCACATCCAGGCCCTCCCCTTTCTCCCTGGAGGGCCCCTTCCTCTGAATCTCCTAACAAGACTGGAATGTTATCTAATAAATGCTTTCCCATTATTGCATTAATGATGACAACTGTTTAACGTACAAGGCCTTCCAGAGATTTGTATCTAATCAGCAAGTTCTGGAGATCAAAATCTCAACCCCAAAGGAATGCATCGCTGAGGGGAGAATTCAAGGTGGCAAGTCAGTCACAGGGGAAAATTCCCTGCACAGGTGGGCTCTTCTGGGGCTGGGTGCTGCCCACCTGGAGATGAAACACGTATTGTTCCAGCACCTACACTGAACAGATCCTTGTGTGGGCTGATTGGGGTTAAAAACAGACTTCCAACCCTAAAGGAAAATCACTCATTTCTCCATTCATCCAACCACCATTTATGAAGGATTTGCCATGGGCCTTCTTGAACCACAGGACTGGGTCAGATTATTCCTATTATATATCCTTGTAATACCAGGAACCTCTAGTTCTTAGCATTTATCACATTTTGATATGTTTCCTCCACTAAACTAAGGACAGACCATGCCACAGACCGTGGAACACTTAAAACTCTCCATAAATATTTGTTGAACAAATGCACGCAGCTAAGTACCTGACTTTGCCGGAGACACAGAGAGGAGGGCGGTACGGTGGTATGGTTATTCCTTCAAAAAGCTCACATTCAGACCAATCAAGAAATACTCACTAAGCCAATACCAGGTGCTCAGTACTCTACTAGGGGCTCAAAAGCCTAAGACATAGTTCCTGCCCCTGAATGGGCTTAACACTCGAGCCTGGGAGACACGACTGCAACTCTAGGGATGAGGTAATATAAATGATCTCTCCTGTGTGCTGCAGACACTCAGAGCTCAGGATGTTGTAAGTAGAGGGTGGTGATCAGAAAAGGCTAGTCTAGTATGTCACAATCCCATCTCAACCTCCAATTAGTCCAGTTGCAACAAGTCCTGCAGATAAAGGACTCAAGAATAGGGTTAGATTTTAAATGAGTAGGAAAAGGATACATCCCTGCATTTTCTTATGACTACCTAAAAAAAAAAAGGGCATTAGGAAAGTTAACAGTTTCTTCATTCACTATCATACAGCATCAAATAAGGAGCTGCTTTTACTACAGGACATACACACTGTATCCATTTGGAACAAGGGCTGGGCAGACAGGAGCTGCTGCTGTGTTATGCATTCGAAGTCCCCACAATCTTCTGGCTCTTTTGCTGCATTTTTAAGAGTTCTAAAAAGCACAAAAGAAAAAATCTTCCAGACCTGCCTTTTTGGATGTTAAGATCAGACTGACCACTGGACCTTCTGCAAACACCAGACAAGTGGGCCATGCAAAATTCCTTTTTCCCTTTCCCCCTAAGGGTCAAGGGCAGCTTCCGCTAATATGGAGGATGATTTAGCTGCAGAAGAAAAGTCTGACTCCAGCGGGGTCAGGGAAGTCGGGCCCACGTCCCACATTCTAAGAGGCTGCAGCAGGTGAGGCTGGCCAGAGCCTCGGGACCTCCCTTGCAGGGTGGTGGAGAGGATTTGATGAGAGCTCCCATCTGGCAAGGGCTGGGCCCGGCCCAGGCCTGACACCCAGTAGGAGCGTGGGCAGGGCGGGCTGTAACTTCCCTCTCCCTTCGCCTCTCCTCCATTGCCTCCTTCTTTGAACCTCTCATTTCTTCTAGTTTTTCTGATTCTTTTAAAAATTCCTGCCCACTTTTTCTCTCTACCCCTCTTTCCATCTCTCTGGTTCATTCCTGAGTCGTCCCCTGCCCTTCCTCTAATGGCTCTGAGGACCTCAGGGGGCTGAGTGGTGGAGGGGACATGCAGGCTTTTCCCTGAGCTTCCAGCAACAGTGGCTCGCAGCAGTCGCCACAGGACCAGGCATGCAAGGAGGAGATGTGTCTTGGGATCATTCTGGAAGGTGAACCTTGGAAAATAAGCAGCCACATCTTCTTTTCTCGGACATTCCGGAAATGGGTGTGAGGCAATGGTAGGCTCCTCTATGGCTTCCATCCACTTTCAGGGAAAAATCCAACACCTTGACTTGAGCCGGCCCCTGCTGCCTCTTGCTCAGGCCCCAACTCACCCGTGTTCAGCTCCTGCTACACTGTCCTGGTTCGCTGATGCTCCATGGGCCTGTCTTCCTGTTCTGGGGCCTTGGTCCAAGCCATTGCCTCTGTCTGGAGCATCTCCTACATGTTTTCCTGGCTCATTCCTACGTTAACAACAATCTGAAAGCCACTCCTCAGACAACTTGCCCCTGGACCCCCAGACGCATTTCAGTCCTCTGTTAGGCACTCTTTTCCTTCCTGGCACAGATGACAACTGGAAGGGGTCCAAGGTTCATGTGTGTTTTTTTTTTTAAATTAGTGCTAATTATTCATTAAATTTTTGGTAACATTCACCAGTGAAGACATCTAATTTTAGGGGTTTCTTTGTTAGAATTTTTATTACTAACTGAATATCTTTACTTTTAATAGGCTTATTCAGATTTTCTATCTATTTTGAGTCAGTTTGGTTAGTTTATAAGTTTCTCAGTTTGTCCATTTCATCCAAAAATTTTTTGACAGTTTTTGCTTTATGTATTTTGGGGCTCTGTTGTTAGGTGCACATGTGTTTATAATTGCTATATCATCTTGATGAAATGGCCATTTCTTCATTATATAATATCCTCTTCTATCTCTAGGAACAATTTTTGCCCTAACACCTGTTTTGTCTGATAATAGTATAGCCACTCCAGCTCTCTTTTCGTTCAGCTTTTTAACTTCCAGTTTCCCTACTAGGACTCCCCAAGGGCTGGAAAATGGCCACAGGTATTTTCATATCTAGCTCAGTGCTGGGCACCTGGCTCTGTGACTGTTGGCTGAATGACTGAGTGAATGAATGATCAAGCTCTCTGTGAACTTGAAATGTTGACCTAAAAAGAGATATTTAGAAAAGAAAGACAACTGGCGCCAGACCACTGAACTCACTTAAAAATGGTTAAGATGATAAATTTTATATTTTGTGTATTTAACCACAATTTACAAAATTGAAGGGCTGGGGGGAAATCAGATTTTCCCCCTTCTAAAGATTGGGGGGAAATATGATTTTTGGATTTAGGTTACTTAGCATTCCTTTCAACAAGCATTTCCTGAGCCTCTGCCTTATCTGAGGAGCCCATTGGTCCCTTGAGAGATAAAGTAAGTGAGACCCAGCTGGCCAGACAGGAAGCGCCTACTTCCGATTAAAGGTCCTGTACATGGGATGAGCCTGTAAGTCTCAGCAGACAGCAGGATGAGGGACACAAGGAAGAAGACGTAGCAAGAGCACCTTGTGGGCAGGAAAGCCTCTAAAAGGCTGTATGACGTGAACTTCAAGATCTATGCTGGAAGGCCGGGGAGCAGTTAGACAGAAGGAGCCATGTGATGTGTGACTTTGTGTTTGCAAAGCTTGTTACATCACCTGCTCCCCACCATCAGCCAGAGTGAGAGCCACTGGGACTGCCTGTCCTGAGCTCCGTGCCTGCGACCGGGGTGCAGGCTGGACGGGCCTTCTTGGTGGGATGTGTTCCCTCAGGGAAACTAAGCCGAAAGGCAAGGGCAGAGCCAAGCCACAGAAGCAGGCTCGCCGCACTGCCCTTGTTTCAGTGTCACCTCCAGTTTGCTTCCTGCTCTTGCGGGCAGATGACAGCATTGCACAACGGGCAGTTTTGATGGGTCAGCGGCACATGTCACCCACACTTCCAGAACCCGGCCGGAGGACGATCTGAATACCAGAGTGACATTTTCTAACAAAAGGTTTTGCTAGTGGGGTACATGAGTGTTGGTCCCCGCAGAGACTGATTTGAGCCATGACTAAGAAAGTCATTTCAGAAATGAGGAAGTATGTCTTGGGCTCCTTGTGGTTTCTGATGAAAACTGCTGCAATGTGGGGCATGAGAGGAAGAAAAACACTGACAAAATAGATGTAGGCACTCAGTGTGCCCCCCTGAATGAGGAGGACCAGACACAAAGATCTTTTGGGTTCTAATATTCTGCAAGCCTGGAATTTCTCTCAATGTTTCTCAACAGCTACACTGATGACATTTGGAGGAAACAATTTCTCCTTGTGCGGCACTGTCCCTTGCATTCTGGACTGTTTATCACCCCTGCTTGTTGGTTCCTCCTCCCCCAAATGCCAGCAGCTCTCTCCCAGTCATTGCTGTAGCCCAAGAGTCTCCCAGGGATTTTCAAATGCCCCTGGGAGGACTAGAGGTACCACCCTTGGAGAATAATAACTCTGGAATCTAAAATTAAGCAGGTTGTTCTAACATCCTAAGAATAACTCCACACACCAAATGCATTCATTTAATTTCTTGCTCAACAGGAAAGAATGAACCCTTTTAATATAGAGCTCCTTTCAACGAGGTCCTAAGGAGACACTGACATTGTCCATATCTCAACTGGTGGGTTGAAAAACACAGATAGGAATGTTGAAAGCTCGGTCAATTTTAAATAAAATGAAATTCCTCAGAGATACACCATTCTCTCTGACCATCTGAAGAATGCTAAAAGAAAGTGATTTACTGAAATAAAATGGATAAAAACAAACATTTCGGTAATTTAGAAAATGGCCAGAAATCACGCCAGGCAAAAGTTTACTTCTTTCCATTAAAAAATCCCCACCTAGCAACACTCTCTTCCCACCAACATTTCTTGCCAGCAGGCTGAGAACTTACTATACTCAGGCTCTGAGAGAAAATGACATTAAAATGCTGACTTCATAGTATTTGTTGGCAGTTTCTTCCTTATCATTAGGTTCTCTTTTTAAAAATGTAGAACTGTTTTTTTTGTTTCAAACTCATAGGCTCTAACTTAAAATCATTTACTGGTACAACTAAATTATTTGAAAAATTCCAATAATGCTGTTAATAGACTGTCAACAGACGTGTAATCCCTATTTATTTTAGAAGCTGATGCAAAGAAGATAGCACAATGTGAATAAGAAAAATCATTGTAGCTTAAAAACAAATCCATCTTTGTAGCTGGAAGATAAACAATGTACACTCAAGTACCAGTAAACAAATAATTATAACTCTCCAACTCAGAAAGTAGAAGTCAGAGGTACAAACAACATCCACCGTACCAGGAACTGAAGAATAGGAGGAAGCTGGTCTAGAATAGCAATGGGTTTTTCCCTGAGATGTATATTACAAGAAACGTTCAATTCCATTTGAGATGTGGAAAGACAGTGTGTTTTTCCCATTAAAAGGGGAAACAGGAAAGGTATAAGTAGCTTGACCCACTACTATGTCCTATCTGGAAAATTTTTTAAAGTGGAGAAAATGATTAGTCATGAGTGCATGACTTATTAAAAATGGTTTTCTAGATAACAGAGATGTATGTACATGAATAAATATTTCCCTGACCCTATTTTGGGGTCCATACTTTTGAAAGGTCTGCAGTGAGCAAGGCAGTGAATTTTGTGGGTGGCATTTTCTTTGGAACACAAAGGGCCACAGACAAACTCCCACCAGGCTGCAGCCACCATGGCCAGGGTCAAGTCATGGAGGAATCAGTGAAGGGTTTGGGCCCCCTCGCCCAGGGGCTGCAGAGGACTCTCTCTCATGCCTCAGAGAAAGGGGCTGTCTTCAGCGGAGCCAAGAGAGGGCCTGTCCCTGCAGCAGGGTTCTCGCTTAGACCTGCTGCTCTTTCCACGGCACGTCTACCCCTTGCCCTCACCTGCTCCCTGCCAGGTACGCAAGAGGAGAG
This sequence comes from Indri indri, assembly GCA_004363605.1. Classification (NCBI taxonomy): domain Eukaryota; kingdom Metazoa; phylum Chordata; class Mammalia; order Primates; family Indriidae; genus Indri; species Indri indri. The sequence goes on from RJWJ010000068.1 coordinate 478,608, forward strand.
GTGTAATTTGGAAAAAGTAGTCCCAATAGAAAAAGTAGAAAGCTGTCATGAAGAAGCCAGGAGAATGAGATCAATTAAGTACCCTGCCCACTGCTATGGGTTGAATTCCGTCCATACCCCCAGTGTGATGGTGCTATGGTTTGAATGTGTCCCCTAAAAGTCCGTGTGTTAGAGACATATTTGCCACTGTGACAGAGGTGGGTCTTCATGAGGTGATTAGGCCGTGAGGGCAGAGTCCTCAGGAAGGGATTAATGCTATTATGGCAGGAGTGGGTGAGTTATAGAGGGAGTGGGTTGCTGAGAAAAAGGATGAGTTCGGCCTGATTTCTTCTCTCTGTCTTGGAAGCTCACTTCTGTCTTTGCCTTCCAGCATGGGATGACCCAGGCCAGATGCCGGCACCACGCTCTTGGACTTCTCAGCTCCCAGAACCATAAGCCAAATAAACCTCTCTTCTTTATAAATTACCCAGTCTGTGGTATTTTGTTATAGCAACAGAAAACAAAGATGATATTTGGAGGTGGGGCCTTTGGGAAATAATTAGGGTGATGTGAAATCATGAGGGTAGGGTCCTTATGATGGGATTAGTGCCCTTATAAAAAGAGACCAAAAGATTTGTTCTCTTTTTTCACACAATGTGAAGATATAGCAAGAAGGTGACAGTTTGCAAGCCAGGAAGAGAGAGCCCTCACCAAGAACCAACCTTGCTGGCACCCTAATCTCAGACTTCTCAGCCCCCAGAATAGTGAGAAATGAATTTCTATTGTTTAATGCACCAACTCTATGGTAATTTTTTATAGCAGCCTGAGCAATGGAGACACCCACCATCACTCAGCTTTGGAACCACGATTTTGAACCAGAGTCTATGGATCCTAAGTCTATGTTCTTAACAACTTGCATTTTACTGCTTTTGGGGAAGCACTGAATTAAGGAATTCAATGTGTTTTCACAACAGTGGACTTTTTGCTTTCAAAGCTATACATGAAATTTGTTTTGCATAGCTAGATACGTGCTGGGTGTTTAAGAATTTTGTAATTAACACATCAATAATCAAATCAGTTCTCCTATTAATAATAAAGTGACATGTCTGATTTATGTGAAAGCCCTTTAATGTACTCTTAAACTGGGAAAGCTGGGAAAGTAGAGTTTTCAAAAGGGTAAAAACAGTAAAAATGTTAAGGCAATAAATGCTTAGAATTTAAATTCTCTGCACTATTCTAATTTTTGAAATATAAGTATAATACTTTTTTTTTTTTTTTTGAGACAGAGTCTCACTGTGCTGCCCAGGCTAGAGTGCCGTGGCATCATCCTAGCTCACAGCAACCTCAAACTCCTGGGCTCAAGCGATCCTTTTGCCTCAGCCTCCC